>OW240922.1:95663919-95696213 GCA_933207985.1 Pelobates cultripes | reverse complement strand
TGGGGGGGGTAGGGGTACTGTGTATGGGGGGTAGGGGTACTGCTGGGGAGGGGAGGGGTTACTGCTGGGCAGGGTAGGGGTTACTGCTGGGGGGTTAGGGGTTACTGCTGGGGAGGGTAGGGGTACTTCTGGGGGTGTAAGGGTGCTGTGTCAGTATACCCCCCCCCCCTCCTTCTTACCTTTAATGAAGTGGGGGGGAGGGGACACAGCGATCCCTGGTGGTCCGGTGGTGGTAAGCACTGCAGGGGGAGGGCTCCAGGAAGCAGCTCCCCTGTCCTCCCGCGCAATGCTGTGTGGATCGTTGCCATGGTAACGCGCGGCAACGCTCCACACAGCATCGCGCGGGAGGACAGGGGAGCTGCTTCCTGGAGCCCTCCCCCTGCCTCCCGACCCGGAAGCAGAGTAGGCGCCTGCCGTTTCGGGCAGGCAGGCGCCTACTCTGCAGTGATGGCGGACCTGTGGCCGCGTGCCCACAGAAAGGGCCCGGCGTGCCACCTGTGGCACGCGTGCCATAGGTTCGCCATCACTGGTCTAAGGTGAAACTTTTCTGCAAGTTGCAAATTGGTTTGAAAAACATTTCCAAACTACAGCACATTAAAGGAGCACTATAGGGTCAGGAACACAAACATGTATTCCTGACCCTATAGAGTTAAAACCACCGTCTAGCCCCCCTGGAGCCCCCTTACCTCTCTAAAAATAGTAAAATCTTACTTGTATTCAAATCTGGAGCTGCTTGCTTTGTCCCGATTTCATTTTGACCTGCCCACTGCCACCATCAGAAGTGATAGCCTCAACTCACAGTGCTTCCTCATAGGATTGGCTGAGACTGACAAATAGGCAGATCAGGGGCAGAGCCAGCATGATTCAAACACAGCCCTGGCCAATCAGCATCTCCTCAGAGATGAATTGACTCAATGAATCTCTATGAGGAAAGTTTAGTGTCTGCATGCAGAGTGAGGAGACACTGAATGTTTGGATGCCTTTTAGACAGCCATGACCCAGGAAGGATCTCTAACAGCCAAGGAGTGGCCAGTGAAGTTATCACAAGGCGTTAATATAAACACTGCATTTTCTCTGAAAAGACAGTGTTTACAACAAAAAGCGTGAAGGTAATGATTCTACTCACCAAAACAAATTCAATAAGCTGTAGTTGTTCTGGTGACTATAGTGTCCCTTTAAGCTGTAATCACCTCTCAAAAGGAACACTATAGCATTCGAAATACAAATGTGTATTCCTAACGCTAGAGTGCCCTTCAAACTTACCCACCTGCATGACAGATTTTCAAGACTGATCCCATAGGAAAGCACTGGCAGGGGTGTGCACAAGTTGGCAAAACACAGCGTTGCACCAATCAGATTGTGTCTAAGATCAGCCGATAGAAATATCCAAGTTTTACTTTGCTATTTTGGAGGAAGTGTCAGAGTGACAGCCACCAGAGCCATTTAAACACTGCAATGTTGCCTTTCCTGTAGAAAATTATTTCTTACATTACAGGGTTGAGCAAAACATAGCGCCTAGACCACTTCATTGGGAAAATCACTTTAAAAGACGGACACTATTTTTTATTTATTTATTTTAAAGTTCTGCAGTGAGCTCAGCACTGACTGAAAAAGCAGCTGACACCTGTCTGCTAATCAAAGCTTTCTAACAGTTTTGAATGGGAGATCTGAGCCGTATCACAAAAATGCCTGCTCACGGGGGTTTTTGCAGCCCAGCACTTGGCACCATTTTAATTAATTAGAAAATGTAAATGGGACATCTGCCAAAGCTTTCTGATCTTTGCGTTCATGCGAATACGAATGGAGTTTAACAAAAGAGTAAATGTAGTGTTGAATAGTGTACTTTCTTTTTAACCCCATATACTTTTTGGACTTGAACCTCTAAAAAAAAAAATAAAAAAAAAATAAAAAAAAAATATGATTTTAAGATTAACAGAAAGCTCATATACCATTTGATAATAGCTTGGCAATGAGAAAATGTACTTAAACCAAATACAGTTTTGCATCTTAAAAAGTAAGCCGCGTTTGAACTAATTTCTCTTCAAAAAAATAAAGGGGATCAAAACCCAGTGTATTGCTCAAAGGTGTCTTTATTACAACAGATGAGAGGAATTCAGGCTCTTACTGTACTTGCAGACACAACCTCCTGGGAAAATAAAAGTTACCGCTAGATTTGAGTTCATTTCCAGAATAATGTCTGGAAAAAACATATCCCTGTAAGTATACACCTGACACTAGCAAAATTTAGGACAGCTTGCAGTGCCCCTCGGTTGAGTTTATGTCCCTGAAAACAGCTATGGATTTGGATAAAAGGGAATGATATACGCAACAATCAGCATTGACATTGTATAGAGTGCTGCGGTTTCCTAAAAGCATGTGTGATTTTGTATAATACTACCCACAGTTCTTGTTTCCAAGTATATAAAATCAGAGGCTGACGTCAGTGGCGTAGCATGGGTTGCCAGTTCCCAGGGCAAGGCAAGTATTGCGCCCCCAAACTTGTGGACTGTTGGCTCTCCCAGAGTCCCTTTGCAGACGCCTAGAGTGCCTCACCTTTGATATGTGAGACATGGATAGTTATGCTGCATACATTTTAAAATCCACACCACCCATAAAGTAAATTGTATAGTCTAAAACTTACACAATACAACCATCAGTGTCATACAGATCACAGAGTTGAGGCAGCTACGGAAGGATGTGCGGGGCTAAGTGCCCATTACGATGTGCCCATTTGACGGCATTTACATAATGATTTCCTGTTTGAAGATACCTGGAAAATCACGCTATTAATATGCATTATGTAATTCACCAATAAGGATTACAGGACAGTATGGCTGTAATTAGAAAGAAAAAAAACTGTAAAATGTTACGTGGAAACATTTATTTGCCCCGCCATATTGAAAAACTGTAGAATGTTTGAACACTGGGAGATTTTCTGTGTAAGGGGAGGGCGCTTTTTTATTTTTTATTACTTATTCCTACTACTTTCTTTTGAAATTTTGCACCTCTAAAATTTAGCGCCCTGGACAACCGCCCCTGTGTCCCCCCACCCCACGGGCCGACGTAGCATCTGAGGAAATAAAGTTTACAAATATTTGGAGAAGAAAGGTTAGCCATACCTGGGTTTGCTCCTTTAACAGTAAAGTGTTCTGTACGACAGACAGCCTGGCTATTTATTATTTAGAAATTCAACATAGTAAACAACGCTGGAATTTTTCACAACAGGACACGCAGGTACAAATATAGACTCCGTAAACGCCACTTTGAGAGAGGAGTTTGGATGGAGCCCTGCGTATTCTATTACACTGCTGATCCGAGACAGACAGTGGAATTCACACCCTCTCTATATTCCAGAGTAAAAAAAACAGGCCGGCCATTCGAAGAATGCACAGTAACATTTAAACAGAGTATGTGTGGCACAGCTCGTGGTGTGATTGGCATAACCCCACACATCACACATGGGATTCTCATCAAGTTTAATTCTGCAATACCATGGGGATTGATGCAATACTAGCACAGAATGATGAACACATACCTCACCAAAATACTGTACAGATACTTAGCCATAACATACTACCTCTCCACCCCCATTATACAAAGGGCCCCCCACAGCAGGCTTCATGCAGGCATTCCCTATGCATCAAAAACAATGTTCCAAAAAAACAAAAACAACAAAAGATGATGTTATATGGCAGTTGAACAAACATTGGCACATTCAATCTACACGGAATTCATAGAACACTTGGCGCAAGGATATCAGAACTGGCAAAGTTTGCATGTACGTCTTCCCAATGGTCAGCCGCCGAGCACACATTGTAGACACTACGCTATCTTAAAGATCACATTGCAGCTTTTATGAAAAATTCAAAAGTGACAATCTTTATGGAAAAGGGTATATAGACCAATATTCTACATACATGAAGCAGAGTTAATTTTATACATGTACAAGCTGAGTTTTGATTTATGTGGCAACACACAAGAGGATACAACTAAGGCAGACAACACGTGCTGAAGATATAGCTGAAGATAAAAATGGTTGAAGAAAGATTTTTTTAATTTTTATTTTCTCTTCCACTGAAGTGAACAGGCTAGTTCCAAAATTAGTATTGCCTTTGGTCATGGTGTTGTGCAAGCAGTCAGTATGTGCAGTGTTTATAGATACACTATAGTCTCCAGACACTATATAGTCTCCTCAGATGGCTGCTAGAGGTGCTTCCTGGGGCAGTGCTGCACAGCGAGCAGCACTGACATTCATGGTCTTCCACCCTCAGCATGGAGACACTGAAATTTTCATAGAGATACATTGATTCAATGCATCTCTATGAGGAGATGCGGATTGGCCAGAGTGGAATTGGCTCCGCCCCCCATCTAAGATCATCAGAATTGTCAATTTCAGCTAATCAATGTTTTCCTATAAGAAAGCATTGTTATTGGCTTAGATCATCACTTCTGATGACAGCCAAGGAGGTAAATCAAGGGCAGAGCCAGCAACTACCTACTAGAATAAAGGTCAGATCTTACTATATTTAGTGGGGAAGAGGAGGCAGAGGGACTAGACTGTTTTTAACGCTGTAGGGTCAGAAATACAGGTTTGTGTTCCTGTCCCTATAGTGTCCCTTTAACCCCTTAAGGACCAAACGTCTGGAATAAAAGGGAATTGTGACATGTCACACATGTCATGTCTCCTTAAGGGGTTAAGCTTGAACTGCTACCTATACAGAGACATTACTAATTGTGTGCTGCAGTGTAGTCACAGCTCTGGCACAACTTAACTAGCTAGCCTGAAACTCTGTTCTATGCCAAATAGTTACTGCTTGCTGGTGATGCATGTAATTAATTTAGGTTTAAGGACCGTGAGGTGGGCGGTCTTTATCAGGTGTCACTGCATGTGAATGCTCATACCGTATGCATGCACAGTGTAGCGGTCAGTAGTGACAGAAAAACACTCTTTCAGCATTAGCTGACTGGCGGTTTGCAGCACTTGCCTCGTATGTGCTTTAGGTGCAACAATATATACCAATGAGAAGCATTTGATTGTAATTAGGACTGGGAATGGATAACAGCATGACAAAGATCGCTTTACAGAGAATTTTGATCAATGGTGTATTCATTTTTTTTTTTTAGGTTATTTGTAAAAAAGATACGGGTTGTATCAAGTTCTTTACTAGACAGTTCAATGTAGATCAAAATTGGCCTAGGCTAGGAAGAATCCCTTAACTGTAATGTAACAACGCAGATTGCCTTATCTGTTAAGTGCAAAAATGACAGGGTGCCACTTTAAGAGGAACCGTCACATTTGAGTTGGTGACACAGTCTTCACTCACCTCGGTAAATGCAAGAGGGGAGTTTAGAGGGGTGAGGTTCATAGCAAACCACATGCACAGCACTTCTAGTTTTAAGCACAGCCACATTCCCATAATTCTGTGCAATCATGAGATCCAGGCACTTTTCTGTGATCATGCCGTGGGTCCTGAGAAGGGAATTGTGGCTCATTTGTAATTTGGTTTGTAGGGTAGTATGTACATGAGCAGCATTCTATCTCATACAAATCCAAATAAAATTAAATAAAAAGAAGACCGAAAAACTGTTTTGAGAAAATTAAACAAAACTAATAGCCATTATTAAAGGGATACTATAGCCACCAGAACAACTACAGCTTATTGTATTTGTTCTGGTGAGTAGAATCACTCCCACTGGCTTTTTGCAGTAAACACTGTCTTTTCAGAAAAAAAATACAGTGTTTACATTACAGCCTAGGGATACCTCTAGTGACCACTCCTCAGATGGCTACTAGAGGTGCTTGCTGGGGAAGTGCTGCTCTATGAGGAGATGCGGATTGGCCAGATATGTGTTTGACTTGTGCTGGCTCTGCCCCTGATCTGCCTCCTTGACAGTCAAAGCCAATCCTATGGGAAAGCATTGTGGTTGGCTCACAATCACTTCAGGGGCAGAGGTAGCAGCTGCAGAGCTGAATACAAGTAAGATTTTACTATATTTAGGGGAGTAAGGGGGACCAGGGGGGATAGACAGTGGTTTTTAGCACTACAGGGTCAGGAATACATGTTTGTATTCCTGACCTTATAGTGTTCATTTAAGTTATCTACTAGGATCTGATTTTGCCTCCACAAATAACAGGCATATAACACTTAATAAATTCTGTTTTGACAAATATTTGTTTTTAAAGTGTAACAAAAGTTAATCTATTTGAAAACTTATGTAAAAAATGTAGCCTGAATATGTGAGGAGAATAATTGTTCTTGGAAAAGAAAAATAAATCAGTGGTGTAGAATGACAAACATCTCTTTCCGAGAAGTGCATTAGCCAACGAGAGGCACAATGAAAGTGTTTAATCCTGCATGGAGCCAAGACGACGCATCCCGAATGTATCTTCCAAGGGAGGAGTTTTCAGGAATCTTTCAAAATACAAAAACCACCAAACACAGCACATCAGAAAACAAGAGGAAATGACAATCAGGTGCTTACTACAAGTAGAGGAGGAAAATTTTAAAGACAGCTTCCCCTACAAAGCGTCCATTCTGCCCTTGCCAGCTGGCTGGCTGACCGAGCGGGAATTCTGTAATCGAGGTCTACTCGCTTCCTTCCGCACAAAGATGACAATATCTTGCACCAAGTTCCTGCTTTGAGATAGTAAATATTTTACTTCCCCTAACGTGACTGGTGGAAACACCTGTTAGCTCCCAATCTATGCCAGAAAGGAGATTTATTTAACCCTTATTATTCAAAATAGTCTTAAAAAAAAAAAAAAACAAACAAACAAAAAACAGCAACACAGGATTGGAATTATTCTCCTAGTCAACCTGTTTTGCCAGTTTGGTTATTGTAACCCAATGTCTGCAAACTGCAATCCCCTTGTTTAAAGGGACATGCATCACTTGACAAACACTTAAGCAAACACTTTTAAACAAATATACAAACCAAAATAAACAAAAACTTTGAAAAGTATGTAATAAAGGTTTATAAACATACTATAAACTCTAAAATAAAGGTTTATAAACATACTATAAACTCTGCAAGCTTGCATTGTTGGGCACAGCTCGCAGCTAGGCGAGTTTCTTCACCTCTCCCTCCTGCCCCTTACACACCCATCTCACTTTAAGACCAGTCTACTAACAGGAACATGGCATCATTGGGCAGCAGCAGGAGAGAGAGAAACCTTACACCAGAGCCTGCTCTACATGGTCACACTGATCAGAGTCCCTTTCTTCTACCCATTCAGCATGTTGCAAGATGAGTAGATCTTCCAACCTCATGTGTGTAAATCTGTACGGCATGCCCAATGCATTCCTAGGGATAGAATACTGATTGGTTAGAACAGTGTCCCTTCCTGGATTGTTTGTGGAAAGCGTAAGAAAGAAGCAGCAAGTAAATATGGAGGGAGGGAATCATATTTGCATGCTTTTTTCCAGCCTGCAGAGTGAGACAACAGTTTCATTCAAAGTTAAAGCTTTTCAATGAGGGTTTTGTCTCAAAGTGATGCATGTCAATTTAAAATGGACACTGTAGGCACTGTAACGGCTTCATCTCATTTAAGTGGTTATGGTGTCTGGAGTTCTCTGGCAATGTCTGTCCGCTCAGTGTTCAACGGTTTTTAATGCTAAATAAAAGCCCCCAGTCTATCCCCTCTGTGCTGCTTAGGCTGAGGAAGCATTACCCCGAGCAGCAATGAGCGACTAACTGGCTGGAAGGGCAAGCTGTCCACTTTCATGCTATCACAGCGTCCATTGCAGGTATAAAATCTGTATAACTTTAAGGAAGTGTGTAATCTCTGCCTTGGCCAAATCTCCAGTAGTAGCTGGACTGTGGGGAGACCGAGGACCCTTATTTAATGTTAAACCGCTGGAAAACAGATTGATACTAAATAGAGACTCCAGTGGACTTTAACCAGTCAATGAGATGAAATGGTTACAGTGCCAACAGAGTTTCTTTAAACCAGGCAGCTATAATTTAAAAAAATAAAAAAACTGTGTGTAAAGAAAAGAAATAGAAAAATGTTGGAGGAAGTGTACAAAGAACTCCGTAACACGAAGCAAGTGCAGACATCTGGAATATATGTTGGCAGGTGTGGTTTTATTACAGCAGCTACCGGTAAGCTATCCCAGTAGAAAAAAAACAAACAAATACAAAAAGTATTAGATAAAACGTAGTAGATAAATGAAACCGCCTCCCAGTGGAAGCAGTAAAGGTGAACAGTGATATAGAAAGGGTAGCATATGCTTGGAGTATCTTTCCAGAATAAGCAGTGAACAGGAGAGCATTAAAAAAAATAATGATAAATAATGATTGGGACGTGCGCAACTTTACCCTAAATAACTAAGCCGTTATTATATATTTTGTTGGCAGACTATTTGGTTCTTATTTACTGGACCAACCTAGGTCTTACTTAAATGTAATAATCGAAATATATAGAATACATTCATCCATTGACCCCATAAAATGATGACACTGACACACAAACACTGCAGAGATAACCAGCTGTAAGTATTGGGACTTGTAGGCGATCACTGAATTTCCTGATCTGTCACAGGGAACTACACAACCATCACATTATACATTCATTAGCCTGGAGGACAAACAGGACTGACAACTTTCCAGCTGCTGTCACTCTAGACAAACAGGACTTGTGTACCTAGCCTGAGTAAGTTTTTAACCCTTTATAATGCCAACTTGAGAACCTGAGGATTACGGGAAAAGTTACGTTGCATGAAATGATGATCTTCGACAATTCTAAATGCGACTGAAGTTGCCTCATAAAATGAACACCATATGCAATTCAGATTTTATGATCTGGCCTTAAAAACATTCATATCAAACATATGACAGATTTCCTTTCTAAAGGGCGGAAGAGAAAGAGGAAGAAGAACTTATGTGAAATGTTTGGATATTTGAGTGGGCCGCCTGTGAGCCTTCATATCTGGAGATTGTACCAAGTCTATATTTTATGTATATTTTTATAATCTTCTATTAAGGCTTTTAGAACCGAGAGAAAAGCTTTTAAAGTACAGAAAGTGTTTCAGGGCTAAGTGCCTCTGTGTAACCTTGAAATGCTGCGTTCTCGAAAATGCCAAATGGCTTCCTGGGTTAAGAGGTAGAAGGGTGTGAGTGGAAAAACTAATCAAATTCCAGAAAAATCATTAGGCACTTATATCCCTTTACAATAAGGAGAGGCCATTAACCGGCCTTCACGCTAGTCCAGCAAGAAGTATATCCATACAATTCTCTATACAACATTCACCTGTATTAACGCCAAACTTTCAGAGGTCAACGTGCTAAAACATAGGTGCCACCACTGTCCTACAACTACTCCATGTACATCAAACTCTAAAAATACTTGCACCCCTCAAACACCATTAATTCCCACATTCCAAATTATTGCACCCCTCAAATACCAGTAATCCCCACATCCAGTATGAGTTTCAATGAAATTCCAGCACGCAACCCAAAGATTATAGAAGACAAAGTAGGGACTACTTTGTTTTATGGTATTGCCTGTCGTTGACAAAAGGCAGAGTTCCGCAGTCAGCTTTTGTCACAAATGATGGCTGTGAGATTCAGGCTCTGTCTATGGAGGGTCTCACTGGATCCTCTATAGACCTAAGCGTAGTACCCTCACGCGAGAGTAGGCAACGAGGGACAGCCTGAGGCACGTTTAACTCTACTCCTCTGCACCAAGCGGCTATTGGAACTACATAGGATTTTTCAGTTTCGGGTTCTTTGCAAAATATAAAGATCCGCTTAACACACCTAAAGCTTCTTCACCCCTCAAAAGTTAGTTCCCCACTGCCTAACTGATACATTACCAGGTTTGCACCAATTAGAATATACATTCCATATACATACTAGTATGCAAAAACTTTAGGCAGGTCTTTAAAAATAAATACAAATTTTAAACGTGAGAATGCTTTCAGAAATACATATGTTAACAGTTTATTACCAATTAACAAAATGCTAAGTGATTGAAAAAAAAAAAAAATGTAAAATCAATATTTGGTATTCTGGTATACCAACCCGGCCACAGTACAGCCTCTAACCTCAAGTACAACAACCACAACAGGGCCCATAACAGCTTCTCATCTCCTTGCAATGCTTAACCCAGACACTCGTGGCTTTGCCAAGCCTTGATCACAAAAGCGCATATCAGCCATGTCTGCACTAATGCTATGGCTGGGATGAAAAAAAAACAAAAACATAGAAACCAAATAAAAAACTACTACATCTTCATATGTTATTGTGCAGCTCTAATCCAAAAAATAAAATAATTTGGGGGGGCGGGGGAGAGGGGAGGAGCTCATGTTCGATACCTTGGCACTTATGGGCATATTTAGGTAGTTTTATTCCACATCAGACATTTCATTCAACTCTTCCGAACCTAACTAAGAAGCCTGGTAAAAGGCTCTGAAGAGTGGAAACGTTACCGGGGCAAGTAATAAAAGTGCCTATATTAACCCTTGAGTGCCTGGTCCATTTATTTGTACCTATTGTGGCAGTGGTTCTTCAGATTGCAGAATACAAGGGAGGCATGTATCAGTCATGTTTAAGGATTCGTCCTCCGTATACGCACAATAGATTTAAACTGCTCGCAAGAAAAATAAATCACTTCCATATTCAGACCATTGCAGCCTTACAGAATATATTGAAAATCTATAGATGATAAAAGCAGCCAATCTGAACTTACAAAGCATATTTACCCCCAGAAATCAAGTACGTACCCGTTAAATGGTGCTATCCACAAAACTGGACCCGAGAATGCATCATAAAAAGATCTCCTAAAGTAACAATTCTGAACAAATCAATATGACGAAACCCCTTAGTAATCAGCCTTTGCCAGGAACTTTCTGCTCACGAACATCTGGCTGTTATTTGGATAATATGCTTACCAACACAGAATATAATGATATGTTTATTTCCTACAGCAATTTAACCGCTCCGCAGCCGGAATCAAAAAGACCTGCATCTCGTAAGAGACAAGTAAGCTTCGGCATTGCAGCCAGCCTGTAGTGTGGCTGAGGATCATGGGGAATGAGTTTGCAAACATCTGCGGTGAATATAAAAATTATATTAAAAAAATAAAATAAAATAATTTAGCCTTTACTGCTCTCACTGTGTATACAAATGCTGGTCCCATTTAAATATTCCTTTACCTTTCAGAGGATGTAGGCACTTCTTTCAAAACAAGTTAGACTGGTTTAAAATCCCCTTTCTTGGCAACTAGTGAATTGTAACCTTATCTTTGCTTTATAACAAGGCGTTAATTGTAAGCTCTTAAGGGTAGAAAAATCTCAGCATCTCGAGGGGACAAGTCACATAACTGTGATTATGATAAAAACTGTGGTCTACTTATAAGATTTAGTTTGCCCCTGGACCTTCTATCAAACCAAATCTAAACCACAGTTAACCTCATGTCTCTTGTAGCCCAGGGACCAGCAAAGCCACAAAGCTAGGAGGCAGGCATAGTGTGGAGGGTGTTCATTGGTTAGTTGTCTGTGGGGCAAAGTTTAATTTGGCATTGGATATTAAAGGGACACTCCAGGCACCCAGACCACTTCTACCCATTGGAGTGGTCTGGGTGCCAACTCCCACTACCCTTAACCCTGCAAGTGTAATTATTAAAGTTTTCCTAAACTGCAATATTTATTTTGCAGGGTTAAGGGGAAACTCCAGTGCCAGGAAAACAATCCGTTTTCCTGGCACTGCAGGTCCCCTCTCCCTCCCAGCCCCCAATCCCCGGTTGCTGAAGAGGTGAAAACCCCTTCGGTGACTTACTAGAGGCAGCGACATGTCCCACATCGCTGCTTCTTCCTCCGCTGCATTATGTCGGCCGGTGGGCTCCCCATAGGAAAGCATTGAAAATGCTTTTCAATGCTTTCCTATGGGGAATTGAGTGACGCTGAAGGTCCTCACACAGAGTGAGGACGTCCAGTGACGCTCTAGCACAGATAATCTGTGCTATGATCCAGGAAGTGCCCTCTAGTGGCTGTCTACTAGACAGCCACTAGAGGTGGAGTTAACCCTGCAAGGTAATTATTGCAGTTTATAAAAAAAACTGCAATAATTACACTTGCAGGGTTAAGGGTAGTGGGAGTTGGCACCCAGACCATTCCAATGGGTAGAAGTGGTCTGGGTGCCTGGAGTGTACCTTTAACTCCTCCTCTAGTGGCTGTCACTAGAGGGCACTTCCGTGATTATAGTACACGAAAAGTGTGCTATAGCGTAGCTGGACGTCCTCATGCTATGTGAGGACCTCCAGCGTCGCTTAAATCCCCATAGGAAAGCATTTCCTTTCCTATGGGGAGGTCTAATGCGCATTAGGTCTCCCCCCGCCGGCAGCCACGCATGCGCAATAGGTCTCCCCCGCCGGGTGATGGAGCATGGGCAGACCCTGATCCAGCGCCGAGGGACATCAGTGCTGGATACAGATAAGTCACTGAAGGGGTTTTAACCCCTTCAGCAACTTGGGGTGGGGGGTGGAAGGGAGAGGTTTGTTTTCCTGGCACTGGAGAATCCCTTTAATAACCAACATTTTAGATTAGGGTCCATTTTAATTAGCCAGACTTACCTTTTGTTGCCCCACCATCCCTGCCTTACTTTGTTATTGGGTTATATCCCATTTGATCATGGTGGCGGGGGCTGGATAAGAAATTGGGGGGTAGGTAGGATTGGTAGCTGGGTTGAACATGGTTGAATTTGTTAATTGGTAGGTTGGAACCCCAAGGAGGCCTTCAACCTGGGTGTGTAGGGCTCTCTCGGTATATCCCATACAATGTTAAATCACTGAGTATGATCCCTGTTGTGGCTGTCTTGTGTTATATTGATTATTGTTATTTTATGCTATGGGTCGTTGTCAGTGGGTCTAGTAGTGTTAAAAGTAGGGGTGAATTTATGTGTCTATGTTAAAATTGGGTATGTCTGGCAATGACCCATTTTGTTATTTATATATTTAATTGTATAATTTATTAAAGCGGCGATATTTTATCCATTTTAAATCTGGTGTGCGTCTTGTTGGGTGGTGTAAGATTATTGTTTCATGACATATGCAAAAGGACGATTATGTGCATGTCATAAGGGCTCCCCACACTCCCTCCCAGTACATGAAAAGGCTCTTCATTTTTTTCCCCTGGACAATTTGCTTAAATAGAAAAATACAATGCACATTAATAGAGAGGAAATTCTAAAGAATGCAAGCCTATCCCTGGCACACAATACAATGTATACATCAGGATAAATGAAAGCATTTTTAAAGAGTAACACTAATTGACTGGGTGGCCTTGTAGGCTGGAGTTTTACTAATGGGCCTGGCAAAAACGATCAGAATTATAAAATTGAAATAAAGCCAAGATACCCGACAAAAGTTGGACACCATGCAAAATGCTCTTCAATTAGTAACAGACTCTAGATTTAAATGGTTATTTCATCCACTGATTTGAAGTGGTTATGGTCCTTGAAGTCTGCAAGTGCAGATTTTTTACTATGGAACTCTAGAAGAGTTTAACCCCTCTGCTGCTGGAGTTGTAACTCCACCTACAGCCGCACCCCTGGGGAGTCACTAGCCAGCCCAGAACAAGACTTGTGGGCTTGCAAACGTGATTTTGTGCAAAATAAAATGCGCAGACAGGAAAGGCCCCTTTGCGCCCACCCCGCATCCTGTGGTGCTTTGTTCCAGCAATATAGAGATTGTAGAAAAGAGGGACAGAGGAATTTGAACTCAAAATAGGGACTGTCCCCTCCTAAAAAGTGACACTTGGGAGGCATGATATGAGAAGACAGATTGTGCAAGTAAAACACAAATATGTCATTTATTGATGAGGGAATGTTGTTAAGAAGGATTTTAAAAGATCATTTACAGTAGAAACTTGTTTAGTAAGAAGTATTTCCTAAGTTTAGAAGAGTTGGGTCAGTATTAGTCACCTGCTAAAATCATTGAATGTAGTAAAGCCGGTAAAAACATGAGATTAGCCAACAGGAAGGAACATAATGTAGTAAACAATTTGGCACCAGTTAGTGTAAAAGCATCTTAGTCTTCACTTACAGCAAATTGGGCATATATTTGCAGGATTCATTATACATTTAGTAAACTGTCAGATCCAACATCAAACAAGTTCTCTACACAGTACTTGATAATCCAAACCAACCGTGTGATCTCAAAAAAACAGATTTTTACAATTTCTACAAAAATATAATCAAATCAGACAGAAGCAAAATCTGGGCATCAGGCGCGATTGATTTAAATACCTTGGTGCACATGCCACAACCTCTAGATAAAATATCAAAGACCAAGTGAGAAATAGGAGTAGTGTTTCTCTTTTTCTCTCTTTTTTTTTTTTTTAATATCTGCACTTGGTAGCACTTTTCTATTTTTGTTACCACTATGGCTATTCATTTTTAGGTACTTATTTATTTATTTATAACTTTAGTAGGGAGAGTTGGTTCAGGTAGACACTAGTGGTCAGACCACGGTGTCGAGGTAACTCTTAGGGTGAATTGAGAGATTTCTTTTTTGTGTGAGGCTTTTCATCTACATTTAGACCAGATTACCTGGTCCCTTGTTCTCTGGGGACCCTGTGCCTTTTCTCTCTCCCTAACCTCATTTACACTACCTTCCCATCAGTCGGACACTAGGGGAACTGGAACTTAGATGCTAGTTAGTACTCCAGACAACTGATCCCCGTGCACCGTTTAGTAGATCTCCCTTTTTTCTCAAGTTATACTTTTTGTTTGCATATCACTTTTTATCCTTAGATTGATTAAAAGTAGGGCCCCCCCTTCCTCATTTCTTATAGAGTGGAACTCTCCTGATGTTAGTTTCCCCTTGTGGGACTCTATACATCACCTACTCCTATTACCTACATATTTCGGAGGGTTACCCCTTATTGGAGCTCCCTATTAGGTGGTTACAGTGGTGCTGCTCATGAGCCCTTGACTTGTATCCAGACTCCTGACCTGCACTCTGTTTACTTTATTTCTCCATTTTTTGTTTTAAAGACAATGTGACCATTGCCAACTTGAATTACAATTTATTTAAACAAAAAATACTGATAGACAACTTCTGTATGTTTTTTTGTTTAGTTTTTTTTAATTGTAATTTTAAAAAATTTGTAAGACGTGAGTGCAAACAATGAATTATGTAACATTGTACAAATCGCTCGGAATACATGGTTATTCCAGAAGTGGATATGAAGAAGGGGAAAATGTTGTTGACATATTTATTATTTTTCCTACTTATATGTATACTGAAAAAGTGTGTGCAGCAGGCAAATATAAACCTTTTCTGATAAAAAAAATAAAAAAATTAGAGCAAACCACAATCTCTTTACAGTAGATTTATATGTTCTATTTTGTTCAAATCTTTAATTACTTTCAAGCATAAAATCTAGATGAACAATTTCTCTTAGATAGGTATAATATGCAGGACGCTCATCACCTCTTTTAAATACAGCTCTCCATCTATCAAAGTCAACGAGAGCCTTACGCACAGTTTCCTAGCCCAGTGTAAACATGTTAAAGAACAAGGTAAATAGAATTTAAAGTGAAAATCCTTGGACATGCAAGCCTAGCACTCCCGTACTTGAAGGGTGTCAGATGTCGTCAATGAGGGAAAAATCATTACAAATACATTACGCTCTATTGATCTCCTGAAGATGCACCTTTGCACTCAGTAAAAAGGTTTTACTGACCAAGAGACGATGGAAATTCTAATTAACATTTTCTGAAAACATCTCAAAAGACAAACATTGCTGTATAGTTTTCCGTAGTTATTTCTGCAATTTATTTCCCAACTGGTTTAGAAGCTGGGAGATATGACCAACTAACCACACTGTGTGGGACCAAAACAGCTGGGAAGGTCCTAAACGCTAAGCAAGGTCTATGGTAAACCATGAAACAGCACCGACTCCACAAAGAAACTTAAACCCTACTGTTATTCACTAGTATTATTAAAGGAGTTTCGCCAACCCTTTTCATAGTTAATAGAATAATGCCCTCGTCATTATACTATATCTACGCCCTCTACAAAAACGCTCAGAATGTTTTAAAATTAAGTTTAACATTCCTTAATCCAGCACAGAGCATTATTCTCTGATCTCCAGCTGTGTGGCCATCGCCCAGGCTTCTTTGAAGAGTTGTAATGGGAGGGTGGCGGGGGGAGGACAGAAAGAAGCCTGGGCACTGGGCACACTACTGGGGATCAAAGAATAATGAGAATGTGATACGGTCAGATATATTGAGCTGTGAGGAGCAAGTAAGTGATTGGGTTAGGAAGAGATGGTGAAGGCTTCAGTGAAGAGGTGTGCCTTTAGAAGTTAGCAGGAAGATGAAAGAGGTGGCAGATTGGATTAAGAGGTGGAGTTGAGGGAGCAAAGAGGATTCTTTGGACTGTAATTGATTATAGGTACGGCAGAACAAGGTTATGGAGGAATATGAACACAACATTTGAAGAGAAAACGCAAGTGTACCGGAGCTTTTGAAGAAGGGGGTCGGGCAAGAGAAGAACAGGGCCTCTTAAGAAGTATGCGGGCAACAGCACTTTGGATTTGTTAAAGCGAAATAATGTAATGTGTGTGGTAGACCAAGTAAAAGGGAGTTACAGTAATTGAGCTTGGTGAAGATGAGGGAGTGAATAAGGAGTTGTGCAGAAGGTCAGTATTTGTAGATTTCCTGATTAAAAAGGTGAAATCAAGAGACAGAAATAAGAGTGACTGTTTTCCCAAAAAGAGTAATGAGGAGTCCAAAATGAAATCTATCGAGAAAGGAAAATGGAGAGTGGGGTTTGGAATGGTAGGTGAAAAGGGAGGGTGCAGGGAAGAAGAGTACTTCCATTGTAGCTTTGTCAATTTTAAGAAACTATGAGGACATCTATTGATTGGCAACATCAGAGAGGCACAGACATGTAGGAGGGAAGATTTGGAACTTACAAAATGGGAGTAAATAAATAAAAAAAATAAAAAAATAAAAACACCCATTACAGTGCCACTTCAGGCTGGAAAGAACCCATGCATAGTTATTAGCTCTGTAATGCAACAAGAACAATTCAATATCTTACAAAAAACAAACAAACCCTTACCACTTAAAGCCATTGATGATGCTTCACATTCTACAATACAGCTGAGATCACATAAGCAGTTCTTTATTGGAGCTTTAGTTCAATCATCAGCTTTCTGCAGTAGAATGCAAACATCTAAAAACTACAGCTCTCTCAAAACAAAATATTGAAAATTATATACACACACACACACACACCTCGACAATAAGTAGTGATAAAAAAAAAAAAAAAAAAAGGGGTATCATTGGTGGGCGTATAGAGCAAAACTATAAAAAAATAAATAAATAAAAAAACCAAAAAAAACACTAAAAAGGATTACTAGACACCCATACAGTAAAACTATTCTATACTATACATTGGACATGGTTGGCTCTAGTTTTCTTCCAACACTTTTTGAGACCAATCTCATAAAATGTTACAAAACATCACAGCAAACACATACATTCATCAATAACTAATCAATAGGTTTTGTTATACCGTAGCCAGGTTCATTGCATAGAAATATATATATATATATTTTTTTTTTTTAAATGTGGTTTTGAATTTACAAATCTCTCACTGGGCCTATCCCTTATTTATTGCATAATATTTTTTCTCAGTGGCAGACAAATCAAACATGCATACAGTATTTCACATTTGCAATTATGAAGCAAGACATTCTCCCACATTATTTTATAGTCATTTGCCGTCTTTAGGGCCTGTTGCAGTGTTAGGCATGAAAAAGCTGTTGCATTTAACAGAGAACATAATCCAACCTACTAACCGCTAGAGTAACACATTTATAAAATGATAACATATCCAACAGGCCCTGTGAACTCATTGCCAAGTAGGAAAAAATGAAAATAAGCAGAGCAGATCCTGGCACATAAGGTCACACGTGGCGTCTTTTGATAAGTGGCATATCTCTAACGGTTTAAACTGACCTAAACCTCCAGCATATATCAGCTGAGCGTGAGCCCAAACCAATCCTGGGACACAAACAAGAGCAAGTATGAGACCTAAACATATTTCTTCTGCATTAGAAGATACTGGAGCCCACTTTGTTAACATCCTTTGCAAACTTTTTTGTACATTATGTCTAGCATCACCTGGAAACCAAACTATAGAAAACCATGTATGGATTTCAAAGGGCAAAAGACTGGTGTAAAAAAATAAAATAATAAAAAAAAAATTTTTAATACTATATGTGGTTATTTGTGGCTGACAAGCAACGAAAAAAAACAAAACAAAACAAACAAACAAACAAACAAAAACAGGCTTACAGAGCAGAGCTTCCATCACAATCCTTAATGTGTTACTCCAACCACCATAACCATTTCAGTGATTTGAAGTGGTTATGGTGATATGAGTCAGTATGTGCAGTGTTTCAGCTTTAAACACTGCATATACCAAGATATTTTCTTATTGTGTGCTGGGGGCTAGTTGCACCCCAAGCACATGTGACATTGGCAACCCAGAACTCTGTTTATAAATTATGTCTTGTCAACGCGCACTGCTTGCCAACAGGTGTAAAAAGGTTCACTTTGCAAGCAGAGCTGCAAGGGAAGGTAACTCACCTCCTTGTGGGTGCTCCCTCTTGCCTGCCTCAGTCGCTTTTTTTTTTTTTTTTTTTAGAATAAAACCCTTTGCCCCTTGTGCACATGTGCTCTAAGTGGGCAAAACAGTCCATTTACAGGCTTTGCAAAAAATTGGTGCCGATATAACACAGCTGGAACACTTCATTTTGGTTTTCCTTATATTGCCCATGCTGTACACGCACGATACATTTCGCACACATAATAGTGGCGGATCTCTTTTCATCACAGATAGCAAAGGACTGCACATGTATTGTGTGAATCTCTGCTAATGGCAAAACCCATCTGGTTCACTAAACAGTGAACTAGACTGTATATTAACCAATAGAAGCTGTGGCGTAGCTGCCAATACGTTAGTAAATACGATCCTAGTCTGTGCGCATTTGCATGTCAAGCTGAGAACTCTGGGATAGAGTCTACTAAAAGTATACTCACGAAATGTAAACCAAACAGGAAAGCTTGAGTAACAACTAAACTGGATTTGTTTCACGTTTTTCCACAGCAGTGAAGAGGTATTATTTGGAACACAACCTTGAACTTAAAGCATTGTTGGTGCTTAATAATGCCCTAAGGCTATCCTGGGAATCCCAACACCCTTCAGAAATGCATAACTAAGTTTTTTTACCTTTCACCTAAACAACACATAATTTATCCAACCAACGGAAGAAGTCTCATACAATTTGAAAAACACTATAACGTTGGCAATACAAACATGTATACCAAACAATATAGAATTCTACTCCCAATTTAAACATGTAAAAAAAACAAGCATTGGATTGGACAGCCACCGTGAACCCCTCCACAATAACATCACAGGAGGCAGAGAGTGGAGCAGCACCGATGGTGTCTCGGCAATGGGGAAAAAAAAGTTAAGAGATTTTAGCCAATATGGGCTAAATAAGAAGTAAGGCACTATAGGTTTGTATTCCTAATGCTATAGTGTTCCAAACTGGTTTTCCTGGCACTAGTGTTAATAGGTCCTCTCCCCACCCTCATGGCCCCCCTCTCACCAGGCTGCAGGGAGAGGAAGGGGTTAAACACTCACCTTTCTCCAGCGCCAGGCTCCCTCGGCGCTGGGGACGCTCTTCCTCCTTCAGTCATCAGTTGAATACGCATGCGCGGCAAGAGCCACGTGTGCAGTCAGTCAGTCCATAGGAAAGCATTCACAATGCTTTCCTATGGATGCTGGCGTCTTCTCACTGTGAAAAATCACAGTGAGAAGCACGGAAGCGCCTCTAGCGGCTGTCAATGAGAGAGCCACTAGAGGCTGGATTAACCAATATGTAAACTGCTATGTTTACGGCAGGCAGGGTTAACCCTAGATGGACCTGGCACCCAGACCACTTCATTAAGCTGAAGTGGCCTGGGTGCCTATAGTGGTCCTTTAACTCTCACTACAAAAAGTCTTCAGCCAATAATCCATAGCTCTTTTCCCATATGAATACGTTCGTTAACAGCTTATATATTCTACAGTGACAGAAACCTCTCTGGACAGTTTGGCATCAGAAACCAAAGAGTAAACATGCTCAAAAGACTAAAATATATTTAATCAACAGTTTACAAAACAATATCGGTAGAGACAACACATTTACATCACAGTATACACATAAAACCGTTGAGCAATATGACATCTCAATACGGACGGACAAGTCCCCAGGGTAAATTACTGTTCCGCTTGTCAAGGATCCAAGGTCAGCACAGATTTGAAAATATAAATTGTTTATACAACTTCACTTTATGGTTTGCATGCTTACAGAAAATTATAATGTTGGGCCCATAGCACTGTAATGTTGGAAAGTTTTTTCTAATAAAAAAAAAAAAAAAAAACCCTAGCGAACATGTTTACATACAATTTAGCCATGCTTAAACTGGCAGAAATGTTTTTTTTTTTTTTTTTTAAATGTTCCATTAAAGTAAACAGGGAGTTATTGGAGACTTTTGAATAGGAAAGTCCCACTGAAAGAAGAGGGTTCTGTATACAAAGGAATCAGACACCTATTTATCTTTTAAAGGAAAATAAAAGTGTCGTTTCACGTGCACCATTTATAATAGTTCTTAAATAAAACGCAAACAGTCTGATTTCAAAAGGTTTTGCTTACTAATTTTTTTGTTATGCAATGCATTCGTGAAATCCTTTCCGCAATATTAACAGTTTTGTGAAAATGGAGTATTATGCTGTGTTGTCCTTAAAGAGTTTCTTTTTGTCCCCAGATACCCACTAGTTGTGATGTATTGAACAATGGGGTGTTAAAAAAAAATAAAAATTTAAACACAAACATAGTGAATCTATTGTTAAATACTGTATATTCTATGGTTTGTCCGTCGTTTTTCTAGCACTGGTCCCATAAACCGCTGGTCAGCAGAGATTTAATTGAAATTTCACTAACAAGTTGCTTCATTCTTGAAAATGCATGAATGAAACTACTCCATATGCTGCAGCTTCTGTTAGCTTGCTAAATAGCTTATTTAGTGATATTTGCACTAATTAAATTATTTGCTTTAGTACACACACTCAAAAGAATCTATAAGACAGTTTGCACACGTTATGATAGCCTAAGAGTATAAATAGTGTACGCAATTCATTTATTTTATTGTTTAACCTGTAACTAGACATGAAATTTAGTGCAGTTACCATTAGAAAATAAATATTTCACAAAGCTCATAACCAACATCTTTAGGCGTGCCATTTAATTGTTGATTTTGAAATGCCGCTTCTAACATCTGTAAAAAATTACACGATGTATAAACTCTCCGTTAAAAAAATAAATTAATAAATTGACCAAACAGCTCTCATTGTTTCTCTCAACAGAGAAGTGGGGAAAACAAGAATTTGGACGAAGCTAGGAATATTGTTTTGCCATTGATAACACAGACGTCTATCGCCACCCCCCCCTCCCCAAAAAAACAAAAACACAATCTCAAGAAATAGCCATGGATATTATGCGGCCCAGCAAGAAAATGGTTAATGTCAGCAGTGTGCACAGTATGTAACGTCAGCTTTTAACATGTCAGAGACAGGTTCAGTGCAGGAGCCAGAAGGCAGCTAAAATTAGACAACGTGGAGATAGCAAGGAGTTCTGACACTGTTAGGGCAAAATGCTGCCGTTTCCCACGGACTCAAATCAATTAGTGAAGCTGCATACTTTCATCCAGGCTGCTAGGTTAAGGGGCTCCCACGTTGCCTGCAAGGATCAGAAGAAGTAGCTGTGCGCATTAATCTTCTGTATAGTTGTAGGAGCTGCAAAAAACATACACCCCGCTCCCCCAAAAAAAGGTGATAAATTATATTGCATTAAAATATCGAACTGGCACATTAGGAGATGTTTTGACACAAGGAATACTGAAGTCTGTATCAAAACACTGATATTTGAGTCTGCAAGTCTGAGTGCATTAAAACATTTTCAATAAAAAAAATAAAAAAAATTACATGGTGTTAGTTTAGACCAGCGTTTTCCAATTGTTGTTCCACGAGAACACAAATGGGGTTCCGCCAAAATTTCAGGAAACAAAATGGCCGCCACAATAATTGAGACGGGCAGGGAGGGAGCTGAGCAGTGGAGAGTGCTCCCTCGCCGCCCTCCTCAATTATCGCGGCAGGCACAGCACTGATGCCAGAGCCGGAATATGACGTTACTCCGACCGAAGAGGCGCGTGAGGAAACTGAGCAGGAAGATCACTCGTCACCGACCTGCCAGCCACTCAGCATAGCAACCCCACTGGACCCCAGGAAAAAAAAAGGTAGGGAGACTGGGGTGAAATAAAAAAAAAATAATAAAAAAAATATTTACAAATTGTGTGTCTGTTAAGGAGTTTGTATGTGTTTGTCAAAGTGTGTGGGTGCGTGTTAGTGTGTCAAGGTTTGTGTATGTGTCACTGTGTATCTAGCTCAGTATGTGTGGTTAAGTGCACGTGTATATCAGTGCCGCTGTGAATATGACACTGTGTATATCTGTGGGCGCAAGTGTGTGTATAGGTCACTGTATCTGTGTGTGTGTCAGATACATACACACAGCACATACAAACACAGATACATACATTGACACAGATACACATGGACACTAAATATTGTAGTGAAATGAGAACCAAACCGCTTAACTTGTGCCCAAATAGCCACTTTGGAAAGCAACTAACTCTGCCACACCTTTTTTTGCCTAAATTTTGTAATTCGGCAACATCAGTGCATCCCATCCTAACCCACCTACTATGTCCCATAGGCACTTACCATGTCTTTATTCTGATGGCAAGAACCTTATTATTGAGACCTTTTATTGTGTGTTCATGAGCCAAATCAACTAATCAATGATTTCCTACCAGCTTTATTTGAAGTTTACATACTTCAGAGCAGCCCTAGTCAAAATCCAGAAACAATACATGTTCACAAAAAAACAACATGATGAATGTGTAAAGGTTACATCTGTGCAACACCACGTTTATATTTATCCGTTTGTACACAAGCTCAATGAGAACATATTTTGTTTTTGTCAAACAAAGACTTAAAAAAGTTTATTCCCTCAGCTGTTTATCACCATATCCTTATTAATATTGGCCAACATAGTCAAGTTACAAATAACTAAAATATCAGCTAAACTCAATTAAGGTTTCCACCTATTTGGCTATTTTGACTATTTAGTAAATAAACCCTGTAGCCTTTTGCTAACCCCCTCCCCCCCCACTCCCCTTGTCCCCACCCTGCCCCAATAACAACAATGTTTCATAAATATTATGCAAGGCTCATGTCAAAAGATTAGCTCCCCAGGGTAATGAAACAGCAAGCTGACACAATGCACACGAAATTACATAATCTTCGCAATTTGCAACTTAACATTCTTGCCAAAAACAGAGATCAAAGAGCAATTAGAAAAATCCAGCTTGTTAAAAGTAAGATCCTTTAATCACAGGTGTATTTCTTATAAGATTGTCCTGCTCGTGTTTCTGACTTGGCAAACGCAGGTCAAGACACACCCAAATTACTCGTATAAAGCCAAAAAAAATGACCTGTAGAAATAGGATCTCCTATTGTCAATTGGAATGCGTCCTCTGATTCACTTGATTAAGATAGTTACGATAATTGCAGATCTGGAGGGGGTCGCCAAATTGTCTCAGCGACAAACGCAGGCCTATCAAAAGCAATTATGCTTTATTAAACTGAAAAAAAGATCATTGCAAATTCCTGATTTGCTTGGGACTGGGGGTCTGCTTTCAATCAAACCCAGGTTTACAAACGTATTTCAGAACGATTCCAGACTAAAACCTCATCAGAGCAGAATGAAATTTAATAGCCAGGCGTTCATGTAAAGGTCACTAATCTGAGCCATGCTTTGACTTGGAGTCATGAGAGTTGACAGTTAATTCAACATTAAGTTCATTAGCACATGAATCCCACAAAAAAAATTAAAAAAAAAATGTACAGAACACTATATCAGCACACCTCTCCAATTCACTAGTAAAAAAAATCTGAAACCCAGACAGAAAACAAGCTTGGCCTTTCACTCATCACCACCAGGCAGCCACGTTAACTACAGTACTGGCTCCAAAATTTTTATCAAGCCAATTGATCGCAGAACAATGCCCAGATGTAAAAGTTGGCAGGACTTTGAACTATTAAAAGATACCCTGGACTGCAAAATGGAAACCAGATGAAATTCAGAATAAAAATTTGGAATGAAGGATGATTTGCATTCAATGAAAGGATGTTGCATCCTTGAAGTTGTCCCAGACACATGTCACCTACACACAGTGTGCTGCCTGATACTGCATCATATAAAGGCTACATGTAAGTATACGCATTAGTTAAGAGAGCCCCTTCAGGAGTCCTCTGATTAAATAATTTCTGCCTTTAACAGATGGATTCCACGTACAGCACTTCTACACATTTCATCTGATGAACATCATTACGAAGAATTGCATCTGGGAAGAACTGAATATCTGGTAACCAATGAGAGTGAGAAGAGAATAGTTTGTTACCGTATGAAATGCACTGAGGAGATCCGATACACGCAGATACGGACAGAGAGGTGCAAGACGCATTATGTATCCCTGATACGCATTATTCATACACATAGCCAGCAAATGAAGAGTGCTACCCTGCAACGTAGCATATCCTGCATGACGTATTATTCAATAGACCGATATCATACCCGCCACACTAGTATTATTCATATACAGTGTAAGGAAGCTATGGATTTTTCTAAAGCCAATTTGTGAATAGGGAGCTTCTGATGGTCTTTGAGAGAGTCCACTCAAACGGGCATTTTATCAGTGGCTGGCATCTTCTCAACGTGAAAATCACAGTGAAAAGTGCGGAAGCGTCTGTCAATGAGACAGCCACTAGAGGCTGGATTAACCCTAATGATAACATAGCAGTTTCTCTGAAACTGCTATGTTTACAGCAGGCAGGGTTAATCCTAGATGGACCTGGCACCCAGACCCCTTCATTAAAGGACCACTCTAGGCACCCAGACCACTTCAGCTTAATGAAGTGGTCTGGGTGCCAGGTCCAGCTAGGGTTAACCCATTTTTCATAAACATAGCAGTTTCAGAGAAACTGCTATGTTTATGAATGGGTTAAGCCTTCCCCCTTCCTCTAGTGGCTGTCTCATTGACAGCCACTAGAGGCGCTTGCGTGCTTCTCACTGTGATTTTCACAGTGAGAGCACGCAAGCGTCCATAGGAAAGCATTGTAAATGCTTTCCTATGCGACGGGCTGAATGCGCGCGCAGCTCTTGCCGCGCGTGCGCATTCAGCCCAGGAGGAGGAGAGAAGGAGGAGAGGAGGCAGAGAGCTCCCCGCCCAGCGCTGGAAAAATGTAAGTTTTAACCCCTTTCCCCTTTCCAGAGCCGGGCGGGAGGGGGTCCCTGAGGGTGGGGGCACCCTCAGGGCACTATAGTGCCAGGAAAACAAGTATGTTTTCCTGGCACTATAGTGGTCCTTTAAGCTGAAGTGGTCTGGGTGCCTATAGTGGTCCTTTAAGCACACAGAGGTATTATGGTGACAGGAGTGTCCCTTTAAAATTGATTAATGGGTCCATAAATCAAGAATCACTTAAAGAGACACTACAGGCACTAAGAACATGAAATTTCATTGAAGTGGTCTGGATGCAGTTTCCTGTCCCTTTAAACCTGCAGCTGAAAACATGGCAGTTTTAGAGACGCTCCCTGCACTTTTACAATCTCCACAGGAAAATAATCTTCTTATGGGAAAGGTCCAATACGCATGCTGCGCATGTGCTTTACAATCTCCTGGCGCTGATGTCAGGTAAAGGTTTAAAAAGGGAGGAGGATGCAGCCACAGAGGCACACTATAGTATTAGGAATACAGTTTGGTATTCCTAACACTATAGCATTCTTTTAAGGCAGGCTTCCCCAAACTCCGGCCCTCTAGATGTTGCTGAACTACAACTCCCATGATCCTCAGCCTGTTTCATTCATAGAATCATGGGAGTTGTAGTTCAAGAACATGTGGAGGGCCGGCGTTTGGGGAAGCCTGCCTTAAGGTGTGAAAGAAAATAGACTTGCATACGAATGCATTCAAACTGTACTGAACGAACCAAAATTCCTTTTTATACATGCCAGAATGAACCAATCAACAGACTCCACAGGTAAATCCCAGAGTGGTTAGTTCATTCAGGAGTAGATAAAAAGGCATTTGATTCATTTGCACCAGCTGAAACGCATTTGCGCACAAAGTTTACTAGAAACATTGTGTCAAATAAAAATGGCTCCACAGTATAATCTCTGCGTCTCCTCTCTCCGAGATACTTCTTCATTACATTATATGCTTTTAAATCCATTGAACTGGTTTATCAAGACAAATCTGTTCAGAAAAAGAAAAAAGAAAAAGCATTGTGCATCAGCTGGCTCAGTTTTAAAATACAATGAATCCTACCACACAAACTTTGACACCAGGGAAAGACAAAAATTTACTGTAAAAAGTGATAAAGTGACCTTCAATGTAATGCAAGTATTAAATAGTACAAAAATAAATTAAACACAGTACAGATAATGTGTTCAGTCTCCTTCTCCTTCAGGAACTAAAAAAAAAAAAAAAAAAGACATAAAGGTCACTGATATTTAAGCGTTGAAAGGGTTTAGGTATAAAATTATAAAGAACGGAAAACCAGACTGCAAAATGCAAGACAAAAATGACAGATCTGAAGAAATGCTCCAACTTCACTTCAGTCACAGCGATTTGAAGTGGTTATGGTGCCTGGACACTATGAAACGCTGCATATATGGAGTTTTAACTCCACATTAGACACCTGAAATGGGGCGTCAAGAGACAGCTTAGAGAAAGATCTTGAGGGTTGGCTAATACCAATTTGGTGGACAAATTCATGCAGAGCGGTCCGCTGATGCTCTCAGCCAATGAATGGTGTAATCCTGGAATAATCATTGTTACGACGCTTGGATTACCCACTTAAGGCCATAATATATATTTTCAATACAAGTGTAATGCAAATAAAAATGTGTATATATATATATATATATATATATATATATATATATATATATATATATATATATATATATATATATATATATATATATATATATATAATGAAAAAATAGGAAACGAATACAAATGAGAAAAAAAACAACAACAAAAAAACGACATTAGGTTGCAGGCGCCTCCGATAACCAAGTTTGCCACAGTCACAATGCTTTTCAGGACAGACCAATAACTGTGTTGATGGGCATCACATAAAAAGTTGCATTTACTTGCTGCAGGATACCAGTTTATGTATGTGATTTCTAAATGTAGCACATAAATTCTGCATACCACAGTGAAATACTTTTTATGGGCAGCTTATCAATATGGGCAGACTAAAGGCCAAAACAAAATGAAATATCCTCCTTTTACTTGCAGGCAAAACAGTTTTATTTATTTATTCCAATATCGACTGCAATTTAGGTTTTAGTATTTTCAAAAAGTGTCATCCAATTCTAAAATCACTGTTAAATGTATATGATAAAAAAAAATGCTCTTGGAATATATCTAACAATTTCTATTCAAGAGTAACCATAGACCAGAAGAATGATGCTATGGCCACCATAAGATATTAGGAGGAATCACATCTAACAGTGTACGGGATACTGGCAAAAACCTGACCCATTCATCCACAAATTCTAAACCAATTGTAGTTCTGTTGCAGCTTCTACAGCCAAGGAGATTAAAAAAAAAAAAAAAGAATTGTAACAGGTACAAAAAGTGTAATACACTACATTGTTTTAAGTAAAACAAATGTATGGATCAAACATACTCGTAAACTTATCAGGCGGTGCACACAATACATAATCAAATATCACAAGACCTTGTACTGACTGACAAGGCTGTCTCCCTGCTGTGTGAGTACATGGACTCTCGAATAGCTGTCAAACTTACAGTATATCCACCAATGCCAAAGCTTAGATATTGGACCTTATTCCAGTTATTTGGCTTGACAACATACAAACAGAAATGTATCCTTAATACAACAAAGCTGTACTGCATGTATTGTGAGCATTTTAAAACAATAAACAAAGACAAGATAGTGCAAGGTTAAACCCACCTTACAGAAACACTAGTGTGGTCTTGAGAGCTTACACTCTAATTATATGATCAGCAAATAAATCATCTTCACGACATGTTTACTTACTAGAGTACCCAACCATGACTTACATTCACGCTGAGAAAAAAAAAAAACAACACTTTGCTGTTATGGCTGAAATCAGGGTCATTCCCGAAAGTGTAAATTTGGGAGGAAAATTCTAAATTAATTTCAAATTTTAAGCAAAAATAGCTGGAATGGAAACAGCTGAATGGGAGATTTATTTACCCCATGCTTATTATTTTGACCTAAAGTTTACACTTTAGTAAACAACCCCCTGTGAATGAAAGTAATTAACACCTTCCAAAAACAATCTAGAATACTGGAAGTAACATCAAAGTGTTGCTCTCTATTCTACATAATAAAGACACCATATGTGTGTCATTCCATCAGTCAGTCAAAGAGCATTGTTATTCAATGCAACAAGGTCAAAAAGGTAAAGACTTTAGAAAATCTGTGGAAAAACTATTCTCGATCAGAAACACACACACACAGTTAACATAGCTCATAACTTGGTAGTATTTTAAAGATAACAGTGTAAAAGTCATCACCAAAATGTGGGTGTTTATTTTACAAATATAAATGATAAATAAAAAGTATCACAAAGAAAGGAAATCATTTGTACTTTTTCTTCCTGAAAAATGCGTAGATGGGGCATTTTATCAGGAATCCTCATGCACTTTAGATTAACTAGCAAAATAACTTTGGAGTTCCAGTAACAAACACCAACACTTATGTGTGTCAAGTTAAATTGGCTTTAAAGTGGTTAAGGATGCACTTTGGTTTTATACTGGACTTTTGCTGTAAGAGCTGTACTGCTTTCGCTAGGCCCATCTGGTTTTGTTAAAAGAAAAAACTCACAGTCTTTCAGCTGAATCTACTGAAAATCAGACTGATCCCTTACAGAACACACAGCATCCAAACAATGACATCAACGCGAGAGGCTCAAATAACCTCTACGGGGCAACAGAACTCAATAGCACAAATATCATCAACATGACAATGTTCGGAATATTGCCATGAGGGGGCAAGTGACCCCATCAGCCTCTACATGGACGGAGACACGCAGCTATATAACACACGCAGTGATGCAGTCACAGGACATGCAGCAATAAGCAGTATATGGCACACCCAATCTGTCAGATAAGCCCCATCAAAACCGCCTTCCGCAGGAATCTCAATGGACTAACAAATTGAGAGGGTCACCTTTTATTATTTAATGTCACATGCGCCCCTGAACAAATAACCCTTTAAGATTCAGCACCTCCTTAGCTATGCTGCAGGACAGCCTCCAGAAAACGCTGCATACAAATATCAGAGAGCCTTGCAATGCGGCCACGTTCAGTAGTATTCGTTAATGGCCATTGCGAGGACAGAGAGGACATGAACCTACTGCGTGTATAAGGGCAGCGGTCTCTAGAACACAACGGAGCTCTGTATAACAGTGACTTGCAACAGGCAGCAGCTTAGAACGATGAATGCATGTGTTACCCTGATACTGCAGCACATGCTTACTGCCAGCACAGAGAAGCACCCACATCTACCTGCAGTAGGCTTCACCAGGACCAACAAGTGCAGGTACTACCAGCGATCCAATCACACCACTACGGTCACTTTCAGAACACTCAATGGTCCCCAATGCAAACACTGTCCAGACCAATAAGCATCCCCCTGTGGGCACGGTCTAGACTGGCAATCACTTTAGGCACTCCTGTGGCCAGGCATTACCAGGGTCAGGAAATCACTGGAGGCACTGACAGCGCTGGACATCACACAGCTAGGATTGAATTTCATAGGATGCTTTTTAATTAGATTTTTTTTTTTTTTTTTTTTTACAGGAACAAAATGACATACATGGCATTAGCCGTGGCAACCCAATCTACAACAGATGCTCCCAATGTTATACAGGGTTCTTAAGTAGCATTACAGCTAAAGCAGTGATTAGGGCAGTTTCCAGGGGCCTGATAAACAGGACTCTGAAACAGTATAGGGATGGAAGAGTTATTTTGGTCCCAAACCCAATGTTTTAGAACCATTGCTCTGGGAATAACATACACCATGACAGGCACTGACAGAGCCATCAAGCTTAACACTCTAGACCCTGTTATGACTAGTATGAGTTTCTCCCACTGCAGGCAATGTAAGGGCTTAACCATTCCAAGCAGCATTTTATCAGCTCACTGGGACAAAATCAGCAAAGGTACCTACTGTACAATGCGACCTCCATGGCTAACCAGCATTGCACTACATACACTACAACTGTTAAAGCAGATAATCCCACCTTCATCACTAGCAGCCATCCATCAGCAACCTCCAGGACTAACCAGCACTGCATACACTACAGCATTTAAAGCTGATAATGTCACCTTCATCACTAGCAGCCATCCCTCTGCAACCTCTAGGACTGCCAAGCATCCCACCTCCAAGAATATCAAGCATTCAATCAATCCCCTGCAAAACCAAATCTACTGCATTCTAGCATCCTACACACTGCTCACTCCCTGACTAACGCATTTTACTGCAATTTCTATAGCAAGCTTTCGAGTGCTGGCACTGCATCCACTTGGATTACCAGGCATTCCAATGCAGACTCTCTAGGCACTGCATCCTCCTGGATTACCAGGTATCCCAGTACTGGCACTGCATCCTCTTCTACAACCTCAGTGCAGACACTATTCTCCAGGATCCCAGTTTTGGCAACGCACCCTCCATCACAGTGTGTCATCCCAGTGCAAGCTTCAGGAAGACCACGCATCGTACTACACGCCCAGCACTATTATTTTATTATTTATATAGCGCCAGCAAATTCCGTAGCGCTGTATCCCACACTGCATGATGCCCAGCACTATCCCACTGCCCAGCACTGCATGCCCAGCACAAGCCCACACTGCATGCCCAGCACTAGCCCACCCTGCATGCCCAGCACTAGCCCACCCTGCATGTCCAGCACTAGCCCACCCTGCATGTCCAGCACTGCATGCCCACTGTCCCACACTGCATGCCCACTGTCCCACACTGCATGCCCACTGTCCCACACTGCATGCCCACTGTCCCACACTGCATGCCCACTGTCCCACACTGCATGTCCAGCACTGCATGCCCACTGTCCCACACTGCATGGCCAGCACTGCATGCCCACTGTCCCACACTGCATGTCCAGCACTGCATGCCCACTGTCCCACACTGCATGGCCAGGACTGCATGCCCACTGTCCCACACTGCATGTCCAGCACTGCATGCCCACTGTCCCACACTGCATGTCCAGGACTGCATGCCCACTGTCCCACACTGCATGCCCAGCACTGTCTCCCTGCAGCCATGCTTCGCGCACACTGTGAGGGCTAATCAGCACATTCCTACACTGAGCCACTCACACATCGCACAGCTAATAACCTCCCCCCTCCCAGCGGACAGAGCGCCGGATATCCCTCCCAGCAGCCCGAGCTCCCAGCCATCCCAGGATCCCATTACCATGGAGGCTGCGGCCGTGTCCTCTCCTCAGCTCTCTCCAGCACTGACTGATCGCAGTACAGCTGGCCCCGCCCCAGAACACACAGCTAAGATCGGCCCCGCCCAGCTAACTGCGAAACCACGCCCCGATATCGAACCTAGCACGGGAAGCTCCGCCCCAATTTAGAACTGCAGGCTAAACTCCGCCCTAAAATACAAGTATCAGAAAGACTTCCCGCCTAGAACGTCCTTCATAGAAAGCCGCGCCCCCATCCCTGACTGACCCCGGGAGAACCCGCCCACCCAAGAACTGACTGACAGCGGCAGAGCCCGCCCTCCCAGCCTAGCTCCGCCTCCCCGTACAAAGCAACAGTATACCTGCCTGCACATTCCCTCACACACACCAAACCATTACCGCCTGCACATTCCCTCACACACACCAACCATTACAGCCTGCACATTCCCTCACACACACACCAAACCATTAACCATTACTGCCTGCACATTCCCTCACACACACACACACACCAACCATTACAGCCTGCACATTCCCTCACACACACCAACCATTACAGCCTGCACATTCCCTCACACACACCAACCATTACAGCCTGCACATTCCCTCACACAC
>OW240922.1:95636124-95663819 GCA_933207985.1 Pelobates cultripes | reverse complement strand
TCCCTCACACACACCAAACCATTAACCATTACTGCCTGCACATTCCCCCACACACACCAAACCATTACCGCCTGCACATTCCCTCACACACACCAAACCATTAACCATTACTGCCTGCACATTCCCTCACACACACCAAACCATTACCGCCTGCACATTCCCTCACACACACCAAATCATTACCGCCTGCACATTCCCTCACACACCAAATCATTAACCATTACCGCCTGCACATTCCCTCACACACCAAATCATTAACCATTACCGCCTGCACATTCCCTCACACACCAAACCATTACTGACTGCACATTCCCTCACACACACCAAACCATTACTGCCTTCACATTCCCTCACACACACACCAAACCATTACTGACTGCACATTCCCTCACACACACCAAACCATTACTGCCTTCACATTCCCTCACACACACACCAAACCATTACTGACTGCACATTCCCTCACACACACCAAACCATTACTGCCTTCACATTCCCTCACACACACACCAAACCATTACTGACTGCACATTCCCTCACACACACCACACCATTACTGCCTTCACATTCCCTCACACACACCAAACCATTACTGCCTGCAATTCCCTCACACACACCAAACCATTACTGCCTGCACATTCCCTCACACACACCAAACCATTACTGCCTTCACATTCCCTCACACACACCAAACCATTAACCATTACTGCCTTCACATTCCCTCACACACACACCAAACCATTACTGCCTGCACATTCCCTCACACACACACCAAACCATTAACTCTATCATTGCCCTGCACATTCCCTCACACACAAATAACCCTATCACTGCAATAAACATCACTCACACACCAAAACATTAACCCTATCATTGCCCTGCACATTCCCTCACACACACACACACCAAACCATTAACCCTATCATTGCCCTGCATATTCCCTCACACGCTATTATCCCTATCAATGCGCTGCACATTCTGTCATATACCATTGGCCCTTAGAGTGCCCTGAACATTCCCTCACATATAATTAACCCTGTCACTGCCCTGCATATTCCCTCAAACACTGACCTTCACATTCCCTCACACACCAAACCAGTAACCCTATCATTGCCCTTCACATTCCCTTGCACACCATTAACCGTTACAGTGCCCTGCACATTCCCTTACATATAATTAACCCTGTCACTGCCCATTACATTCCCTCACACACCAAACCATTAACCCTATCATTGCCCTCCACATTCCCTAACACACTATTAACCCAATAACTGCCATCCACATTCCCTCACATCAAACCATTAACCCTATCACTGCCATGCACATTCCCTCACAAATAATTAACCCTATCCCTGCCCTAGACATTCCCTCACAAACTATTAACCCTATTATTGCCCGGCACATTCCCTCACAAACTCTTAACCCTACTATTGCCCTGCACATTCCCTCACAAATGTTGACAAATGCTATCACTGTCCTGCACATTCCAACAAGGTAGTGGAGAGCTGCACACTAGTATCTTGATACACTGGAGCTCTGTGGGGGAGGTCCACTAGCCCCCCAATATAAACCCAGACATATAGAACCACAAGCTACACAGTGCAGGGTGAAGAACAAAATATATTTAATTATGGTCCAGGAGACAAAACAAAGATGCAACGTTACTGCCGTGAGGCCTTAATGATGTATTTCCTGCACATTCCCTCACACACACTAAACCAGTAACCGTATTACTGCCCTGCGCATTCCCTCACAAACCATTAATTCTATCACTGTATATCAGAGCTCCAACAGAGCTGTTATACTCATAGTAATGTAAAATGTGCAGGGGTTTTTCATATACCTTTATCAGGGATAAAAAGTGTCCCTCGCCACTAATTGCCATTGGCTAATGAAAATTTTGCCATGGAGAGTGAAATGTACCCTTTTATTTGCCATAGACCCTCCAGGCTTGCAGTGGCCAATAGCATTTAAGGCTTGACTAGTAGTGTAGGACTTGATTTTTAATTTTAAGCCCTGCCTCTCTATATAAAGTACATTCAGCACTTATTGCAACACTCTAAGCACACTAACTGCTTAATTTTCTTGAAGTTGTTATGGTGCCTGGAGTCTGGGTACTGTTCAGTGTTAAACCATTTTTAAATTAGAGTATCAGGCTGCTTCTGCATTAGTCTGAGCAACACTGGGTGGCAGGGGTTTGTTGAGAGCGTTAGGAGAGTACTCTCAGTCTGTTACAGCTGCCAATCGCTGATACAGGTTAGTATGGCTAATGCTTCACTCCACCTTAGCCATGCCTTAGTGGGTGGCAAGGCCACGGGACACCATGTATCCTCATTCAGTGTTAACTGATCGAAATGGTTTAGCATTGAACCGTGGGATCTTCAATAAGTCAAGTGGTTGGTTATGGTGCCTTGTATGTCCCCTAAATATGTCTATAGACTTGCTATCATTTTAACTTGATTTAAATAAGTTACGTAATCATATAAACCACTATATACATGTCACAACATGACTAACCCCTATCCACACACAGGCACTTCTGAAATGGTTTCTTATAAACTAACTGGAATCCAGTAACTAAGGTTGATCACATGCTATTGTGAAATGGTACATGTGATGTATCCACCAAACTGTGTGTTGTGCTGATCATGTGATAAAGCAGAATCCTTTATCTATAGGTGTGAGGACAGCGCCGTTTTACTTTCTGTAGTCTTATTTCAGAATGGTAAAACATAACGGGTTACTCACTAAGTGATTTGCCAGAAACTCAAAGTAAATGTCAATTTATTGGTCAAAATAGCTTGTGACCTAAAAATGTGAATTCTTGACAATTCACACTTTGCTCATTATCCCTAAATATTCAGATTGACTACAGTTTATCAGTGAGTTTTGTGCATTTAGCAAAGAGCCAGATTCATTTTTACAGGAGATTATTATATCTACTCAAAGTCAAACATTTCTTATAAAATCTTCATTTTCTATGTACATGGTAGACCATAAGTCTGTACCCATCTAGCAGACAGATACACTGGATACATAAGATATATGGATGGGTAGAGACTTACAGGCCACCCTGTAAAAGGAATGGGGGAAGGGGCGGTGGTAGGTGGTGTTAATTAAATTTCTAGTGTTGGGGTATAAAAACTTAAATTCGCTGATGTTAAAGGAACACTCCAAATACCTAAAGTATTTTTGTTTGCTAAAGTAATTTATGTGTGAATCGTGTGTCCTCAAGTTGTTTTCCATTTTGTAGAAAGTGCAAATATCAGTAGAAACTGGCACTTTTATAATATTAACCATGTTACACGCCATAGCTGTCAGTCAGACTGCCGGTCCTGTTACTTCCTGGTTTGGATAACTCAGTGGAACTAAACTCAAGAGGCAGAATTGCCTAGAGCAGTGTTCTGGAACTTTTTAACAACTGCGAACCAGCGAAAAGAGGAGAAATATTTAGCGGACCGGCATCAGCCAGAAATAAAAACAAATGGTATGTGTGAGGGATACAGTGTGTGGGTGTGAGGGATACAGTGTATGTGTGTGAGGGATGCAGTGTGTATGTGAGGGATGCAGTGTGTGTGTGTGAGGGATGCAGGGTGTGTATAGGGGACAGCGTGTGTGGGTATGGGGTGCAGGGTATGGTGAGGGATACAGTGTGTGGGTGTGAGGGAGACAGTGTGTGTGTGTGAGGGATACAGTGTGTTTGTGAGGGATGCAGTGTGTGTGTGAGGGATGCAGTGTGTGTGTGAGGGATGCAGTGTGTGTGTGAGGGATGCAGGGTGTGTATAGAGGACAGCGTGTGTATAGGGGACAGCGTGTGTGGGTATGGGGTGCAGGGTATGGTGAGGGATACAGTGTGTGGGTGTGAGGGAGACAGTGTGTGTGTGTGAGGGATACAGTGTGTTTGTGAGGGATGCAGTGTGTGTGTGAGGGATGCAGTGTGTGTGTGAGGGATGCAGTGTGTGTGTGAGGGGTGCAGTGTGTGTGTATAGGTGACAGGGTGTGTATAGAGGACAGCGTGTGTATAGGGGACAGCGTGTGTGGGTATGGGGTGCAGGGTATGTGTGAGGGATACAGTGTGTGTGTGTGTGTGTGTGTGTGAGGGATACAGTGTGTATGTGTGTGAGGGATACAGTGTGTGTGTGAGGGATACAGTGTGTGTGTGTGAGGGATGCAGTGTGTGTGTGTGAGGGATGCAGTGTGTGTGTGAGGGATGCAGTGTGTGTGTATAGGTGACAGGGTGTGTATAGAGGACAGCATGTGTATAGGGGACAGCGTGTGTGGGTATGGGGTACAGTGTGTGTGAGAGGGGTGCAGTGTGTGTGGGGGAGAGTGTGTGTGTATAGGGTAGAATGATTATGGGTCTGTGGGGTTGGAGGGTAGATATATAATATATATTTATTTTTTTAATAATAACCCCACCCCTCACCCCTGCTTACTTTTGCCTGGGAGGGAGGACATTTCCTGCAATCCCTGGAGGTTCGGTAGAGAAGCCCTGATGGTCCCAGTGGTGAGAGCGAACTCTAGCAGCCTCAGGAGCTACCATGGCAACGCTCCAGGCTCGCAAGAAGAGAACCCGGCGTAGTTGCAGGTTAGAGCTCCTCTGGGTTCTTTTTCCCTCCCTTCCCTGCCAGCATTACAGTGCTTGTGGGCCGTCCTGCAGAGCAGGCAGGGGAGAGTGAGGCACATTTCCCGGTGCTATGATCAGCAATAAATTCTTGAGGACCGGTTGAAGACCACTGGCCTAGAGCACCTCCTTCCTTGCAAAGATTTCTGATTGAGCTGCATTGGGAAGTCTGTGATTGGACAGCCACAGAAAGTCTGGGCGGTTTTAGAAGGGGAGGGTTTCCAAAGTCTGCAGACAAGAGATCTGCAGCTTTTGCAAGATCTTTTTAGATATACCATCAATGGAAAAAAAGCCATATTAATTAAATGCATGAATGTTTGTTTTTATTTGAGGTATATCTACTAAATACTGATTTTTTTTCTATTTGGGCGATAGAGTGTACCTTTGCGGGTTTAAACACTACACTTTTTTGTAATCAAAATGTTTAACATCTGAAATGCAAGGCAAAAGCTCTGAAATTAATCTTATTAATCGCTGACTTATTTGACCGATGGCAGCAATAATATTATTAATAAAAAGTAATTTTTATCCAAAACATTGATTTTTTTGCTCTTGGTGAGGTTTAGTAACCATGGTGAAATACTCCCACAATGCATTGCTTTCTATACCTGAGATTTCATACACATATCACTGAACTAAACCTGTCAGTGAGTGTAACAGGCTCATAAACTCTCAAAGCTTTTGACTGCAAGAGAAAAAATACAATAAAATAAAACAAAAATGGAAAAAAACTTTGTGCCTTCCCATGAGCCTTATTGGCTTCACAGTGCAAGCTGGGGTAAAAATAATAATAATACTAATGGCAAAACAGAAACTTTAGTAGGATTACCAGATTGCTTTTCACTAAGAGTAGAATAGATTTAACCAGATTAACCCCTTAAGGACCAGACTGTTTTTGCGATGTTGTACATTTGCGACCAGGCATCTTTTTACACTTTTGTGGTGTTTGTGTTTAGCTGTAATTTTCTGCTCTCTCATTTACTGTTCCCATACAAATTATATATTGTTTTTTCCGGACAAAAGGGTCTTTCTTTACATACCATTATTTATATAATGTCATGTAATTTAATTTTTTTTAAAAATGAAAAAATATGAAAAATTGAAAAAAATGCATGTTTTTTTACTTGTACATGAAAAATCTTTTACTCATCTACAAAAGCGAATGAAAAAAACTGCTAAATAGATTCAAAATTTTGTCCTGAGTTTAAAAATACCCAGTGTTTACTTGCTTTTTTGCATGTTATAGGGCTATAAGTACAAGTAGGATATTGCGGTTTCAAAACATACATTTTTAAAATTTATCAATAGTGACATTGTAACACTATTATCTGTCATAAATCTCTATATAACACCCCACATGTACATATTTTTTTTAAAGTAGACAACCCAGGGTATTCAATATGGGGTACGTCCAGACTTTTTTAGTAGCCACTTAGTCGCAAACACTGGCCAAAGTTAGCGTTCATATTTGTTTGTGTGTGAAAAAAGTAAAAAACTAAATTGAACACTAATTTTGGCCAGTGTTTGTGACTAAAGGGTTACTAAAAAAAACTGGACATACCCCATTTGCAATACCTTGGGTTGTCTTCTTTTGCAAATGGTATGCCATCATGGGGGTAATTCTCATTCCTGGGCTACCATACGCTCTCAAAGGCAACGTAACCAACATGGCCATTTTCAATGTAAAAATATTTGACCCATATATTTGACCCTGTAACTTTCAAAAATGCTATAAAACCTGTACATGGGGGGTACTGTTATACTCAGGAGACTTTGCTGAACACAAATATTAGTGTTTCAAAACTGGAAAACGTATCACAACAATTATATCATCAGTACAAGTGCTGTTTGTGTGTGAAAAATGCAAAAAAAAGTCACTTTCACTCACAATATCATCGCTGTGATATGTTTTACTGTTTTGAATCACTAATATTTGTGTTCAGCGAAGTCTCTCGAGTAAAACAGTACCCCCATGTACAGGTTTTAGGGTGTCGTACAACGTTACAAGGTAAAATACAGTGCTAGCAAATTAAATTCTCTGGACTTTCGGCCTGGGTTGGCAGGCAGGTCCCTCAAATTGCAATCAATAAAATTACTTAATTATGTAAAAATATTACATAAATACGCACGTAGAATTTAAATATATAAGCATATTTATATATTTGAAGTCTACGTGTATATTTATATAATTATTTATGTAATTTTGTATATGGACATATGTATATTTCGTATTATTTTTATTTATTTATATATACATAGATATATATACAATTTCATTCTAAGTGTATTTTGATATAAATATATATATATATATATTAATATCAAATACAGTTAGAATAAAATTTAATATAGATATAGATTTTTTAATATTTTTTATTATTTTTACATTTTTTTAATTTAAATTACTTATTATTTGTATTTTATAATATATATATATACACACAATATATATATAGTTATTATATATAATATATATACGTGTGTAATTTAATTATAAGTGTATTTTTATATTAATATATGTACATATTAATATAAAAAAAACTTAGTATGACATTATATATATGATATGTAGACATATTATATAGATATAATATATGTCTATATATATATATATATATATATATATATATATATATATATATATAAAAAATTTTTTAATTAACATTAACATTTATAATTTTTTTTATGATTTTTCACTAGCAGGGAGACTGCCTGTCAGCACAGACAGTCCCCCTGCAGGCAGACACATGGACACCTATTGTGACCATGTGATCGCTCTGTTGAGAGATCACATGGCCCCAGGGGTCCTAATCCGCCGCGGGGAGACTGTCTGGGCTGCAGGCAGTCTCCCCACAATGGGAGCACCGCCGATCGCCGCCGGGGGGACGACGGCGATCGGGTAAGTACATTGGACCGTTAGGACGGTTCAGAACCGTCACCAGTCGCCAATGGAAAAATGCCGATGACGGTCCTGAACCGTCCTCGGTCCTTAAGGGGTTAAAATACCTGCTAATGTTTACATAACTTGAATAGTGAACAAATGGTGAAGAAAACCCAGAAACAAACACACACACAGAACACTCTCAGAACTAACACGATAACAACACCTCTGCGTTCTTCACTGCCTTCAGTCAATCAGCTGGTGAGCTGTAAGAGGATGAGTACAAAGTGTAGAGGAATCCACCACAACAACATTGGTATATCCCTGCTGCTGTCATTGGTTTCCGTGGTGATGGATCTACTTTTTAAAAACTTTGTACAAACTTTCTTTTATTAAAACTTTTACAAACTTTTGTATGGATCTCTTGCTGTCATTAAATTAATCGTAGTGCAGACCCGTATTGGATCCTCTCTGTGGACTTGCTAGATTAGAAAAGTATTTGGGGCTCCAGTCCAAAGCTGAAACGCTCATTGACCCCTCTTTGGCAGCTAGACCTTTCCGCAATCATGCTACTTAGCTTCGTTAACAGGAAAGGGGACATTTATTTAACGTTATTGAGGGCATTGTATGGCCATCTATAACTAGGGATTGCCTCTGAGCATCTCAGCTTTGCACTCAAGCACACCTCAGACCCTCCTTTGTGGCCCAGGGCTTTGCAGCCTCACATTTGGGAATTCAGACTCCTCTTGCAACGCCACTTATTTTCTCTATCAAATCACATAGTAAAATGATTATCTCAATGTGGGAAAGATCAGTTGTAAAAGCCAACAAATGATCATATTAAAAGGTTGCAGGTTCCAGGCATGGGAAAATATCACAAAAATACAGCCAGATAATTAAAAAAAAAAAATTGTTTCCCAGGAATGTAAACTCCCTGTTATTTACTAGAACAAAAAGAGCATTTTTGTAACGAGTGAATCTCACAACATAAAGATTGTTGCACTAACAAATGAGTACCAGTGCTGTTAAGATTGGATTTGGACATTCCAAGGCAGTGGGCATCATGCCCAATGTATTGCCCATACTCCCAATGCTCCACACTAGCCAAACAGATTTCACCTCTAATAATGACATATCGGTACCTCTATACACAGTCATTAGTGTTATATCGCTTTCATGATTTTACATTTTTTTGAGCATCTCATCTGGGCCTCTTGTACACCTCTTCATCTAAATTGGTGTAACTTTTTTATTTTTCAATTATCTTTATACTGGTCAGATGGTAAGTAGGCAGTGTACCAGATGCTTCTGTTCTGATGAATACATTTCTACTGAGACAGCAAAATTAAACATTATTTTTCACTACATTTTCAATAGGTTCCATCTTGGTGGGCATGTCTATATGATGCTCCGCTGAGCTTTGTTTTATGCAGAATGCTCATCATTCCTAAAGAGAGCATACGCTAACAAAGAACACTGTATAGCATAGATCTAAGGATGGAGTATGTTTGTGCACACATACTAAATATTGGGAGTTTATTACAGTGTAGCAACAAAGACCATTCGGCTTAATTCAATGGACAATAAAACTAGAATTAAAGCAGGATTATAAAATAATACAGGCGATAATGTAGATGGGTAAAAAGACATGCATGGGAGATAAAATATAATATGTTCATTATAGTAATATGTTCTAAATCCCCACACATAATACCAATGATTACAAATTGAAAAATAACTGTATAACTGGGTATGATTTTAATCATTAGACGTTTTAAATATATACTCCAAGTACCATAACCACTACAACGTTCTTTAGTGGTTATGTTGCCATTAGTGCCCCGGTGCCCTCCCACGTACACAGTCAAACCATTTGCCAATGGTTTGCTTTCTTACTAGGGGTCTTCAGGACCATTGTCATTTACTCTGCGAAAAGCTGGAAGTGAGCTCCCATGAGATACGTACTGCCATGCAGGGCTAGCTCACTGGCTACGAGATAAGCCCAGGAGCTTCCAGCTCTCATAGGGTAGGTGGCCAGTGCCCAGCAGACCCCAGATGAGTTGTCAAAGCATCAGCAGTCAGTTTGACCACTTACATTCGGAGGCACAAGGGCACTTCTGACATCATAACCACTAAAGCGCACTGTAGTGGTTAAAGTGTATGGAGTTTTAAAGGTAAGTGTTTAAGGTGCTTAAGGTAAAGGGACTAGTACAGGAGTAGGCAACCTTCAGCACTCCAGTAGTTGTGGACTACATCTCCCATAATGCTTTTACAGCCATAGTACATATTGTCACCTACTAAATCACACCTTTATGTCTCAGTTAGTAGAAGCACCAACTATTATAGATGCTTGTTTGTACCTGGTAACAACTGACAATGTTTACCTTCTGCAATGTGTGACCAGATGGGAAGCAGTGACAGTTGCGTGGGTCATTTGCGATAAACTCAAAAAACAACTCATATAGAGTACATGCAGGTATTTAATTTTTTTAAGTAAAGCAAAGAGGATAAAAGGAATATCTTTTGGCAAATGTTTCAAAAGTACTCTTTTTACACTTTTTATTTTAGTATTGTCACACTGCCGATACGAGGAGGTCGCGTACCTGCGCCCGGTGGTCACGACCACGTGCCCATGCTTGGTTGGTGTGATAACGTGTCCGTGCTCAATCAGCGCGGGCACAATAAAACCACAGTTAAAAATACACTTATCTCTTGCTGGGTCTCCCTCCACTTTCCACACAACACGGCCGAGAATGGAACTGGCGTTCCCACGAACGCAGGCTGCTTCCAAAGGCTGCAATTTGAAGGCACATCATCCAATTTTGATGCTGGTGATGCAGACGTACACGCACGATTTGGCATCACCATGTCCCAGTAATCAATCAGAGCCAAACTTTAGATATTTAAACTCACTAGTCCATTTGTTTGATGCCGTGTCGTGGTTTCCATTGGTTTGGTTTTTTCAAGAGTGCATTTATATTTCTTGTATTTCTGGCATTTTGACATTGGCTTATCTTTGACTATTCTCCTTTCTATTGTCCTGGACCTTGACCTTTGGCTATTTCTAATGTTTATTCTGACTTCTGTATCCGTATCCCTGACCTCAGCTTGTCTTGTACTTTTCTATTTGGCGTTTAATCTGGCCATTTTAGTATTTTGCTGTGCTTGTCTTTGCTTGTTAGATCCTCTCTGTCTGTGACAAGTATATAGCAAAGAACAATGGCTGTGTAGATGTAAATAGATGCAGCTCCCATAATTCTTTGCCATCTGATCCAACAGAGTTTTGAAAGTTGTAATCCATCCACATATGTGGGTCTTCAAATTTATACACCTCCCTTAATCTTGTTTATCTTTTTTTGTTTGTGTGTAAGTTCTCTGCATATTTTCTGTGTGTTTGAATGATGTTTTGCTATTTTTTTTAGACAAAGGTGTGACATCAAAATGGGTTATTACATGTTGTAGTAAAAGGTAAACTGAACCATGAAACCCATAGGATAAAAGAAAGGGGGTGACCAGACAGAAATAGAGAGCCCTAAATTCGTATTCAGTCTAGCAGTACGTAGGGCCTTGTGGCTCTTTAATCTTGCTCTGGATGAAGAGTTAAACTGGTTTAGTTTTGGCAACAGAACAATAATCATGGAATTCTCGGTTTAAAGAGGTATTTAATCATAATCAGTAGATATGTGATCTGTATGTTTTAAAGCAGGATATTTAGTGCTGTAACAGTTAACACACAGTCAGTTGATCCAAGGCGAAATCGTATTGCTATTTAATAGTCACATAGGATTGTTCCCCATTTTTCGAAACAACTGGAGATGATTTTACATGTGAAAGGCTGAACTTAATGTGATTGACTCCTATTTCAGCAGAAATAACCATGTGTTCTATACACTTGTTAGCCATATGGCTAGGATGATTTATATAAAATGACAGCAGAATAGAGAAGCAACACTGAGAACGTGTATTTATTAACAGTAGTGCTGAGGTAAATAACTCAATTAATAAAATAAATACACATGAAACGAAAGTGAAAATGTAATGTCTGTGGTCAATTCATTACAGTTTAGGGTTTATTGATTAAGTCCCACAGTGTGTCTAGGAGACACTCACTACAAATATCCCAGAAAATGCGGCTTTAGAAGATGTCATTGGAAGTTAAAGGTTATCAGGTATCACTGGTGTAGACTCAGTATAGCTCCTTTGATAATGGTGCCCCTCCTTTCAGTGCAGGGTACGTGCCAAGGCTTCCAACGTTGGTCAATCTTGTTTGCTTCTTCAGATCGGAAATATTGGCCTTCAGTTGGAAAGGGCTTGGAAAGACTGGCCAGAAGTATGAGGACAATATTCGGAACCTTGGTGGTTTCTTCTAAATTCCAGCTGAGATTATTTTATTGATTTCACACCAACTGTACATTAATTCCATATCATGTCAGGCCGCACTTTCGAGCACTGTCTGACTAAATGCAGAATTTGTATGCATTTTGCAAACTATGGTGCTCTGGCAAGATAGGAGAAGGAAAGTTGAATCATGGCTGTTAAAGTAAAAGACAGAGGAAAGAAACTATTGGTATAAAAGATATTCACCACTACCAGGCAAGGTAATATCAATATTAAATGCTTTGCCCAGAAAACACCATTAACTTAAAGTAGTATTAGACACAACGAGAGTTACACACAGAAAAGTTATCTGTGCCCTATCGCAAACCCCAGTGTACACTTTTAAATAGAGTTTTTAGAACCAATGTAATGGCCATCAAAGTGCAAACTCATGTGCCAATGTCAAGACGAACCTGTGAATTACATGAACTACGGCTGTTTTCATCTCAAAGGCAAAATATCTAAAGGGTGGACCTGAGAGGGGCCGTTACATGGGATTTGCGTCACTTGCGATACCCATAATAGGTGGACCTGCCTTGAAAAAAGGGCAAGCCTACCCAAAACATGGGCAGGCCAAGCCGCAAAAGCACTGATGGTGCTTGTCAGGCCCCCAGACTGCAGGACTTTAAAGAGTGTGATTTTGGTACACATACACTCTCCCTTTTCTCTGGCAATATGAAATATTTTGGTTTCAGATGAATGGCAATGTTAACGTTTTGCAGAGAATACACCTCTAGCGCTGCCAGACAGGCATTTCAAAGGCTTTTGTGTTCAGTGTCATAACACACAGCATGATATCACGGAATGTGTCTTGTTTTAGAATCAATGGATTTAATGTTACTCTACGAGAGTTATCAGATTGGACCAACATTCTCAATCCTGATGAATCTAAAAATTGTAATGAATACTTTTAAATGTATTCAATTTCCTTATGGGGAAGTTTGAATGTGTGCATGACACCTGAGGGGGGCACACCTTACTAAGAGCAGGAACACTATAGCAATACAGATATGTATTACCAATGCTCTAGTGTTCCTTTAAGCACAAGTAAATGTTTGTTTTGCTTAGTTTTGGAGTTGAATATGATCTTCCATGCAGTCGCCAAGGAGTGATGAAAGTTTGAAAATGGTGCTAATATCTTTGTTTTTAACAAGACACAGTTATCTTCCATTTCCAAAACAGCTCTGAAAATGCCCTAGGGCAATTCTCCCCTATTTACTGCCCCTATATCCTCCAAGTCAGCTGGTATTGTTCTGTGTGGAATACAATAAGGTTCCCGTATCAGTAGTAGTGAAACCTCCTCTGGTTACAAAGATTAGACTCTGTTGTTTTAACACAATCCCAGCATTAACGGCTGGTTAATGAATACAGACTTTTATTGGTCGCGAGGGACACTCCTTCACATATCAAGACAACAAACATTGCAAAACTGCCACTTTTATCACAGTGTTTTCCTGTGCCCAATACTTTATTAACCTTTGCTGTGCCAGGGGTTTGGATAATAACCCTGTCTCACCCCTATTTCAGTGAAAGAGTTAAAGGAAAAGGAGGAGGAAGACAAGTATGGCTTTTATGGAAATACAGACACTTACAACAGCCAAGTACATTATTATCAAAGGAATACAGACATTATTATTGGATGTTTAACTTTTGATACTTGTTAGGGGTTTGTTTATAAAACCTAAAACAGGCTCTATATTACTGTATATCCACTGTACTTTACTCTAGAACACACTGTACATCAGGCATATCTGTCAGTAATTTTGGCACTCGCCCCCTTTCTGGCTGTCCAATTATGCAAGGGTCCACCTTACCAGCATCCCACTTCTCAGGACGATGGAGTTGGTAGATCTGCATATATAACGCTGTATTTCTACTATAGATTATCCATGCTGTATTTCTGCTTTGCAATACACACAGTATTTTTGTTCTACATTACTGTGTTTCACATTTTATTTTCTGCGGACTTTTTCATATAATACTTTGCTTCTTTATTACTTTGTATACCAGATCCTGTGGACTACATCTGCCAAAATGCTCTTACAGCCATAATGATGGCAAAGCATCAGGGGAGATGTAGTTCAGAACAACTGGAGTGTCGACAGTGTTCTACCCCTGATCTATACCAATACAGTACTCCTACTCCACTACTCTATAGTATGATGTGTTTTTCTCTCCTCAATACAATGCCGTATTTCAGCTCTACACTACATCTCTGCTCTACAATAGTCTCTACTAGGGATAAATGCAAGCCTGAAGGTTCTATAGCTTACTCACCAAAGGTAAAAATTTCTACTTGTCAGAGTTTCATTTTTTATTTGCCAGTGGTTACCATTTGCCAGTGGCTACAGGCGAGTGGGAAATTTGAGCCCTGCTCTATACCAGTCTATGTCTGTGCTCTACACTACTCTGTACTAAATTGTGTCAGTGCTCTACATGATTTCAATTGAACCAGTTTATGTTTGAGATCCTGGTTAGCATTAGGATTATGGACCCTGGTTGAGCTTTATGGAAGTTTAGGAATATGTCTGGTGGGCCTGACATTTCCTACACGTTATAGATTGTTGGATTTAAAAAACACTTCCAATTCATTTGTGGAAAGGCGCTTACATGGGAGATGAACTAATGGAAGATTATCTCACAAGTGTTATTCTCTCCTGAGCCTTGAATATGTGTATGTTTCTCGTAAACAGAGAGAGCAGGTGGGATTAATTGGGTATAATACAAGGTCAATAACTGGCTTCAGATTAAGGTAGCCCCAGCCATGTCAAAGAAACAGAGCAGAAGGTGGAGGGAGGAGGTTTTAATTTTTTCCGACATGAATTACAATAACAAATTTGGCCCATGTTTTATGACTCACTAATGGCTCAAAAGGGATTCACAAGTAATTCATTGGAATATGATCAAGACAATGTTTTTAATTTCCTGAATGTTTAACATCACCAACTGGATCCAACGCCTTTTTGTTGTATAACTAAGTGATTTCAAGTGAAACTAGAATTAATATTATTTTGTATCAGAGAAAGGAGCTATTACCACAGTTAGACCTAGTAAAACCTCAAAACTGTAGGCCACCCTCTAAGACTAGTGGAAAAGAGATTTCACCTTGTGCAGCAGAAAGAGTTAATTTGTCACCATTAGAATGCAGCAATATGGAATTTATTGTAGGGTAACACAATGTAATCAATGGCAGCAACAGAGATAGTAGGTTGAAATTGAGTTTTTTTGAGATGTTGGCTGAAAACAGCCTTTTTTGTTTTGTTTAACAACATGGAACAGAAGATAAATGCAGGAGTGGTAGCAATGCAAATATACTGAAAATTGTGGGACAGAGTAGGAAATAGATGAACTATGGGAAAGAGGAGAACAAGGCAATGGAAAATAAGTGGGGAAATGAAAGGGCAGGTGCAGCATTGGAAAATGAGATAGGATGGAAGCAATGCAATGACAGAGAAAGCTCGAGCAAGCAGTGGGGGGAATGTAGAGCATAAGAGATCTAGCAACCATGAATAGTGAGAGAAAGAGACCTGTAGATTGAGGATACATTCCTGGATACTTAGGATAAACGACATTGGTGTTGAGGGTAAGAAGATATTGAGTTGAGGAACTTAAGGGAAAAAAACAACAAATATTTGAACCATTTCCAACTTGTTTTAAGGTTTAACAGTAGCAAAGTCTTAAAGGAATGGAGCCCTAATAATATACTGCCAGGAGACCTCTTTTGTCCATAGTTTGACTGTTAAGGGACATCACATGACAGGTGACACCTGCTTGCTTACAGTGGTTCCTAACCTCACAGGACCATCCCCTGATCTAAAGTTCAGATGATCACTGCATCAGCCGCCTAGCAGCTGAACAAATGGAGGCTTACTCTGTCAAAACAATGTACTGCTGACTACACAATATGCAAATTATTATCCTATAGATGCCTGATATGCTTGCCATTTCTTCTGCAGAAGGAATATTCGACCAGGTTTTAAGGATGGATGTTTCAGAGCATGTGTCTGCTACGGCAAATAAGGACATCTATTAAAACATTGCTAACATTTCAGACAGCGGTAACTCACAAGTGAAATTGGTCTTTCAGCCAAATTTACTAATACTAAGTAAAAATTACTTAGTATTAGTAAATTGTGCCCCTACTCGCTATACCGCAAGTAGGGGCATGTCTATTAAACAGTGAGCAGCCAGTGGCTGCTAACTGTTAAAAAATAAAAAAATAAATAAAAAAAGGGTCCCCCCTCCCGAGCCCCCACCCGAGTGCTTATAAACTAAAGGGGGGGCTTATTGCCCCCACCCCTGAGCGGCGGGTGGGGGCCCTAAATTAGAATAAGGGGCCTATTGCCCCCCTCGTCCCCCACCCCTGGGCGGGTGGGGGACCTAAAGTAAAATAATGGGGGGGGGGATCTATTGTCCTCCCCCCCGGCCCCCGCCCCAGAGCGGCGGGTGGGGCCCCTAAATTAGAATAAGGGGGGAGGACCTAATGTCCTCTCCCCTGGCCCCCACCCCTGAGCGGTGGGTGGGGACCCTAAATTAGAATGAGGAGGGGACCTAATGTCCTCCCCCCTGGCCCCCACCCCATAGTGGTGGGTGAGGGCCCTAAATACTAATTAGGGGGGGGACCTAATGTCCTCTCCCCTGGCCCCCCCACTCCTGAGTGGTGGGTGGGGGCCCCTAAATACTAATTAGGGGGGACCTAATGTCCTTCCCCCCTGGCCCCCACCCCTGAGCGGTGGGTGGGGGCCCTAAATAAAAAAATTAACCCCTCCCCCGGGTGACTAGGGGTCCCCAAACCCCTAGTCACCCCCTCCCCCAAAAAATTAACCCCTACCTACCCCCCTAACCCTAAAAATAATGAGGGGGGACCATTTAACTAAGTACCTGGAAAAAAAAACAACTTACCATTTGATGTTTTCTTTCTTCTAAAATCTTCTTTTTTCAGCCCCAAAAAAGGCCAAATAAAAATCCATAATAACCGACGCACTTAAAAAAAAAAAAAAAAATTACGCAAAAATCAAAAATCCAACTTCACCTGGCGAGGGCTCCGCGCAGACTGAGCTCTGCAGGGCGGGGGAATGCTTATAAAGCCTTGCCCTGCCCTGCAATTAGGCTCAGAGCACTCTGATTGGTGGGTTTAAGCCATCCAATCAGAGTGCTCTGGAAGGTAAATGAAGAGACTGACAGGTAAGTCTCTACATTTACCTGTCACATCACTCTGATTGGTTGGTTTGAAATCCACCAGAGTGCTCTGTGTCATTTTACACAGCGTGGGAAAGTTCTTTGGAATTTTCCCACGCTGTGTAATTTGACTCATAACTCTCTGTTTGGTGGATTAAGTAACCATTGTAAATGTTGCAAATGCTTACAGCTGAATCCTAGCTATGTTTGTATACTTTTTATTTAAAATTGTATACAATGTAACATTCTTCTTCTTTCACTGGGTATTAGTACTTAGGCAATACTATACTTCGAAACTTCGGCACTTCGACACTTCGGAACTTCGGCAATCCAGACATTCGGAAGTACCCAAGTGTCCGAATTGCCCGAAATTCGTCCGAATTCATATTCGGACCGAAACAAATTGCACATGTCTAGTAAACAATGTCTACTGCACCACCCTGATCTATTATTTTAGTTACCAAATAAAAAAAAATCAATAAGATTAGTTTGGCATGATCTCCCTGAAGTAAACCCATGTTGTCGCTGATCTTGAAAACCATGTGATTTTAGATGTTCAACAATCCTATCCTTTAACATGGTTTCCAATACTTTCCCCACTACTGAAGTAAGGCTTACTGGCTTATAGTTGCCTGACTCTTCCCTACTACCTTTCTTGTGAATGGGCACAATATTCGCTAACTTCCAATCTTCTGTGACTACTCCTGTTAACAATGATTGGCTAAAAAAATCTGTTAATGGTTTTGCTAGTACACCACTAAGCTCTTTTAATAACTTTGGGTGTATTCCATCAGGTCCCATTGACTTATTTATCTTTACTTTTGACAGTTGAAAAATAACATCTTCCTCTGTAAACTCACATGTAATAAATGGTTCATTTGTCCTTTTTCCTAACTGAGGCCCTTTTCCTTCTTTTCCATCTGTAAATACTGAACAAAAATATTAATTGAAGCAGTCAGCTAGACCTTTATGCTCTTCTACATATCTTCCTTCTTTTGTTTCTAATCTAACTAATCCTTGTTTTACTTTCCTTTTCTCATTTATGTATCTAAAAAATGTTTTTACCCCTTTTTTTTACTGACTGTGCCATTTTCTCTTCTGTGTGTGATTTGGAAGCTCTTATAACTTGCTTAGCCTCTTTCTGCCTAATCTAATAGATTTGTCTATCTTCCTCACTCTGTTGTTTTTTTTGTTTTTTTTATAATTATTACTAAATGCTAACTTTTAGTTTTTTTTACTATACTACTGTACAAGCCTAATGCGATTTTCTGTTGCCTTCAGCAGTGCAACTTTTAAATAATCCCATTTCTCTTGGACTCCATTTAAACTGCTCCAGTCTGATAAGGACTCCTTTACACATATTCTAATTTAAAAAAAGTCTGTTTCTATAAAGTCTAAAACTTTTGTTTTTGTGTGGTGTGACTCACTGACTGATGATCACTGGATCCTAAACTTTCACCTACAGTAATATCTCATACCAAATCTCCATTTGTTAACAGTAAATCTAGTATTGCCTCTTTACGAGTTGCCTCCCCAATGACTTGTTTTAGAGACAATCCCAGTAGTGAGTTTAGAATATGTGTGCTCCTGGCACAAGCAGCTATTTTTGATTTCCAGTTCACATCAGGAAGATTAAAGTCACCCATGATGATACCCTTCATTGTCATTTTAACTATTTCCTCAACTAGTAGATTATCTAACTCTTCTATTTGTCCTGGGGGCCTATAAATCATACTGTGTGATTACCAAATTCTAACGTAACCCAAACGGACTGTTTGCTCGCCTCACTAACTTTTATTAGGCTAGATTTTATGCCATCCTTCACATACAGGACCACCCCTCCCCCTTTCTTGCCTTCCCTGTCTTTTCTATATAAAGAGTACCCTGGTATTGCTATGTCCCAGTCATTTTCTCATTATACCATGTCTCAGTAACAATTTGTGGTACTCATCAGTGCATGTTAAAGGGACACTGTAGGCACCCAGACCACTTCAACTCACTGACGTGTTCTGGGTGCTGTGCCCCTTTTGCACCTTGTGGTTCCAGAGAACTGCAATGTTTACATTGCAGCACTAAGTCTGCCCTCAATGGCTGTCTACCAGACAGCCGGGGGCGCTTCTGGAATCGTAACAGACTTTTGGTCTGTTATCTGACGCTGGACGTCCTAACGCTCTGCATTTAGACCTCCAGCGTCAGATTTGCAGCATAGGGAAGCATTGATTCAATGCTTTCCTGTGGGGAGGTCTAATGTACAAGTGGCATTTTCCGTGCATGCACATTAGACCCAGATGGTCGCGGGATGGAGAAGGGGTGGAGCTTTGATGAGCTGGGATAAGATAAGGTAAGGTAAGTAAATAAAGGTTTTTTAACCCTTTAATTACCGGGGACCGGAGGCACAAGGGAGGGGGGAGGCAGAGGGATCAGTAGTGCCAGGAATATAGCTTTGTATTCCTGGCACTACACTATCCCTTTAATATATGAAAAATATAGAAGGTTTTAAAAAAGCTGAAAAACAAGCAAATATGAATGCAAATTAATAATTGCTCAACTTTGTAAGCCGAAACATAATCACACAGAGTATATAACAAACAAAATAACAAACAGTGTCTAAAATAATCTGTATTATAAATAATGGAAGATAAAATTCATTAATCCATTCACAGTTTAAGCACATAATTACACAGTATCACAGATTCTCAAATCTTGCAAAGGCGACCAGCTTACTTTAGAAGCAAGTTTACAACCCTCCCTCCCCCACCAAAAGAAACACATTTTAAAATCTATTTACAACAAGAATATACATATTTTAGGACATAAAGAATATGGTAAACCGCAAGAATATAAAAGAGGTTGAACATCAAAACAGAGCCCCTTATTAGGCATTGATTTATTTTTATATACTGTTTATGTTGTTATTTTTGAGAGCTCTTATGTCTTCATAACCCTCATAACCCGTTAGTACACGGCCTTTGATGCTAACATACTGGAATATTGAACCTTAACCTGAGTACTTATTACAAAGTTACGCTTTCACAGAAGTACTCCTACTCTCCTCTTTGTACTGAATGGGTTAATAAGACAGGGTGTGCTCAGGGCTCATTTAGAATTGAATTCCCATTTGGTATTTTTTTTTTTTGGGCTGTACCTCTACTCCTGCAAAACAATTCCTGACCTACAGGTGACCTTGAAAAGTGCAAGCTATGCAAAAATAACCATGAACTGAATGAGCACGTCCTGAAATTCTCGACACATGCTATGTTCCACTAATTACCTGCCCCAAACAGCTCGCTGTCCTAAATTCCCCTAATTAAGTTTTTATTTTTTCATGCCTGGATACAGCCGAAATCATCTAACAGTCACGCAGGATTTATTTGCCATCGAACACAAAGAGATAGGTGCATCATGCTCAATATAGCGGGGTTAAATTTCTTTATTATTACACTAACAGGCAGTTTCATTACCAACTTGTGAATGAACGATGTATTTTACAACATGGGAATCCTTTCTGTAATGCAGCACTAACACGGTTCAATGCTCTTAAATTGGGCGCGTCTGGGAAGGATCCCATGAAGACGCACAGAGTCATAAAACACAATGAAAACAAAACCCCAAGTGGTTTATGGAAGAAAAAAAAAACAAGGCATAAAAACTAAAATAATATTTTAACACTGTTGTAGCATAAAAAGGATACTCCAGACTACAGCGGAGTCTCTTAAAAAGCTACAGAAGAGATAATGGTTTTTTTTAAAATGCACCGAATATGAAAATAATAACTTTTGAGAACGGTCTCTTCCATGAAAATTTAATACAAAAATGTAAATCATCTATAAAGTGTATTAAAGGAACACTTCAATAGTGTATTAAAGGAAGCATTGTAACCACTACTTATGGTGTCAAGAAGGCCGTGGTGTCATCCTAGTGTAATTTGTCAAAACATTTTAGCACTGTTTGTCAACTTACCTGGGTCCCCTGGGTGCCCGGGTGCATTCGGTCTTCTGACGCGGACTCTGGATGGCTCTGTTCAGCAACGCACAGCGAATCCAGGGCCATGCTCATTAGCTGAAATCTGATGGTAAGCCAAAGTGTGCATGCCAGGTTAGATCTGTAATGCTAACTGAACTCTCTTGCAGGAGAATTCCGGAAGCAGGTCCTGTGGCCATGGGCATAGACATTGCCAGGGGGTGCTTGGTGGTGGGGGGGGGCACTGGAGGTGGAGCTCTTTATCATCTCTACCATTGCTATCAGGGACGGGAGGATATTTTTTAATTTTAGTTCTAATTTTACATCAGGTAGTTACTACTTAAAGCAGCTGCCTTTAAAAGCCAGTAGAACAGTGCTCCTTCAAGTAACTCAGGGGAGGGAGTGGTGCACCCACAGTGACTGTAAGGAGGGGGGCGTGCTGGGGAGCAGAATTTTGTTGCTCAGCTCCCCATAATTTAGGTAGTGTAGCATAAACAAATTTAAATACCAGACTGTAAAACCATTCTGTATATGCATCGAACTCAGCTGACATGCCAACTCTGGCATTGTGCCACACCAAGCTGTCCCATGTGCTCTCAACATAAGGTCTCAATTTCTTTTAAGAACTGGGAACCCTAAATACAAACCTTAGACATTGACCTTAGAGCACTTATTCAAAAAACATTTTAATGCACCCACTGGTATTCACTGAGAATACTTTGGGGGGCCCCCAATCAGACTCTAACGGTATGGAGGGGTGGAGCACTTAAACATTGGTCTCAATGGAGATGCTATCTTTTTTCCTAACTTGGGAGCAATATCCCTCTATTCTACCAAGGGACCTAACTTGTTCAACCTACCTGCGTTATCCTTCATGAACTGGCACATGCTTACTGTTTGTGTTGGTTTCACAACGATTTCTCTGGCGTCTCACTGATAGGGTCCGCACCTTCAGCTATATATAGAATATGATGCCTTGTTTTTTTATTTTTATTTATTTTATTTAAATGGAATCCATCATCTGGGGTATTCAATAATCAGAGGCGGAACTAGAAATCACCAGGCGGTGTAATAGTTGTCCAACCCCCCCACTGCATGTGTCTCATTTCCCCACCCAGTCTTCCATGTCTTTCATTCCCACCACCCACAGCCTCTCATCCTCCCACCCTCCGCTCCACCATGTGTCTCTTTCTCCCTCCAGTCCCTTATGTGTCTCATCCCCCCCAACAGCTCGTCCACATGTCATTCTCCCCCCAGCCCCTCATGTGTCTCATCCACCCCTCTAGCACCTCCATGTGTCTTATTCACCCCCTAACACCCTCCATGTGCTCCTTCTCCCCTCCATGTGTATCATCCTTCTCCCCAGCCCCTCCATATGTCTCATCCACCCAACCAGCTTCTACATTTGTCTCATTCTCCCCCCACTTCCTCCATGTGTTACATTTACCCCATCCATGTGTCTCACAACTCCAGCCTCTCAACATGTCATACTCTCCCCCAAGCTCCTGCATGTGTCTCATCGTCCCCTCCCAGCCCCTCTATGTGTTTCATTCACTCCCAGCCCCTCCATGTGGCACATTCTCCCCCCATCCCCTCCATGTGTCTCACCCCTCCACGTGTCTCACTCTTCCCCCATCCCCTCCATGTGGCATGTTCTACTAAAAAAAAGGTGTAAATAGGTATGAAACACTCTTTACACATTACCTTTAAATTTAAGATGGACACACCATTAAATATAGTCAGGGCCGTCTTTAACGCGGGGCAAACGGGGCAGCTGCCCCGGGCCCAGTTGCTCCTGAGGGGCCCCAGAGCAGCTGCCTCGTGGGCCCCGCGATTTGAGCAGCTCCCCTTGGACCCGGCGGGGCGGCTGCACAGAGCCACACCAGCCGCACGCTAAAGAGGGCCCCCGGGTGGCCCATGCACTAAGGGCCACCTGGTGGGCATGTGGCAGAAGGGGCCCGGTCGGGCGCTGTGACACTTAAACAGCGCGACCGGGCCCCTTCCTGTTCGGCAGCCGGCTGGGAGGAAGTGAGTGCCGCGGGTCACTTCCTCCCACCGGTGATCACAACTGCGCGGGAGGAGGAAGGCAGGGAGGAGGGGAGTTCCAGAGGAGAACTCCCATCTGCCTCAGCCTGCCACTGGACCAGGGAAACCACCCTCCAGAAAAAGGTAGGAAACTGGAGGGTGGCTAAATATATGTCTGTGTGTGTCTATGTCTGTCTGTGTGCATGTCAGTATGTCTGTATGTGTGTATGTATGTCTGTGAGTGTCAGTATGTCTCTGTGTGTCTATGTCTGTCTGTGTGTGTGTATCTCTGTGTGTGTGTATGTCTGTGTGTCACTAAGTCTGTGTGTGTCTATTTGTGTATGTCTCTGTGTGTGTGTGTGTATGTCTCTGTGTGTGTCAGTATGTCTGTGTGTGTGTCAGTATGTCTGTGTGTTTGTCAGTATGTCTGCCTGTCTGTGTGTTTGTCAGTATGTCTGCCTGTGTGTCTGTGTCAGAATGTCTGCCTGTATGTCTGTGTCAGAATGTCTGCCTGTGTGTCTGTCAGAATGCCTGTTTGTGTGTGTCAGAATGCCTGTTTGTGTGTGTCAATAGGTCTGTCAGTGTATGCGTCTGTGTGTGTCAGTATATTTGTCAGTTTATGTGTCTGTGTATTCATGGATGTGTGTCTGTGTGTGTCAGTATGTCTGCCAGTATATATTTGTGTGTCAGTGTATGTGTATGTCAGTATGTATCTGAGAATGTATTAATATGTCTGTCTGTGTGCGTATGTGTCAGTATGTCTGTCAGTGTGATTGCGGGTTGGGTGTAATTAAGGGGTTGGGGGGGAAGGAGCAGGGCCCAGGGGGCCCAAGAAAATGCATTGCCCAGGGTCCTAATCATATTATAGACGGCCCTGAATATAGTTGTCTTCTACGACCTGTCACCTACAGCACTTTAGCTTTTCTAATTTAAACAGTATCCCCTGAAAATGGATTTCAGAATTCACTCTGTTTGTCACTAATGTGCTGATCTTACGGTGAACATGAAGTGGCTTAGATTTCTCAATCAATCCTGGTTGCGCTATTGTTTTCAGTTGAACTGCTTTACATATCCTGTAAACACTTGCCAAGTAGGTGTTAAAAGAATATTTAGAATTAACAAGCATTGTCCTTCATGAAAAGGACAGGGTAAGTAGGCAAAAATCCCCATGGTTTTACATGTGTGAAGTGTCTTATGAGGGAACCTATACATATCATTCATGACTTTTATAGGATGTGCACGGGAGTTTGCATGCACAGGAGGACACAGCTTCCTTCCATGACACCTAACACTGTATGTGTTCAAATCTCTGCCAAATTAAACAACCGAATGCAGGGATATGGAACAAAGGTGCTCATTGCACCATAGCCAGGGCAAGGTTCATAAGTAGTTATGGTGATTACAGTTTACCTTTAAGACAAAATTAAACTTGTACAGTTGTTCTCAATGTCCAATTTGGCATAACATCTGAACAAGTTAAAATCCAACCTTTATCACAAGCTGACTGCTTTATCCAGATACAGATCCGTCTATACGCCCATTAGAAAACAGATTGCGTAACAAATGTCAGTGTTGGTCACAGACTGTAGGGTGTAGGGTGTGAATTTGCTCTACAAACCTATCTAAGTGATCTCTTGTACAATGTGTTTATAATGTTGAAAACTGATCATCGTGGATCTGGTTAATCTGTTTTCCAGCTCTCAACTGGCTTACACTCAAACTCAAACTGCAGTAACACCTCCTCTCCTGAGCTGCTTAAACAGCACACTCTCTGCAGCTCCCCTCACCTCCTATAACCCACACTACCTGAGCAGCATGCTCTGTGCAGCACCCCACACCTCCTATAACCCACACTACCTGAGCAGCACACTCTCTGCAGCTCTCCTCACCTCCTATAACCCACACTACCTGAGCAGCACGCTCACTGCAGCTCCCCACACCTCCTATAACCCACACCTGGCCTGGAGTGTTAGCACACTCACTCCAGCTCTCCACACCTCCTATAACCCACACTACCTGAGCAGCACACTCACTCCAGCTCCCCACACCTCCTATAACCCACACTACCTGAGCAGCACACTCACTCCAGCTCCCCACATCTCCTATAACCCACACTACCTGAGCAGCACGCTTACTGCAGCTCCCCACACCTCCTAAAACCCACACTACCTGAGCAGCACACTCACTGCAGCTCCCCACACCTCCTATAACCCACACTACCTGAGCAGCACACTCACTGCAGCTCTCCACACCTCCTATAACTCACACTACATGAGCAGCACACTCACTGCAGCACCCCACACCTCCTATAACCCACACTACCTGACCAGCACACTCACTCCAGCTCCCCACACCTCCTATAACTTACACTACCTGACCAGCACACTCGCTGCAGCTCCCCACACCTCCTATAACCCACACTACCTGAGCAGCACACTCACTCCAGCTCTCCACACCTCCTATAACTCACACTACATGAGCAACACACTCACTGCAGCTCCCCACACCTCCTATAACTCACACTACATGAGCAGCACACTCACTGCAGCTCCCCACACCTCCTATAACCCACACTACCTGACCAGCACACTCACCGCAGCTCTACACACCTCCTATAACCCACACTACCTGACCAGCACACTCACTGCAGCTCTACACACCTCCTATAACTCACACTACCTGAGCAGCACCCTCCCTGCAGCTCCCCACACCTCCTATAACACACACTACCTGAGCAGCACACTTCCTGCAGCTCCCTACACCTCCTATAACCCACACTACCTGAGCTGCACCCTCACTGCAACTCCCCACACCTCCTATAACCCACACTACCTGAGCAGCACACTTCCTGCAGCTCCCCACACCTCCTATAACCCACACTACCTGAGCAGCACACTCACTGCAGCTCCCACACCTCCTATAACACACACTACCTGAGCAGCACGCTCACTGCAGTTCCCCATACCTCCTATAACTCACACTCACTGAGCAGCACCTCACTGCAGCTCCCTCACACCTCCTATAACCCATACCTCACCTGAGCAGCACGCCACTGCATCTCCCCACACCTCCTATAACCCCACACTACCTGAGCAGCACGGGCCACTGCAGCTCCACACACCTCCTATAACCCCCACTACCTGAGCAGCACGCCACTGCAGTTCCCCACACCTCATATAACACACACTACTGAGCAGCACGCCACTGCAGCTCCCCACACCTCCTATAACCCATACTACCTGAGCAGCACGCCACTGCAGTTCCCCACACCTCCTCTAACCCACACTACCCGAGCAGCATGCTCACTGCAGCTCCCCACACCTCCTATAACCACTCCTACTCCTGAGCTAACCCCCACTACCTGAGCGGCACTCTCACTGCAGCTCCCCACATCTCCTATAACACACACTACCTGAGCGGCACGCTCACTGCAGCTCCCCACACCTCCTATAACCCACACTACCTGAGCAGCACGCTCACAGCAGCTCCCCACACCTCCTATAACACACACTACCTGAGCAGCACGCTCACTGCAGCTCCCCACATCTCCTATAGCCCACACTACCTGAGAAGCATGCTCACTGCAGCTCCCCACACCTCCTATAACCCACACTACCTGAGCAGCATGCTCACTGCAGCTCCCCACACCTCCTATAACCCACACTACCTGAGCAGCAAGCTCACTGCAGCTCCCCACACCTCCTATAGCCCACACTACCTGAGCAGCATGCTCACTGCAGTTCCCCACACCTCCTATAACCAACACTACCTGAGCAGCATGCTCACTCTCTGCAGCTCACCAAAGCTGAATTCCTGGCACTATAGCTCCCTCTACCTCACCCCCCTCTCCCCCGTTAAAAAACATTTATATACTTGTCGTCCCTCAGCGCTGGATTGTTGCTCCCCCTCCCCCGATGTTACTCTATGAGGTGGCGCAAATGTGCATGGGCAGTGAGTGCCACGCGTGCATTAGGCCTCCCCATAGGTAAGCATTGACCCAATGCTTTCCTATGCTGAAATAGCGGACACTGGATGTCCTCATGCAGAGTGTGAGGATGTCCAGTGCCAGTTACCGAACCAAAAGTCTGTTAGGTTTCAGAAAGCTGGTAGACAGCCACTGGAGGCAGACTAAGAGCTGCAATGTAAACATTGAAGTTTCTCTGGAACTGAAAAGTTTTACATTGCAGCACTAAGTGCAACAGGAACAGTGCCCCCGAACCACTTCATTGAGCTGAAGTGGTCTGGGTGACTATAGTGTCCCTTTAACCATTACAAGTAAATGATATGACAAGGCATATCATTCAGAGCTCCAGATTTCTGGAAATCATTAACAGAACTCTCCTACTCTAAATTACAACTAAATGGCTGTGACGATGCTATGGGGACCAGGGTGTCTGGGAGCCATCATATCAGGCGTTAAACCGGTCTCCAAAAATGTAAACCTGAAGTTGGTCCCCAGAGGTCCGATATCTCTGCCTCCTTTCTTCCTCCCTCCGGCAGCCGCAGAGATCAGGAAGGTTTGCTCAGCAACCAATGATAGACTGAGAGCGAATATTAGCGAGTGATTCTGTTTAGTCTTGACCGGTTTATTAGGGCTCTTATTAAACATCAATACATATATATATATATATTATATACACACACATATGC
>OW240922.1:95612891-95636024 GCA_933207985.1 Pelobates cultripes | reverse complement strand
TGTGCCCCTACTCGCTATACCGCAAGTAGGGGCATGTCTATTAAACAGTGAGCAGCCAGTGGCTGCTAACTGTTAAAAAATAAAAAAATAAATAAAAAAAGGGTCCCCCCTCCCGAGCCCCCACCCGAGTGCTTATAAACTAAAGGGGGGGCTTATTGCCCCCACCCCTGAGCGGCGGGTGGGGGCCCTAAATTAGAATAAGGGGCCTATTGCCCCCCTCGTCCCCCACCCCTGGGCGGGTGGGGGACCTAAAGTAAAATAATGGGGGGGGGGATCTATTGTCCTCCCCCCCGGCCCCCGCCCCAGAGCGGCGGGTGGGGCCCCTAAATTAGAATAAGGGGGGAGGACCTAATGTCCTCTCCCCTGGCCCCCACCCCTGAGCGGTGGGTGGGGACCCTAAATTAGAATGAGGAGGGGACCTAATGTCCTCCCCCCTGGCCCCCACCCCATAGTGGTGGGTGAGGGCCCTAAATACTAATTAGGGGGGGGACCTAATGTCCTCTCCCCTGGCCCCCCCACTCCTGAGTGGTGGGTGGGGGCCCCTAAATACTAATTAGGGGGGACCTAATGTCCTTCCCCCCTGGCCCCCACCCCTGAGCGGTGGGTGGGGGCCCTAAATAAAAAAATTAACCCCTCCCCCGGGTGACTAGGGGTCCCCAAACCCCTAGTCACCCCCTCCCCCAAAAAATTAACCCCTACCTACCCCCCTAACCCTAAAAATAATGAGGGGGGACCATTTAACTAAGTACCTGGAAAAAAAAACAACTTACCATTTGATGTTTTCTTTCTTCTAAAATCTTCTTTTTTCAGCCCCAAAAAAGGCCAAATAAAAATCCATAATAACCGACGCACTTAAAAAAAAAAAAAAAAATTACGCAAAAATCAAAAATCCAACTTCACCTGGCGAGGGCTCCGCGCAGACTGAGCTCTGCAGGGCGGGGGAATGCTTATAAAGCCTTGCCCTGCCCTGCAATTAGGCTCAGAGCACTCTGATTGGTGGGTTTAAGCCATCCAATCAGAGTGCTCTGGAAGGTAAATGAAGAGACTGACAGGTAAGTCTCTACATTTACCTGTCACATCACTCTGATTGGTTGGTTTGAAATCCACCAGAGTGCTCTGTGTCATTTTACACAGCGTGGGAAAGTTCTTTGGAATTTTCCCACGCTGTGTAATTTGACTCATAACTCTCTGTTTGGTGGATTAAGTAACCATTGTAAATGTTGCAAATGCTTACAGCTGAATCCTAGCTATGTTTGTATACTTTTTATTTAAAATTGTATACAATGTAACATTCTTCTTCTTTCACTGGGTATTAGTACTTAGGCAATACTATACTTCGAAACTTCGGCACTTCGACACTTCGGAACTTCGGCAATCCAGACATTCGGAAGTACCCAAGTGTCCGAATTGCCCGAAATTCGTCCGAATTCATATTCGGACCGAAACAAATTGCACATGTCTAGTAAACAATGTCTACTGCACCACCCTGATCTATTATTTTAGTTACCAAATAAAAAAAAATCAATAAGATTAGTTTGGCATGATCTCCCTGAAGTAAACCCATGTTGTCGCTGATCTTGAAAACCATGTGATTTTAGATGTTCAACAATCCTATCCTTTAACATGGTTTCCAATACTTTCCCCACTACTGAAGTAAGGCTTACTGGCTTATAGTTGCCTGACTCTTCCCTACTACCTTTCTTGTGAATGGGCACAATATTCGCTAACTTCCAATCTTCTGTGACTACTCCTGTTAACAATGATTGGCTAAAAAAATCTGTTAATGGTTTTGCTAGTACACCACTAAGCTCTTTTAATAACTTTGGGTGTATTCCATCAGGTCCCATTGACTTATTTATCTTTACTTTTGACAGTTGAAAAATAACATCTTCCTCTGTAAACTCACATGTAATAAATGGTTCATTTGTCCTTTTTCCTAACTGAGGCCCTTTTCCTTCTTTTCCATCTGTAAATACTGAACAAAAATATTAATTGAAGCAGTCAGCTAGACCTTTATGCTCTTCTACATATCTTCCTTCTTTTGTTTCTAATCTAACTAATCCTTGTTTTACTTTCCTTTTCTCATTTATGTATCTAAAAAATGTTTTTACCCCTTTTTTTTACTGACTGTGCCATTTTCTCTTCTGTGTGTGATTTGGAAGCTCTTATAACTTGCTTAGCCTCTTTCTGCCTAATCTAATAGATTTGTCTATCTTCCTCACTCTGTTGTTTTTTTTGTTTTTTTTATAATTATTACTAAATGCTAACTTTTAGTTTTTTTTACTATACTACTGTACAAGCCTAATGCGATTTTCTGTTGCCTTCAGCAGTGCAACTTTTAAATAATCCCATTTCTCTTGGACTCCATTTAAACTGCTCCAGTCTGATAAGGACTCCTTTACACATATTCTAATTTAAAAAAAGTCTGTTTCTATAAAGTCTAAAACTTTTGTTTTTGTGTGGTGTGACTCACTGACTGATGATCACTGGATCCTAAACTTTCACCTACAGTAATATCTCATACCAAATCTCCATTTGTTAACAGTAAATCTAGTATTGCCTCTTTACGAGTTGCCTCCCCAATGACTTGTTTTAGAGACAATCCCAGTAGTGAGTTTAGAATATGTGTGCTCCTGGCACAAGCAGCTATTTTTGATTTCCAGTTCACATCAGGAAGATTAAAGTCACCCATGATGATACCCTTCATTGTCATTTTAACTATTTCCTCAACTAGTAGATTATCTAACTCTTCTATTTGTCCTGGGGGCCTATAAATCATACTGTGTGATTACCAAATTCTAACGTAACCCAAACGGACTGTTTGCTCGCCTCACTAACTTTTATTAGGCTAGATTTTATGCCATCCTTCACATACAGGACCACCCCTCCCCCTTTCTTGCCTTCCCTGTCTTTTCTATATAAAGAGTACCCTGGTATTGCTATGTCCCAGTCATTTTCTCATTATACCATGTCTCAGTAACAATTTGTGGTACTCATCAGTGCATGTTAAAGGGACACTGTAGGCACCCAGACCACTTCAACTCACTGACGTGTTCTGGGTGCTGTGCCCCTTTTGCACCTTGTGGTTCCAGAGAACTGCAATGTTTACATTGCAGCACTAAGTCTGCCCTCAATGGCTGTCTACCAGACAGCCGGGGGCGCTTCTGGAATCGTAACAGACTTTTGGTCTGTTATCTGACGCTGGACGTCCTAACGCTCTGCATTTAGACCTCCAGCGTCAGATTTGCAGCATAGGGAAGCATTGATTCAATGCTTTCCTGTGGGGAGGTCTAATGTACAAGTGGCATTTTCCGTGCATGCACATTAGACCCAGATGGTCGCGGGATGGAGAAGGGGTGGAGCTTTGATGAGCTGGGATAAGATAAGGTAAGGTAAGTAAATAAAGGTTTTTTAACCCTTTAATTACCGGGGACCGGAGGCACAAGGGAGGGGGGAGGCAGAGGGATCAGTAGTGCCAGGAATATAGCTTTGTATTCCTGGCACTACACTATCCCTTTAATATATGAAAAATATAGAAGGTTTTAAAAAAGCTGAAAAACAAGCAAATATGAATGCAAATTAATAATTGCTCAACTTTGTAAGCCGAAACATAATCACACAGAGTATATAACAAACAAAATAACAAACAGTGTCTAAAATAATCTGTATTATAAATAATGGAAGATAAAATTCATTAATCCATTCACAGTTTAAGCACATAATTACACAGTATCACAGATTCTCAAATCTTGCAAAGGCGACCAGCTTACTTTAGAAGCAAGTTTACAACCCTCCCTCCCCCACCAAAAGAAACACATTTTAAAATCTATTTACAACAAGAATATACATATTTTAGGACATAAAGAATATGGTAAACCGCAAGAATATAAAAGAGGTTGAACATCAAAACAGAGCCCCTTATTAGGCATTGATTTATTTTTATATACTGTTTATGTTGTTATTTTTGAGAGCTCTTATGTCTTCATAACCCTCATAACCCGTTAGTACACGGCCTTTGATGCTAACATACTGGAATATTGAACCTTAACCTGAGTACTTATTACAAAGTTACGCTTTCACAGAAGTACTCCTACTCTCCTCTTTGTACTGAATGGGTTAATAAGACAGGGTGTGCTCAGGGCTCATTTAGAATTGAATTCCCATTTGGTATTTTTTTTTTTTGGGCTGTACCTCTACTCCTGCAAAACAATTCCTGACCTACAGGTGACCTTGAAAAGTGCAAGCTATGCAAAAATAACCATGAACTGAATGAGCACGTCCTGAAATTCTCGACACATGCTATGTTCCACTAATTACCTGCCCCAAACAGCTCGCTGTCCTAAATTCCCCTAATTAAGTTTTTATTTTTTCATGCCTGGATACAGCCGAAATCATCTAACAGTCACGCAGGATTTATTTGCCATCGAACACAAAGAGATAGGTGCATCATGCTCAATATAGCGGGGTTAAATTTCTTTATTATTACACTAACAGGCAGTTTCATTACCAACTTGTGAATGAACGATGTATTTTACAACATGGGAATCCTTTCTGTAATGCAGCACTAACACGGTTCAATGCTCTTAAATTGGGCGCGTCTGGGAAGGATCCCATGAAGACGCACAGAGTCATAAAACACAATGAAAACAAAACCCCAAGTGGTTTATGGAAGAAAAAAAAAACAAGGCATAAAAACTAAAATAATATTTTAACACTGTTGTAGCATAAAAAGGATACTCCAGACTACAGCGGAGTCTCTTAAAAAGCTACAGAAGAGATAATGGTTTTTTTTAAAATGCACCGAATATGAAAATAATAACTTTTGAGAACGGTCTCTTCCATGAAAATTTAATACAAAAATGTAAATCATCTATAAAGTGTATTAAAGGAACACTTCAATAGTGTATTAAAGGAAGCATTGTAACCACTACTTATGGTGTCAAGAAGGCCGTGGTGTCATCCTAGTGTAATTTGTCAAAACATTTTAGCACTGTTTGTCAACTTACCTGGGTCCCCTGGGTGCCCGGGTGCATTCGGTCTTCTGACGCGGACTCTGGATGGCTCTGTTCAGCAACGCACAGCGAATCCAGGGCCATGCTCATTAGCTGAAATCTGATGGTAAGCCAAAGTGTGCATGCCAGGTTAGATCTGTAATGCTAACTGAACTCTCTTGCAGGAGAATTCCGGAAGCAGGTCCTGTGGCCATGGGCATAGACATTGCCAGGGGGTGCTTGGTGGTGGGGGGGGCACTGGAGGTGGAGCTCTTTATCATCTCTACCATTGCTATCAGGGACGGGAGGATATTTTTTAATTTTAGTTCTAATTTTACATCAGGTAGTTACTACTTAAAGCAGCTGCCTTTAAAAGCCAGTAGAACAGTGCTCCTTCAAGTAACTCAGGGGAGGGAGTGGTGCACCCACAGTGACTGTAAGGAGGGGGGCGTGCTGGGGAGCAGAATTTTGTTGCTCAGCTCCCCATAATTTAGGTAGTGTAGCATAAACAAATTTAAATACCAGACTGTAAAACCATTCTGTATATGCATCGAACTCAGCTGACATGCCAACTCTGGCATTGTGCCACACCAAGCTGTCCCATGTGCTCTCAACATAAGGTCTCAATTTCTTTTAAGAACTGGGAACCCTAAATACAAACCTTAGACATTGACCTTAGAGCACTTATTCAAAAAACATTTTAATGCACCAACTGGTATTCACTGAGAATACTTTGGGGGGCCCCCAATCAGACTCTAACGGTATGGAGGGGTGGAGCACTTAAACATTGGTCTCAATGGAGATGCTATCTTTTTTCCTAACTTGGGAGCAATATCCCTCTATTCTACCAAGGGACCTAACTTGTTCAACCTACCTGCGTTATCCTTCATGAACTGGCACATGCTTACTGTTTGTGTTGGTTTCACAACGATTTCTCTGGCGTCTCACTGATAGGGTCCGCACCTTCAGCTATATATAGAATATGATGCCTTGTTTTTTTATTTTTATTTATTTTATTTAAATGGAATCCATCATCTGGGGTATTCAATAATCAGAGGCGGAACTAGAAATCACCAGGCGGTGTAATAGTTGTCCAACCCCCCCACTGCATGTGTCTCATTTCCCCACCCAGTCTTCCATGTCTTTCATTCCCACCACCCACAGCCTCTCATCCTCCCACCCTCCGCTCCACCATGTGTCTCTTTCTCCCTCCAGTCACTTATGTGTCTCATCCCCCCCCAACAGCTCGTCCACATGTCATTCTCCCCCCAGCCCCTCATGTGTCTCATCCACCCCTCTAGCACCTCCATGTGTCTTATTCACCCCCTAACACCCTCCATGTGCTCCTTCTCCCCTCCATGTGTATCATCCTTCTCCCCAGCCCCTCCATATGTCTCATCCACCCAACCAGCTTCTACATTTGTCTCATTCTCCCCCCACTTCCTCCATGTGTTACATTTACCCCATCCATGTGTCTCACAACTCCAGCCTCTCAACATGTCATACTCTCCCCCAAGCTCCTGCATGTGTCTCATCGTCCCCGCCCAGCCCCTCTATGTGTTTCATTCACTCCCAGCCCCTCCATGTGGCACATTCTCCCCCCATCCCCTCCATGTGTCTCACCCCTCCACGTGTCTCACTCTTCCCCCATCCCCTCCATGTGGCATGTTCTACTAAAAAAAAGGTGTAAATAGGTATGAAACACTCTTTACACATTACCTTTAAATTTAAGATGGACACACCATTAAATAAAGTCAGGGCCGTCTTTAACGCGGGGCAAACGGGGCAGCTGCCCCGGGCCCAGTTGCTCCTGAGGGGCCCCAGAGCAGCTGCCTCGTGGGCCCCGCGATTTGAGCAGCTCCCCTTGGACCCGGCGGGGCGGCTGCACAGAGCCACACCAGCCGCACGCTAAAGAGGGCCCCCGGGTGGCCCATGCACTAAGGGCCACCTGGTGGGCATGTGGCAGAAGGGGCCCGGTCGGGCGCTGTGACACTTAAACAGCGCGACCGGGCCCCTTCCTGTTCGGCAGCCGGCTGGGAGGAAGTGAGTGCCGCGGGTCACTTCTTCCCACCGGTGATCACAACTGCGCGGGAGGAGGAAGGCAGGGAGGAGGGGAGTTCCAGAGGAGAACTCCCATCTGCCTCAGCCTTCCACTGGACCAGGGAAACCACCCTCCAGAAAAAGGTAGGAAACTGGAGGGTGGCTAAATATATGTCTGTGTGTGTCTATGTCTGTCTGTGTGCATGTCAGTATGTCTGTATGTGTGTATGTATGTCTGTGAGTGTCAGTATGTCTCTGTGTGTCTATGTCTGTCTGTGTGTGTGTATCTCTGTGTGTGTGTATGTCTGTGTGTCACTAAGTCTGTGTGTGTCTATTTGTGTATGTCTCTGTGTGTGTGTGTGTATGTCTCTGTGTGTGTCAGTATGTCTGTGTGTGTGTCAGTATGTCTGTGTGTTTGTCAGTATGTCTGCCTGTCTGTGTGTTTGTCAGTATGTCTGCCTGTGTGTCTGTGTCAGAATGTCTGCCTGTATGTCTGTGTCAGAATGTCTGCCTGTGTGTCTGTCAGAATGCCTGTTTGTGTGTGTCAGAATGCCTGTTTGTGTGTGTCAATAGGTCTGTCAGTGTATGCGTCTGTGTGTGTCAGTATATTTGTCAGTTTATGTGTCTGTGTATTCATGGATGTGTGTCTGTGTGTGTCAGTATGTCTGCCAGTATATATTTGTGTGTCAGTGTATGTGTATGTCAGTATGTATCTGAGAATGTATTAATATGTCTGTCTGTGTGCGTATGTGTCAGTATGTCTGTCAGTGTGATTGCGGGTTGGGTGTAATTAAGGGGTTGGGGGGGAAGGAGCAGGGCCCAGGGGGCCCAAGAAAATGCATTGCCCAGGGTCCTAATCATATTATAGACGGCCCTGAATATAGTTGTCTTCTACGACCTGTCACCTACAGCACTTTAGCTTTTCTAATTTAAACAGTATCCCCTGAAAATGGATTTCAGAATTCACTCTGTTTGTCACTAATGTGCTGATCTTACGGTGAACATGAAGTGGCTTAGATTTCTCAATCAATCCTGGTTGCGCTATTGTTTTCAGTTGAACTGCTTTACATATCCTGTAAACACTTGCCAAGTAGGTGTTAAAAGAATATTTAGAATTAACAAGCATTGTCCTTCATGAAAAGGACAGGGTAAGTAGGCAAAAATCCCCATGGTTTTACATGTGTGAAGTGTCTTATGAGGGAACCTATACATATCATTCATGACTTTTATAGGATGTGCACGGGAGTTTGCATGCACAGGAGGACACAGCTTCCTTCCATGACACCTAACACTGTATGTGTTCAAATCTCTGCCAAATTAAACAACCGAATGCAGGGATATGGAACAAAGGTGCTCATTGCACCATAGCCAGGGCAAGGTTCATAAGTAGTTATGGTGATTACAGTTTACCTTTAAGACAAAATTAAACTTGTACAGTTGTTCTCAATGTCCAATTTGGCATAACATCTGAACAAGTTAAAATCCAACCTTTATCACAAGCTGACTGCTTTATCCAGATACAGATCCGTCTATACGCCCATTAGAAAACAGATTGCGTAACAAATGTCAGTGTTGGTCACAGACTGTAGGGTGTAGGGTGTGAATTTGCTCTACAAACCTATCTAAGTGATCTCTTGTACAATGTGTTTATAATGTTGAAAACTGATCATCGTGGATCTGGTTAATCTGTTTTCCAGCTCTCAACTGGCTTACACTCAAACTCAAACTGCAGTAACACCTCCTCTCCTGAGCTGCTTAAACAGCACACTCTCTGCAGCTCCCCTCACCTCCTATAACCCACACTACCTGAGCAGCATGCTCTGTGCAGCACCCCACACCTCCTATAACCCACACTACCTGAGCAGCACACTCTCTGCAGCTCTCCTCACCTCCTATAACCCACACTACCTGAGCAGCACGCTCACTGCAGCTCCCCACACCTCCTATAACCCACACTACCTGAGCAGCACACTCACTGCAGCTCCCCACACCTCCTATAACTCACACTACCTGAGCAGCACACTCACTGCAGCTCCCCACACCTCCTATAACCCACACTACCTGAGCAGCACACTCACTGCAGCTCCCCACACCTCCTATAACCACACTACCTGAGCAGCACACTCACTGCAGCTCCCCACACCTCCTATAACCCACACTACCTGAGCAGCACACTCACTGCAGCTCCCCACATCTCCTATAACCCACACTACCTGAGCAGCACGCTACTGCAGCTCCCCACACCTCCTAAAACCCACACTACCTGAGCAGCACACTCACTGCAGCTCCCCACACCTCCTATAACCCACACTACCTGAGCAGCACACTCACTGCAGCTCTCCACACCTCCTATAACTCACACTACATGAGCAGCACACTCACTGCAGCACCCCACACCTCCTATAACCCACACTACCTGACCAGCACACTCACTCCAGCTCCCCACACCTCCTATAACTTACACTACCTGACCAGCACACTCGCTGCAGCTCCCCACACCTCCTATAACCCACACTACCTGAGCAGCACACTCACTCCAGCTCTCCACACCTCCTATAACTCACACTACATGAGCAACACACTCACTGCAGCTCCCCACACCTCCTATAACTCACACTACATGAGCAGCACACTCACTGCAGCTCCCCACACCTCCTATAACCCACACTACCTGACCAGCACACTCACCGCAGCTCTACACACCTCCTATAACCCACACTACCTGACCAGCACACTCACTGCAGCTCTACACACCTCCTATAACTCACACTACCTGAGCAGCACCCTCCCTGCAGCTCCCCACACCTCCTATAACACACACTACCTGAGCAGCACACTTCCTGCAGCTCCCTACACCTCCTATAACCCACACTACCTGAGCTGCACCCTCACTGCAACTCCCCACACCTCCTATAACCCACACTACCTGAGCAGCACACTTCCTGCAGCTCCCCACACCTCCTATAACCCACACTACCTGAGCAGCACACTCACTGCAGTTCCCCACACCTCCTATAACCCACACTACCTGAGCAGCATTCTCCCTGGAGCTCCCCACACCTCCTATAACACACACTACCTGAGCAGCACACTTCCTGCAGCTCCCCACACCTCCTATAACACACACTACCTGAGCAGCACACTCACTCCAGCTCCCCACACCTCCTATAACCCACACTACCTGAGCAGCACACTCACTGCTGCTCCCCACACCTCCTATAACCCACACTACCTGAGCAGCACACTTCCTGCAGCTCCCCACACCTCCTATAACCCACACTACCTGAGCAGCACACTCACTGCAGTTCCCCACACCTCCTATAACCCACACTACCTGAGCAGCATTCTCCCTGGAGCTCCCCACACCTCCTATAACACACACTACCTGAGCAGCACACTTCCTGCAGCTCCCCACACCTCCTATAACACACACTACCTGAGCAGCACACTCACTCCAGCTCCCCACACCTCCTATAACCCACACTACCTGCGCAGCATGCTCACTCTACCAAACTCTGTTCTGCTGCCACCGCTGTATAAATAAAGCAAGTTAAATATATTGTCTGCTTAAAACATAACAATACATTTTAATGCTTGTTTAGTGTTGTTTAGTGCACTGACTAATCTTATCCTATAATCTCTTGTCCAGCAATGGATTATGGTATATGTGATTTATCCACAAAGAGCCGTTCCAATCATAACATAGGATGATCATATTCACTGCTTAGTAAAGTGTTTTAGATCTGCAGAACATACATGCGCAGTCTGTGGTTTAGCTCTCTCTCCATGGAGCAGAGCCTTCCCTTCTCGGGACTAGGTTTTCTGGCTGGTGGAGTTATTATATCTCCGGCACATAGCCTAAATATCTCTGTATGTGCAGCATTCCATAATAAAATGCTGCAAATACAGGCTCCTTGCATCATAGTTTTTTTTTTTTTAAATTGGTTATTGTGCTTGGAGTGACCCCTTAAGCATCATCTAAAGAGCTCAACAAATCTGTATTATTATTTTTATTAACACAGAATTAAAATGAACCATGACGCTATACAATGGGTAAACAGACTAAACATTCAAATAATAACATACAAATGGAAGCACATTGGATAACGAAGACTTTGCGCAACTTCGTATATTGCCAGCTTCAATTATAAAAAATTATCAAAATCTATTATAAAAACAAATGATCAATATCAATAAAGGCTTTCCCATAATTTCCCAACCCAATATTATTGCACCTTTAACACTAATTACCTTGATCTTTATGGCATACTTCCCAAGTGTCCCTATTTAGGAGGGACAGTCCCTACTATGGGCTGAAAGCCCTCTGTCCCTCTCTTCTATCCCAATGTCCCTCTTTTCTAGGAGCTCTATATTGTTGGTGTGTCTGAGTGTATAACAGAGCTCCACAGCAATATTACTCCCAGTACAATAAACGTGTTTATAAATCACTCTGTGTAAATGAGATACATTGTTCTTGTTGTAAATTACATTTTAGCTGCATAATTATTAGAAAGTCACATAAAATGTTCATACTCCACTAACACCCCTAAAATGGAAGTGTCTCTCTTTGTCCGTTCGAAATGTTGGGAGGTATTTTATGGTAAGGGCTTATGGGTTATTATTAATTACAATTACTCTCTGAGCTAACCCTTGCTACCTTAACAACAAAATAAATCTGAACCTTTACCACAACAGATCAATTCTTCTTGATGTTCAAAAGCTGATCCAATAAATATGTAACAACAAGACCTGAGTCCAGATGGTCCTCCAACTTCGAATACATCTCAAATAATCCTAACTCCATCTCTATCCCATCTTGTGATATATAAATATATCATTTAGTGCTTTCCATGTAGTTATGTCATGGATACCTTCCCTGTTTGACACAGAGGACTCATTAAACCATACATCTAAAGGCTGTTAAGATGAGATTTTCCACCAAGTCTCGGGGACATTTTGTTGCCACAGTTGCCACTCGCCATAGAATGTTTGTGATTGGCGGCTAACATTTTTATTGCAGCATCTTTTATCAACTAGTTTAAAATGAGTCCCCAGCCCAGCTGTAACCTATGCAAATGGTAGACTATCACCTTTGTCCACTGACTCAGAGAGGATAAAATTATTAAATAGCACTACGTTTGGACCATCCCTTGTGTAAACCGCTCTGTGTGGCCTCAGGTCATGAAACACACCTGTATACGCTCCTATTATCAGTTATAGCACAAAGCAAACACCGGGCCCCAGCTGTAGTTACCTCATTGAGTGAACTTTCAGGTCCGATGATTGCTTTGTGTCTGGGTAAATAAATATTGAACATACAGGAGAGAGGGACTCAGAAGGATTGCAAAAGGATATATGAGTAAAATACACATTAAACATTAATCACTGTGCATTAACCAATGGAAGGAGCTAAACTACTGACTTTTCTGTTTTAATTGATTTGCAAAGGAGTCGACATAATCTGTGTCACTTCACAAATGTGATATGCACACCCATGATTACAGCTATTGGAGCAGATTACACGTAAACAAGCTCACCTATTACCTGACAACAAAACTAACACATTGTAAGAAAACGAGTTATGTACGGTTATGTAAATACACATATATTGAAAATTTCAAACACAAGAGACAGGTTCGGGTGCTTTAGGGATCGGACAGTCTTTTCTGACTAAAATTACATCTCCAGGCACCATAAAAACTTAATTGCAATGACTGGTTTAACCCCAAGGTTTGGTAAGTGGCGTCCGAATGCACCACGTCCAAGACTTCCAATTGAGCTGAAGCTCTCAGTCTACCACTAACTCCCCATTTAGAAAAAGGAGTGAAAAAGGTACGTATTTTTTGTAAAGTAAAGTAAAAATAGATTTAAATTTCTAGGATAGAATAACCAAGCTAAACACATACCTGACTAAAAGAACGCCTCCAATTAATCTATATTAACTTAATATATGAAAATCACTTTGAGTTAAGATTGGATTCACAACTTCCAATTCTCACTTTAATGATTAACCCAGTCAGAGATGGGATACCTAGGTTTAACGGACTCCCTGGGAATGTAGTATTAGGGGTGAACTGCCTTTAAGCTGCTGTGGACTGTAACTTACTTGACTCTCACCCAAACAGTTAGTCTCTATGATCTAACCAGCTTCACTACCAGCACAGAAACAGGAAGTACCATAGAGACTAACTGTCAGTTTTCAAACACGGTTTGACCCAAGATGTATGTAGATGGCTGGAGGATCGAGTCATATACTAAAAATAGGGATGAGGTTTTCTCTCTTTTTTTAAAACAAATATAGTATTTCATTTTAAAAAAAAAACACAAAAAAACATGCATTTCCTTTCAAACCTTGATGAAAGGGTTATTCAATCAAAATTAGTTTTGACAGCCATGCTGGTAAGTCGCAAAGCAAATGGGTTCCTCTGAACTTTTTTAAGTTTTATAGGACTTCTCAGATAGTATTAATCGCCAGTTTGGTGAAAGCGTTGAAGGGCTAATTTCACCTGAATCTTCCTTTACTGGAGACTTCTGCACTCCTGGAAAAAGAAACGGCCAATCCCTCAACTGGTTCTCAACCTATTCAGCCTTAAAGCTTCAGTGAGACCTCCACACCCCCCACTTGGACCGATGGGGGTTATCCTGGTTCCCACTGAGGAGCAGAGGCGGCTCTCTAATTAGGCGGTTTAGGCGGCCGCCTAAGGCCTCGTGCTGTGTGGGGCCTCGCGGCCGCCTAAACTGCCATAGGGCAGACTGACATGCCGGGTCCTCGAGGACCCGACACAGGAGGGGACCCGGCGGCTTGCCCTGTATGCCGCCGGGTGCGAGGCCCCTCCTGTCAGTCTGCCCGGGAGAGCCAGCCTTCAGTCTGCTGCTCCGCCAGGTGTGAGCTGCAGACTGAAGTGTCTTGCGATCTCCAGCCAATCAGAGTGTTGCCGCGGGTTACCACGGCAACGCTCTGACTGGAGATCGGAAGACATTCACCATGTGGTCTGCAGCTCTGCATCTGGCAGAGCTGCAGACCGGAGAGCCCACTGGACCACCAGGGAGTCTGAGTGCCACCACTGGACCACCAGGGAGTCTGAGTGCCACCACTGGACCACCAGGGAGTCTGCCACCACTGGACCACCAGGGACTCTGCCACCACTGGACCACCAGGGAAAAAGGTACCTGTCACTCCACCTGTCACCCTGTCAGCCCCTTACTCTGCCACCCCACCGGTCACCCTGCCACCCCACCTGTCACCCCATCTGTCACCCTGCCACCCCCTCACCCTGCCACCCCATCTGTCACCTGCCACCCTCACCCTGTCACCCTGCCACCCTATCTGTCACCCTGCCACCCCACCTGTCACTCCATCTATCACCCTGCCACCCCACCTGTCACCCCATCTGTCACCCTGCCACCCCTGTCACCCCATCTGTCACCCTGCCACCCCCTCACCCTGTCACCCCACCTGTCACCCCATCTGTCACCCTGCCACCCTGTCACCTCATCTGTCACCCTGTCACCCCATCTGTCACCCTGCCACCCCACCTGTCACCCCATCTGTCACCCTGCCACCTACCTCACCCTCTCACTCTGTCACCCCCATCACACTATGTCACCCACATTCTTACTCTGACACTCCCCTCTTACTCTGTTACCCACCTTCACTATGTCACCCTTCCTCTCACTCTATCACACCCCTTGCACTAATGTAACCCTCACACTCTGTCACCACCCCTCACACTCTGTCACCCCCCCTCACACTTTGTCACCCCCACACACTCTGTCACCCCTCTTGGCACACACTGACACCCCTTCATACACATTGTCACCCCCCTCCATACACACTGTCTCTCCCTCCAAACACACAGGCACCATTCTCCGCACACACAGGCACCTCCCTTCATTCTCATTGTCAACCCTCAACACTCTGGCATCCACCTCCAAACACTCTGGTACCCTCCTGCTCTTTTACACTCATCCTGCCACAGTTACCCCTTTACTCACCCTGTCACCCCCTAAAGGCAATAATTATACACACTGTCATAAAACATACCTTCGCCATAAACTCCGTGCCAAAGGCCACAGGCAGTACACAAACATACACATGCTCAGAGAAACATACATACATATACAAGGATCCTCACTGCCAGACACACACAGGTAGACAATGCAACGATGTATACAAAGACTAGCTCACTATATCCAGTGCTGCAAGCTCCCCCTTCAGTATATCTACAGCTTCTTTTACACACACAAATCAACTGCTATTTTTTTCAATAATGGTGTTAGTGGGGGCCTCATGTATGAGTTTCGCCTAAGGCCTCGCCAAGTCTAGAGCCGCCACTGCTGAGGAGCCTGAAGCTCCTGTCAGACTCAGACATTCTCGGCATACGGAGGCGCACGATCCAACCTTTCAGATGGCTGTGCGGCCGCCTGGCACTGAACCATGCCTACAATCAGAAGCTATTCTGGCTATAGGTCTTTGCTAGATGTCTGTCCTTTATTCAGGCCTCACGTTTATGTTTATTTTGCGTGTCTATGTTTTGTGCCTCAATTTTTACGTTTTGGATTTGCATTAATTATAAAGTGTATTAATCATCAGCATTACACTATCCCCATTTATTTTAATTGCCGCCACTTATGAATCTTCCCAATGTATATATTATTTGTCTATTTTCTAATTGTTCTTTTGATTGACTTTTGCCTGCATCATTTACCGCTCCTGCTAACTAACGCAGTACACTCACATACACCTATTACTAGCCAAGTGTGGGCTTGGTGGCTACTTGTTAGCTAGTATGATCTACTGTGTGACTATCGACATATCAACAAAAATGTGCAAACGCTCTGTTTTCAGTATGCTGTGTTGGCGTGTATTGCCCTGACCTGCACATATATGCATGTAATTACTGTTAAATACTTAAAAATGAGATGTCGCTATCAGCTAGAATTATATGTCACATGTAATGGGTGTTATCTTGATTATTATGCTGATTTATCCAGCTGGTATATCTATTTTTTGTCCTGCTATCATCTCAATAACAATGATTGACAAAAAAAAAAAAAAAACATGAATAAACAAACAAACAGGTTTTTATAGTTTTGGGGTGACTTTTTCTTGTTTCTGAAGATCAGGTAGTGTGTCTCCACTATTTTGCTCTCCTGTCACTGTTTTTTTTTCTGTTCTTTTGTAACCACACGCCTGATATCGAGGCCTGGGCCGTGTTTGTTCCGACATGCTGGTCATTATTAACATTGGATGTGATATCCTGCTAGCAGATCGAGGCTCCACACAATCTGATTTTTTTGTGTAGGACCTCAGGCCCTGCACCTGGCAGCCTGACTATGGTAATGTTTAAACTGGATTAAGGTGTGGTGATTTCTATTGAAGAATATTGTATTTACTAATGTATTTAACGGTACATTACTAGCTCGAGTGTCTGCATTTGTTCTACCGTTTACATGCTTCTCCTTCCCCCCCCTCCCTATTTCTAGTAAGGAACAATACTGATGTAAAGCAGTGATGAACCCACGTAGCTGATTCAGGCTTTCTGTCACACACCCTTTATCTCTTTTCTTAAAGGACCACTCTAGGCACCCAGACCACTTCAGCTTAATGAGGTGGTCTGGGTGCCTGGTCCAGCTAGGGTTAACCCATTTTTTCATAAACATAGCAGTTTCAGAGAAACTGCTATGTTTATGAATGGGTTAAGCCTTCCCCTATTTCCTCTAGCGGCTGTCTCATCGACAGCCGCTATAGGCGCTTGTGTGCTTCTCACTGTGAAAATCACAGTGAGAGCACGCAAGTGTCCATAGGAAAGTATTGATAATGCTTTCCTATGTGACCAGCTGAATGCGCGCGCAGCTCTTGCCGCGCATGCGCATTCAGCCGACGGGGAGGAGATGAGGAGGATCGGAGGAGGAGAGCTCTCCGCCCAGCACTGGAAAAAGGTAAGTTTTAACCCCTTTCCCCCTTTCAGAGCCGGGCGGGAGTGGGACCCTGAGGGAAGGGGCACCCTCAGGGCACTATAGTGCCAGGAAAACGAGTATGTTTTCCTGGCACTATAGTGGTCCTTTAATTAGACCAGACTGTACAGCAACTAATTAATTGCTGCTCCAGTGTGAAATAACCTAATGTATGACCCGTGTACAATCAGGATACTTTTCATATTGCCATCAAGGAAAATATGCACATGTAAAATTCTGTTGTTAATCACTGTGCACAACACAACAAATATACCTGCCAAGTGTTCTGCTTTTGGATGGACAGTCCCCATTTCTTTTACTCTACAATAAATGTGTCTTTAAATTATTCTGTGTAAATAGTCGCTCTAAGATCCTCTCAACCCGTACTCTAACTCTCCACCTAAGCCCCCTTAACTGATCTTACTCATAACTTTTTAATGCTGTTGCTAAGATTTAGCAAATTACATCACAATCCACTTCAGTCCAGGCACAGTCAGGGTCCACATTGCAAACGAGGAGGGTGAATAAGATATTGAGGATGATTTCCAAAAATTTGACAAATTTGCTTTCTCATTTCCATCAGTTTTCTGGAGATGCACTACTTTCTTATGTATAAAAGTGTTACTACATCCTTCATACAATGGTGACTTTTCTTCAGTTTTTTTCCTCAGTAATGTGTCAAAAGAATACGCCCTGCTGCCATTTTTTATTCACTTTTGGATTTTTTGCTCATTTTTTTCTGATATTTTACCATTGACTATATTACCAAAAATAAGACTAATTAGTAAAATTACTAGGAAAAAAAACATATTCACAAATTTGAAGGATTGGTTTTAAATTCCTTAAACAAAAAGCAAGACCGAGAAGCTGTCTGTTGTTTCAGACTATCCAGCACTCTGACAGCAGGGGAAAAATGTTGCCAGAAAAAAAACAGGTACACATCTTTTTTTATACATCGACATCACCTGTTGGGAAGGGTGCACAACAGCAAAATGTGGAGCATATGAAGGAAAATACTGACGCAAACGAAAAAACAAACAAACCACCAGAATTTTGGTGTGAAGACAACCGTATCACTTTCCATAAATCACCCCCAATATTTCATTTTTTTTCTACACCATGTTGATAATTTTGTAACAATGTCTGACAGAGAGCTAAGATGGAGGCCTCCAGTTGCAGGACAAAGACGTTTTGATATTTACTATTTAATTTTATTTTTCCATTTCACAAATACATTTTTATTATATATAGGAGAAAAGTAAGCGTAATGTTAAAATGGGAAATTACATTTGAGTCAACCTGTAATTTAAAAATGTGTTTTTCTTCTTAAACTATTCCCCCACAGTGGCTACAATTTCCCCTAAATAGACAATTGGAGCCTAACCTTACTTTTTATGGTAAGCAATGTATTATTGTTATTTCTGCAACATCTCCAGGTTATTGAATCTAAAAGCAATATTATTGGGCAAAGTTATATATGAAGGTTTCGGTGCCACACACCCCTAATGTTAACAGATTATCAAAATCCTAATAATATGTACCAATAGCCTCACTCAACAAATGACACGTACTGCCAGCATGGTCAATATTTATTCGCTTTCAATTGATTTAAAGTTAATCCTATGTTTATGAAATGGCATTAGAACCTTTATATTCATCTAAAGTGCCCACTTTAGTAGCAGTTTATTGGACAGTCTCTGATTCTGGGGAATTTTGTCCTATTTTCCTTTACAAACATATTTCAACCAGGTAACATTTTTGAAGGATTTCAGTTCTTGGTTATCACCAGTCCGTTCTACGAAAAATTGCTCTGTATTTAAAGTAAAGCTGAAGCACCATAACCACTACAGCCCACAGGAGTGCCCTGACGCCTCTTCATTGTGGGTTGTCAGATTGTTTCAGAATTGTTTGTCTTGTTACCTGGTGTCCACTGGAAGCCACGGGTATAGTCAGAAGCTCCTTTTTTATGACCCATGGCTTTGTTTCATGACCCACTTTCCTTTCCGCTTCTGGTCAGGGCCTTAACTGTGTTAAAGCGATCACAGCCACACTGTTCCAATATTTTTTTCATATCACTTTTACAGTTTATGAATATGTAAAAAAGGGCAAATACATTATATTAAACGCTCATTTTTTCCAAAATACAGCTTCCCACACTTTAGCTGACCCATTGCATTCTTAGTGGATTCAATGCCTCAAAGATATAGGATACTCACCTGGTGAACCTACCTTGCCAATAGAAGCACCACAGTTTCACACCCTCAAACATGTGCCGGACATTGTAGCCCTGCCCTTTTTAATTATGTCATTATGTCACACCCACTTCAGGTCATCATCACACCATGGCCCTTGACCTTGGCCTGTTATATTACATTTCTATCTCTGGTTCTCTGCGCGTTAAGCCCAGCCACTCTAGGGTCCGGTAACTATCGACTGTTTTTCCTGTACTTGTGTGACCTTATGCTGCATGTTGGTTTACCTATATATAGAAATGGAAGTGCACTCAACCCTTCGTTGTGGAATCCAGGGTGCTCCATAGAAAGTCCCAGTACCCAAATGGACCAAATATAAATTTAGTAAATGTAGAACGTAATCCAGGCACTCCAGCAGATTCCAAAATCAAGGCAATTTATTAGAACCAGGAACTACACAGTTGTTGTAACAACAGCTGTGTAGTTCCTGGTTCTAATAAATTGCCTTGATTTTGGAATCTGCTGGAGTGCCTGGATTACTTTCTACATTTACTGCATGTTGGTTTACCTAACCAACAAAGGGACCTGAAATATCACTGAAAACACTTTTCTAGAAATTACTTAACGTTTTTACATGAGTACAATTAAATTGGGAAAAAGTAACATCCTCAGGACGTACTTGAAAACCAGAGTATTCTAAATGTACCTTTCCTGGTTAAATATTTTGTTATTATATCAAATATAACCAATATCTTGAAAAGTTTCAATGCGTTTGCGCACAAGCAGAACAAACACCACAGCCACCTCCCTTGAGTCAATGGAGTGTGGAAAACTCAACAAACTTTTATCAGTGCCCTTAATTAATTAATTAACGTGATTAGAGAACAAACAAGCAGTAACAACAGAGAAACTGATCACAGGTACACAATATCGGACATTTCTTGAAGGAATGTACACATAGATACTCCCATCTATGTTGATTTGGAAATCACAGACTATTGACTGGAGATCCTACATGGCGCCTTGCTGAAACAGTAATACCTAGAACTGGCAGAGGGAACCCCAGTTCCAGAGGGGTTGTTGCTGGAGATGTTCAATGATCAACCCATGCCTTGTTAGTGAGACATTAATAAGTACTCTTAATTTAAAAGGAAACATTTTTATTCATTTTTCCAAATAAGAAATTAAAAATAACTGGGCAATCCATAAGTATTATCATTAGAGACTTGCAAAAGGATCCTTCATGTTAAGTAAACCTAAAGCAGTGATGCCCTCACAGTATAAGAATTTTGAATATTGACTGGTCCTGTTTAAAGAAGTTTAGGAATTTCAATTGCATGATGGGAAACCAATCTCTTTCATAAATCATTACTCCTCTTGGATCATTGCTCCCATGTTGAAACTTGGCAGGCCACCATCACAGTTCACATGAAACATCATTGGTGGTGGGTTTCTAGGTCCAACTTGGTAATGACAAAAGCAGACTGAGGGGATCTTCTTGATGTTAATAGTCACATAATTTGGAGATGCACCCAGTTAAACAAGGCTGAAAGCCATCATACTCTCAGAGTCAATGTAATCGAAAACGTGTGCTCTTTCATCGAAACACAAACCGTAAAGTGACTTTTTTGTGAGCCCAGAGTCTTCGATAACAGACGTTGGCACAGAGCGATGCCAAATTCTCTGAGGTCACCTTGTCTAATGAAGACTTTATTGTTTATGCACAAAGCAGACTGCAAATCTTGGACAATGTGACTGCCTGGTGTTTAGTATTCTTACTGTTGTTCAACAGAAACTCAGGCAAAATAGGAAAGTCTTTCTATGACCGACTTACAGAACAAAACAAGGACAGATTTAATGTAGAATAACCTGTTATTCCGTCACCGCAGCAAAGTTATTTGAATTCACAGAGAGTCAAAGCTGGGCTGGCGGAAAAACCCATTTTACTTGTCAGTTCTGGAATATTGGAATGGATGGAAATAGAACATCGTGTATCTGTTTACAAACGTTTTTTTTTTCCAGGGACTTTGCATGTGTTAACCCATCAAAATATAAGAACAAATACTGTGGATCTTAGAACTGAAGTATGAAAAACAATTATTAAACCCCACATAGTTGGAACATTGTTTATTTTGGTTAAAGTCAGACTTAGCCTACCAAACTCCTCAATCCATCTATAGTGTAAATACTAGAAGTATAAACATAGACCTCCTAATCGTCCTGATTTCTGCAAGAAAGTCCCGAACCGAGAAAGTGGCCCTATTGTCTGTATGAAAAGATGATCCTGTCCAAAATCTTAATCTTTCCATAGGCAAAACTTGCCTATGGTAATAAATTGGCATCCAGCCTCTTTGGGGCTCCATTCTGTATTGTACAAGCTGGGTCCTCCTTGTTCAGGACTTGGTACCGAGGTTGGATTACATGTCCCACAAGGTTATGAGTGATTAAACATTTATGTGCCATTGTTCACTACGTTTTATACTTTCAATGTTTTCTTAGCTCATAAACTCTGACAGCTCTCTGATTGTGGGTACTATCCTGTCTTGCCATAGAATGCCACCAACCAGACCTGTATTTCCAGTGCCACACTTACAGGTGAACCTACAGAAGTTACAGAAACAAAGTCATATATTGCGGCATTCCTTTGAATTGTCTAAATAAATATCTGTGGTGTTTAAACTATGTTGCACACAATTGATAAATGACAACACGCTGTCTGCCCATAATTGTAACTGGGTGAGAATCACAGGAGCGGTAATCTGACCACATCTATCCACACTTTATTTAACAATATCCAGCCTTTTAATGTCTACGTATTGGCATTCCTTCAGGCAGTAATATGAGCGTGGTATCTTTCTTGATTTAAAAGTCATGTTCGAAAGGCTTGCCTGAAGGCTCAGTCCATCATCTGAAACTGAAAGGGTTAAACGTTGTAAAATTCCAGCAGCTTGATTTAGCAAACATCTGTCGCTCCCGCATACCTGCAGGGAACCTAATACATCTCTTCTTGATTTCACTACATCTTTCTTTGATATTTCATAAACACTTAAAAGATGTCACAATTTGTCAGAAGCAGTCCTGCAAGATTAAATGAAGCTACGCTATAAACTTAATGGAACACTACAGTGCTAGGAATATAATCTGTATTCTTTATGCTATAGGAAAGGTTAAAGGATCTTAACATGTATAGCTTGGAGGAAAGACGAGACAGGGGGGATATGATAGAAACATTTAAATACATAAAGGGAATCAACACAGTAAAGGAGAAGACTATATTTAAAAGAAGTAAAACTACCACAACAAGAGGACATAGTCTTAAATTAGAGGGGCAAAGGTTTTAAAATAATATCAGGACGTATAACTTTACTGAGAGGGTAGTGGACGCATGGAATAGCCTTCCAGCGGAAGTGGTAGAGGTTAACACAGTAAATGAGTTTAAACATGCGTGGGATAGGCATTAGGCTATCCTAACTATAAGATAAAGTCAGGGACTAATGAAAGGATTTAGAAAATTGGGCAGATTATATGGGCCGAATGGTTCTTATCTGCCGTCACATTCTATGTTTCTATAGTGTCCCTGACCCTAATTGTATTAATGTCCCCTCCCCTGTTTGCAATAAAAATTAAGGAAAAATAAGTTCCATCAGTGCTGCTCTTCTCTCCGCCAACTGCAACATCACTGAGTAAGCAAGGCCTCCTGACAATGCTCCAATCCAAAGTTCCTCATAGGGGAATTGGAGGTCTAATGCGCATGTGCAGCAGGTACTGCGTGCATTTAAGCACCAAAGGAAAACACTGAATTAATTACTTTCTTATTGGCCTCTGCGTCAGTTCTAAAAACCTGCAATGTTTTACATTGCAGGTTTTAGGGCACCCAGATTACTTCAATGAGACTGTAGTGTCCCTTTTAATCCATTAACTGAATTAAGGTTTGACACTTCGATAACTCTGCA
>OW240922.1:95485930-95612791 GCA_933207985.1 Pelobates cultripes | reverse complement strand
CCAAAATACAGCTTCCCACACTTTAGCTGACCCATTGCATTCTTAGTGGATTCAATGCCTCAAAGGTATAGGATACTCACCTGGTGAACCTACCTTGCCAATAGAAGCACCACAGTTTCACACCCTCAAACATGTGCCGTACATTGTAGCCCTGCCCTTTTTAATTATGTCATTATGTCACACCCACTTCAGGTCATCATCACACCATGGCCCTTGACCTTGGCCTGTTATATTACATTTCTATCTCTTGTTCTCTGTGCGTTAAGCAGAGAACTATCTACTGTTTTTCCTGTACTTGTGTGACCCTATGCTGCATGTTGGTTTACCTATATATAGAAATGGAAGTGCACTCAACCCTTCGTTGTGGAATCCAGGGTGCTCCATAGAAAGTCCCAGTACCCAAATGGACCAAATATAAATTTAGTAAATGTAGAACGTAATCCAGGCACTCCAGCAGATTCCAAAAGCTGTGTAGTTCCTGGTTCTAATAAATTGCCTTGATTTTGGAATCTGCTGGAGTGCCTGGATTACTTTCTACATTTACTGCATGTTGGTTTACCTAACCTAACAAAGGGACCTGAAATATCACTGAAAACACTTTTCTAGAAATTACTTAACGTTTTTACATGAGTACAATTAAATTGGGAAAAAGTAACATCCTCAGGACGTACTTAAAAACCAGAGTATTCTAAATGTACCTTTCCTGGTTAAATATTTTGTTATTATTATTATATCAAATATAACCAATATCTTGAAAAGTTTCAATGCGTTTGCGCACAAGCAGAACAAACACCACAGCCACCTCCCTTGAGTCAATGGAGTGTGGAAAACTCAACAAACTTTTACCAGTGCCCTTAATTAATTAATTAACGTGATTAGAGAACAAACAAGCAGTAACAACAGAGAAACTGATCACACATACACAATATCGGACATTTCTTGAAGGAACGTACACATAGATACTCCCATCTATGTTGATTTGGAAATCACAGACTATTGACTGGAGATCCTTCATGGCGCCTTGCTGAAACAGTAATACCTAGAACTGGCAGAGGGAGCCCCAGTTCCAGAGGGGTTGCTGCTGGAGATGTTCAATGATCAACCCATGCCTTGTTAGTGAGACATTAATAAGTACTCTTAATTTAAAAGGAAACATTTTTATTCATTTTTCCAAATGAGAAATTAAGAATAACTGGGCAATCCATAAGTATTATCATTAGAGACTTGCAAAAGGATCCTTCATGTTAAGTAAACCTAAAGCAGTGATGCCCTCACAGTATAAGAATTTTGAATATTGACTGGTCCTCTTTAAAGAAGTTTAGGCATTTCAATTGCATGATGGGAAACCAATCTCTTTCATAAATCATTACTCCTCTTGGATCATTGCTCCCATGTTGAATCTTGGCAGGCCACCATCACAGTTCACATGAAACATCATTGGTGGTGGGTTTCTAGGTCCAACTTGGTAATGACAAAAGCAGAGTGAGGGGATCTTCTTGATGTTAATAGTCACATAATTTGGAGATGCACCCAGTTAAACAAGGCTGAAAGCCATCATACTCTCAGAGTCAATGTAATCGAAAACGTGTGCTCTTTCATCGAAACACAAACCGTAAAGTGACTTTTTTGTGAGCCCAGAGTCTTCGATAACAGACGTTGGCACAGAGCGATGCCAAATTCTCTGAGGTCACCTTGTCTAATGAAGACTTTATTGTTTATGCACAAAGCAGACTGCAAATCTTGGACAATGTGACTGCCTGGTGTTTAGTATTCTTACTGTTGTTCAACAGAAACTCAGGCAAAATAGGAAAGTCTTTCTATGACCGACTTACAGAACAAAACAAGGACAGATTTAATGTAGAATAACCTGTTATTCCGTCACCGCAGCAAAGTTATTTGAATTCACAGAGAGTCAAAGCTGGGCTGGCGGAAAAACCCATTTTACTTGTCAGTTCTGGAATATTGGAATGGATGGAAATAGAACATTGTGTATCTGTTTACAAACGTTTTTTTTTTCCAGGGACTTTGCATGTGTTAACCCATCAAAATATAAGAACAAATACTGTGGATCTTAGAACTGAAGTATGAAAAACAATTATTAAACCCCACATAGTTGGAACATTGTTTATTTTGGTTAAAGTCAGACTTAGCCTACCAAACTCCTCAATCCATCTATAGTGTAAATACTAGAAGTATAAACATAGACCTCCTAATCGTCCTGATTTCTGCAAGAAAGTCCCGAACCGAGAAAGTGGCCCTATTGTCTGTATGAAAAGATGATCCTGTCCAAAATCTTAATCTTTCCATAGGCAAAACTTGCCTATGGTAATAAATTGGCATCCAGCCTCTTTGGGGCTCCATTCTGTATTGTACAAGCTGGGTCCTCCTTGTTCAGGACTTGGTACCGAGGTTGGATTACATGTCCCACAAGGTTATGAGTGATTAAACATTTATGTGCCATTGTTCACTACGTTTTATACTTTCAATGTTTTCTTAGCTCATAAACTCTGACAGCTCTGATTGTGGGTACTATCCTGTCTTGCCATAGAATGCCACCAACCAGACCTGTATTTCCAGTGCCACACTTACAGGTGAACCTACAGAAGTTACAGAAACAAAGTCATATATTGCGGCATTCCTTTGAATTGTCTAAATAAATATCTGTGGTGTTTAAACTATGTTGCACACAATTGATAAATGACAACACGCTGTCTGCCCATAATTGTAACTGGGTGAGAATCACAGGAGCGGTAATCTGACCACATCTATCCACACTTTATTTAACAATATCCAGCCTTTTAATGTCTACGTATTGGCATTCCTTCAGGCAGTAATATGAGCGTGGTATCTTTCTTGATTTAAAAGTCATGTTCGAAAGGCTTGCCTGAAGGCTCAGTCCATCATCTGAAACTGAAAGGGTTAAACGTTGTAAAATTCCAGCAGCTTGATTTAGCAAACATCTGTCGCTCCCGCATACCTGCAGGGAACCTAATACATCTCTTCTTGATTTCACTACATCTTTCTTTGATATTTCATAAACACTTAAAAGATGTCACAATTTGTCAGAAGCAGTCCTGCAAGATTAAATGAAGCTACGCTATAAACTTAATGGAACACTACAGTGCTAGGAATATAATCTGTATTCTTTATGCTATAGGAAAGGTTAAAGGATCTTAACATGTATAGCTTGGAGGAAAGACGAGACAGGGGGGATATGATAGAAACATTTAAATACATAAAGGGAATCAACACAGTAAAGGAGAAGACTATATTTAAAAGAAGTAAAACTACCACAACAAGAGGACATAGTCTTAAATTAGAGGGGCAAAGGTTTTAAAATAATATCAGGACGTATAACTTTACTGAGAGGGTAGTGGACGCATGGAATAGCCTTCCAGCGGAAGTGGTAGAGGTTAACACAGTAAATGAGTTTAAACATGCGTGGGATAGGCATTAGGCTATCCTAACTATAAGATAAAGTCAGGGACTAATGAAAGGATTTAGAAAATTGGGCAGATTATATGGGCCGAATGGTTCTTATCTGCCGTCACATTCTATGTTTCTATAGTGTCCCTGACCCTAATTGTATTAATGTCCCCTCCCCTGTTTGCAATAAAAATTAAGGAAAAATAAGTTCCATCAGTGCTGCTCTTCTCTCCGCCAACTGCAACATCACTGAGTAAGCAAGGCCTCCTGACAATGCTCCAATCCAAAGTTCCTCATAGGGGAATTGGAGGTCTAATGCGCATGTGCAGCAGGTACTGCGTGCATTTAAGCACCAAAGGAAAACACTGAATTAATTACTTTCTTATTGGCCTCTGCGTCAGTTCTAAAAACCTGCAATGTTTTACATTGCAGGTTTTAGGGCACCCAGATTACTTCAATGAGACTGTAGTGTCCCTTTTAATCCATTAACTGAATTAAGGTTTGACACTTCGATAACTCTGCAGTAGAACATTTTCTCATGTTGGCTGACTAAGTTTGGACAATGTATCAATGTTGCCAGATGGGTAGGGATGTCAACATAGTTGTTGCAATGAGTTCTTGTGGTCAGCACAATGTAGCAAAAGACACAAACAAAATGTAAGATAAAAATGTGTAAAACTGATAACAGATTGCATTCTTTGAGCGTCTCAGTATATAACACTTGAAAAACGATAAATCGCAATGGATTCTAGTTGGAAAAACACTTTTAAGTAAAGAAAGAAAGAAATAAACCAAACCAATGCAATATTTTATGTTTCCTAAGTCAGCCAATGTGTCCTTTTTTATTTTTAGTGATTTTTTATTGTTTGTAATGTGAAATTACTCAGTGATTTATTACTCTGTATGGGATTTCCTGTAGATATATTTCCTTGATATATCTTCATCACTTGTTCTCCTGCCTCCAAACCTGAGAATGGAAGGAGAGTCTGCCAGTTCCTTGCTGTCCGATGTGTTCTAGTTCTCGAACCAGTTGATGAGACCAGTAGGCCTGGTATTAAAACATTCCTAACTATTATTATTTATAGAGCGCCAACAAATTCCAGAGCACTATATAATGGGTGGATTAACAAACACGTAATTGTAACCAGACGAGTTGGATGCACAGGGACAGAGGGGTTGAAGGCCCTGCTCAATGAGCTTACATGTGAGTGGGGTAAAGTGACACAAGTAAGTGACACAGGTAAGGATAGGGGTAGAAAGGTAGAATAATATTTACTGAAGACTTAGTGGTTTTTTTTTTTTATAACAGTTGAAGGGGAGGAATCAGGGTCTGGGGGGACGACTATTAACAGTTTAGTTGATAGGCTTTCCTGAAGAAGTGAATTTTCAATGATTTTTGAAGGAGTGGAGACTGGGTGAATGTCTAATGGAGAAGGGAAGGGAGTTCCATAGGAACGGTACAGCCCTAATGAAACTGAATTCTTTCTAGCCTGAATTCTGGGCAGCCCATGGCTAGTTTGTAAAGCAGCATAATGGACCGATGTCTGCATGTGACCGGCTACTGTAGTGAGATTTGGTAGTCTGTTCTACACACGCTGCAATTTGTTGGGAAGACATGGGATGCTAGTTAGACAGAGGGCAGATGTCGAACACAAGGTCAGCTGCCGCGTGAGCACAATAACGCCTCCTATAGTTGGTTGGGGTCTGTGTACTTCACTGCAGCACTACAAAAGAAAGTTATTACATCTGCAATACAATACTTATTGGTGACAGCCTTTGTGTAAGTAACAGCTAAGAAACTAAAACAAACAATATTCAGCAAGTACTCTAAGAAGACAAAAACCGTAACCCATCTTTGCTTGGATCAGTTCACTAACCCTTGCTGTGATGTGTTTTGGTAGGAATTTTAGAACCACATAAGCTGGCCTAGGACTAAGGATGTGTGCCTCTTTTGATGCTATTTTGCTCCTCTACAAAAGCAGGCGTGAACTTTAGAAGACTCCAAGTGTTTTTGTTTCATAGTTTTGCAAGTGTTAACACTGGCCGAGAGATGGAATGCAGTGAGTGGTTTCATTTTTCTGTACGGAAGGTCTGCAGGTACAGACCAGTTACACCAGGCACACACAATAATTTGTGCTTTCCCCTGTGTACAACCAAAGCGTGACCTTGGCAATGACCTCGAACTCATTCATTGTGCTTTGCTGTTAATGAATCCCTTTTTGCTTCTCTGCTACAGGTGGAGAAGGTCCTCATTACAGGCTTGTAGTTATGGTCTTCAAAATGGTCGTCATCTACTTATGAAAGTTATCAGTTAAATACAGGGAATCATAGACTTTATAGTAAATATGAATGAAAGGACTCAGTTTGTATTTTTATGGCAGAAAGGGCAAAATATCCCCTATTAACACTGCAATTATATAATTGAAGACCCTAAAATCAGGACTTATTTGCTGAAATCAGGATGATTGGGAGGGCGGTGTTTATACTTCTGGTATTTACACTTTAGATAGATTGAGTAGCTTGATAGGCTAAATCTGACTTTAATCAAAATAAGCATAAACATAATATATGGGGTTTAATAATTGTTTTGAAAATTAACTTGTAAAATGTAGTCAAAGAGCTGATTTTGAAGAATACAAAGTCTCCAATTCAGCTAAAATTACAGCATTTTTATTTTGTCCTAAATTTAGCAGTTTGGTTTTCAGTTCACTACAATGTGCTGTTTAGTGAATCAACCCTTAATTGTGCCATTTAGGGGCACAGTGACCCATATGCATTTCTCCTCTCCTCAAACACAGGCCTTACCGTGAACTCAACCCAGATGTGTATTTAAAGAAAAAAAAAATTTAAATAAATAAATTTCATAGTGAGAGAGGAATGGAGTAAGTTCCTGATTTGTAAGTTAACAGAGTGACATGAAATGCAGTATACTCCTACTGACCCAGCGAGGTTAGAACAACAACTGAACGGGAAAACGCCCTGAATTTTTACACAAGGATGACCTTAACGTATGATCATCGTATTTATTTGAACTGAGTTGGGGAAAAAAAGCAGCTTTATGCTTTGTTAGGAAACTCCCATTGCTCGACTGGCCTGTAGGATTTAGAGGCCTTTTTTTTCTTCAATTTTTTTGTAGCTTCTGCATCAAAAAGTCACCTCATCAATGTAGTTTATATTATTATTATTAAGTTTAGTTATATCATAAAGAGTGACAGCATAATCTACATTGCTGCACTATGTGATATCATGCCTATATTACCATTATTATTTATATTGTATACAAACACTCAAATACATACAGATACAGACACCCAGAAACACACAACGACACACATGATGGTCAAAATTATAGCCAGTTTCCTACCTTTTGGGTGCAGAAGTGTGACTTTTGCTGGCTGAGGCTGTTGGGAGTTAGGGACTTGCTCCCCCTCCTGCACGGCTTGGTTTGTTAGCTGGGAGGAGCGGTCTCTCCCTTTCTCCCAATGCTGCAATATCACAGGGGCCCAGTTGTGCTGTTACAGGTCCTCAGTGCACAACCAGGCCCCCGATGACATGTCCATCAGGTGGCCTTAAGTGCATGGGCCACCCGATGGGTTCCCTCAGCCTGCGGGCCCCGGTGCAGTTGCACCGGTGGTAGTTCCGCTACTGTCTAAAAGCCTACCTCCTGACCCATAAAATCAGCCATTAAATACTTTATATTTGGTTGGAATAATTTCTAACACTTTCAGGGTTATTTACTAATCAGATAATTGTAGTACATTAAAAAATAAATCTCCAGCTCGGCTATAGTCACAGCTCAGCTATATTTTAGCCTAAGTTTTTTGCAATTTGGTTTTCAACTAGCTGCAATTTCAGTAGTTTGTGAACAAGGAGATTCCTGTCTATTATACTAAACCTAATTTGGATTACAACTGTATGCATAATTGGTGGCTGGAGAATTTAAAGGAATACTATAACAGTTGGAATACAAGCGTATCCCTAACGCTCAAGTTTTAATAACTGTGCCGTCTCTACTGCTGAGGTTATCAAGATTGATGATCTCAGCCAATCCAATGCTTCCCTATAGGGGCACTGGAAGCCTAGTGTGCAAGAGTTGCAAATTGCTACACTTTGCCTATCAAATGGTCTCTAGCAGCAGCATTTATTTGAGTTCAGAATCTGACTAGGTTCTCAGAGGGAATGCTCCTCTAGTGGCTCTCCGAAAGACAGTCACTTGAGGTATGTTTAACCATTTAATGAAAACATTGTATTTTTTTTTTTTTACAAAATTGCAGTATTTTACGTTACAGGGTTAAAAATAAAGGCAGCTGCATCCAAACCACTTCATTGAGATGAAGTGGTTTGGGTGCCTTTATTTTTTTTAGTTTATTTATTTTTTTAGTTTTTTAGATGTCACCCTCCCCTTTCTCTTTAGTGGAGAGGAGACGCCAGTAGCAACGTGCAGTTTGGATTTCTATAAATAAGGAGACATCTTCCTTCCTCTATTACGTTTTACATTTGGTGCCAAGCAATGGATTTATCCATTTCTTTCACTTGGAATCCCTGGAAAACCTGCAGACTGAATGTCAAACCGCAGGCTATCCCGATGCCACAATGAGGTCTGGCGTCTGCTGCACAATCACCACAGGCCGACAAATCTTTTTTTTTTTTATTAAAGGAAATGATTGTCTGTGTCTAATTTCCCATCATGTTTGGCTCTTTAACCCTTTCAGTACATTAAAAATATTAGCAATATTTGTCTAAAATCCTTTAAATCTAAATGTTTTAGTTCTTTTAAAACTAAAATATAACCACGAACCACCATGCAATCCGTACTAATCTAAAAGGCTCATAAGTGCAGTTAAATATAACCTGCATTAAAGAACTGAACCAACTGTTTGTGTAAATGGTAGAAAGGCAGACCAGTTTCTCAGGATATAGGACCAGTTATCTCTGGGCACTATAAGGCAAGCAAGAAAAAGATAAAGGTAAATGGTTAAAAGCAAATGTAATTTATCTGGAAATTGGTTTTCACAATTGAAAAAAAAAAACATTGAAAACCATTAACTTTTAACTTTTTTCCAAATTTTGTGATTTTCCTCCTTAATTTTTGATTTCCCTGCGCCTTCCTTTCAGTTATAAGAGCTGGAGCACCCTGCTAGGTGCTCCATTAGCTATCCTGAGCTAAGCCCCGCAGTGCACCGCCAGCTCATTGGCCCTACACTACAGAGCACTTCAGTAGTTGTGATGATTGGAGTGTTCCGTTAACGACATTTTTAAACTGCCAATATATTCTGCAGTATTGTGCAATTAATGAATAAGACATATAAGTAAATAGAACAGGGTAAGCTTCACTTACAGGAACAACAGGTGATGGTTTCCCTGCTCTGATGAATTTATCGCCTAAAGGAAATGTGGTAAAGTTACACAAAAGATGTAGCATTCTATAAATATTGTTTTATCGGCAATATCTCTTTGATGATACACCGATTGTGTCATCTGTGACCAGCCTACCACTCCTTCCCACTCACTGACCTTTCTAACATTTTTTTCTGAAGAATTAAAAACATCTAAACACAGATTTTTAGAAGTCTTTTCACGTCCTTCCTTTCTTTAGTTTATGTGTAATTGTTTTCCCTTTTACTTCTTTGTCAAGTCATGATTTGATAATAGTTGAATATCTGTATTGCATGTCAATGTCAGGCCTCCCAACTGTCCTGCTTTTGGTGGGATAGTCCTGATATTGTGGTCCTGTCCCGCTGTCCCTCTTTAGTTCCCAAATGTACTGCATTTGGGAACACCAGGGAACAGTCACCGGGCAGCACAGGGCGAGTGCATCATTAAATTAGAGACTTTAAAATAAAGTCTTAAATTAGAGGGGCAAAGGTTTAAAAATAATTTCAGGAAGTATTACTTTACTGAGAGGGTAGTGGATGTATGGAATAGCCTTCCAGCTGAAGTGGTAGAGGTTAACACAGTGAGGGAGTTTAAGCATATATGGGATAAGGCTATCCTAACTATAAGATAAGACCAGGGACTAATGAAAGTATTTAGAAAATTGGGCAGACTAGATGGGCCGAATGGTTCTTATCTGCCGTCACATTCTATGTTTCTATTAAATGTGCAGCAGGCAGTAGCACCACGAAGGGAACTTTTCAGCATTGCTGCATGCATGGTCCTGATGGCTTGGCGCCAGCCAGAGAGCTTGTCACTGGAAGGGCCCACCCATTATAGGCTTCACTAGTGAAGCAGGTTGGATCATTGGTGCCCACTTAGGGTCCACAGCTTCTCAATTCTCCCTCCTGATTGTTGGGAGGTTTGCAATGCTAAAATTCCTACTTAGGTTCAGGTGACTAAGGCATGACACTAGAAAAACATGGATGCACAGATGGCAAGTCGCCACTGATTGGGTACGAATAAAGGAGTTACTGTTGTACATATAAAAGGGTGGACATTTAGGGCAAATTATTTTTTACAGATGAAAACGTAAGAGCAAGATCAGTTTTCTATTGTAGCTTGGTGCATCTGTTGCACTGGTCCTAAAACCCGGAGCTTATCTGGTGAATTTTTATTGCTGAACATTGTGTGTGTTGCTGACATAGGTCTGCATTAATGAGATCAGAGTAATTATGGGACTGTTTTAAATTATGCTGCTATTGTTACAGGGGTCCTGTAACCGTTTTAGCTCATATCTGGAGTCCCCTGGTGCTGTTCTTCCATTCAGCGTTAAACTAATTTTAATGTTTTAATGCAAAATGAGAGCTTACAGCAGCTCATCACTTTTGGGTTGCTAGGGTTGAATGATGAACTGTTAATCTGAGCAGAAATAGGCACTGTGATTGGCTGAGAGTGCTAGATGATCACTTTCAGCCTATCACAGCACCCATTGCTGGTAAGAATTGGTATGACTAGAAAGAAGTGCGTACTCTCTCATTTAGCCACAACCCAGTACCAGGTGTTCTGTGGGTGGCCAGGAATCCTTATTTAGGGTTAAACTGCTTGAAAAACACTATAAAACTTTAATAAGATGAAATGGTTTGGTGCTTACAGTGTCCCTTTAAGGGAACACTCAAAGCACCATAACCACCACAGTGCAGATGCCATGAGTGTGACTTCTTACCTGTAGTTCGCTGAGCCCTGCCACTTATACTGGAGAGGTGCCAGTGAATACCCCTCCCTCCCCCCCCATTGCTGCACTTGGTTCTGGAATAGCGTCTTTAAAGCTTGGGCATTTGCTCCAACGCTCCTATGATATTCGTAAGCATGGTGTCACAGAGGTCAAAGTAATTTACATTGATGTGCACTGACAGCATAGCATATAGTGTAAATAATTTTTTTTTTCAAATAAACACAAATACTGTCCATTAACAAAAATAAAAATAAAATTTACCCCTTTAACCCCTTAAGGACCAAACTTCTGGAATAAAAGGGAATCATGACATGTCAGACATATAATGTGTCCTTATGGGGTTAAAGTAAATCCCCAATGTACAGAAGTACAGGGACTCTATTTTTGACTTTGTGGCTCTTTCATTCTTCTTCTCCTGTATTATTTTGTGGGAGAATACACTACAGGGTAGATAATTGGCTGTCAGTGGGTAATTATTCAGTTCGGGTGGCTGTTTACACAAAAGAAACATCCATTCGTGTTGGGGGAAAAAAACAACAACTTACAAACCAGGAAGTGTGATTCACGTGTCCATAGTTACTTGGACAACAAAGCACAAATAGCAATAAAATATCCAAACACAAATAAATGGTGTAGAAAATATTACAGTTGAATAATGCACTGAACTTTTCAGTCAGGTGATTCACAAGACACTCCAGAAAGGACAAGGCATTGTTTTAGATAACAAACAGAAATACACAATTTTAGCAATCTTAAATCAAATGGAAGACAGTAACAAAAACACCCCAAACTATTCTTATTACATCCACGTGTTAACAGAAACAAAAATTACTTGATGCAAATAGGAGAAACTGGGGGTTATTATACAGATTCATTTCCATATGGCCTCAGTCTTTGACCACACAGCCAATTTTTTTAAAAACACAAATAAAAAAACAGTACAGATATTTTTGTTTGGTTTTGATATGCGATGACCAAAGACAGGGTGTCTTAACTTTTAGCTTCCAAACATTTCAAAGTGTAGATTACATTGAAGGCACTATACAGATATAAAATGTACGAATAAGGTATTATTTATAAATGATTATGATGAATAAAAAAAAAATCAAAAAATAAATCTATCCATCCCTTTCTTTTTTTTTTTTTTATTTATGAAATGATCAGATACCACAGCAGAATATGCAACATGATGCAAAAATGAACAATATCACAGTCAACAAACAATACACATTACTGGTCAAAAGCAAACAATATTACAAGATCTAACAACCAATCACATACAGCATATCTAACATATCTTTGTCGTCCATGAGAGTTTGGTTACTGCGGCATCCCACCCATTTTATTTTAAGTAAGACAAAAATATCCATCCCTTTCTGACATCCATCCTATAATTTACATAGAGTATTCCTGGCCCCTTCCTTTTTCTTCTCACATAAATCTTCATGTTTGCTTTTTTGACTCATATCTAATTAATAATGTTGAATTTGCCAAAAACCATTAACAGATGTCTTACTGACATCATTCATTTTCCATAGAATGTCAGATTTATCTCCTGTTCTCATTTAGTGAGACAAAGTCTGTATCATTTGACAGCTGGACGAAGAACTTGACGAAGAATTTGTCAAATTATACATTGTGACTAGTGATGTCCCGAACTGTTCGCCAAACGGTTCGCCACGAACTGTTCGCCACAGACTCATCATTGAGTAAACTTTGACCCTGTACCTCACAGTCAGCAGACACATTCCAGCCAATCAGCAGCAGACCCTCCCTCCCAGACCCTGCCACCTCCTGGACAGCATCCATTGTGAAGCTTCACATTCTTAGTGAGCTGTCCAGGAGGTGGGAGGGTCTGGGAGGGAGGGTCTGCTGCTGATTGGCTGGAATGTGTCTGCTGACTGTGAGGTACAGGGTCAAAGTTTACTCAATGATGAGCCCGTGGCGAACCATTTGGCGAACAGTTCGGGACATCACTAATTGTGACATACATGGTATGGTCATTAATGGGCTATACAGGTCCAAACGTGTAAGGTAATTTATCCATATTGGCAGTGATAACTAGAATCTCAGCTATTGCTTAACTACAAACTACAATGTGGCTTAGGTAGGCTTAAGGTTGGCAAGTATAAAGTTAGCACTTATTAGGCAGACTTAAATACATCCAGTATAACATTTTTGAGAATATCTGGGTCCGCAGGGGAGGTGTCTATACAATTTTAGTTGATTCAACTCACTGTCTTAGTGTGATCCAGGGAAATGAACGTTTGTGCTAATTTTTCAGAAATGAAATCAAACTTTGCCCAGAGTCACCAAGATCCTGTGAAACTGGTTTATATTCCCTCTGATGCAATTTAGTTTATCTCTGCTAGGCCCGGCTACAGAAAAGAATACATAAGCCAAACAGTTCATGGTACAGAGCCCCAATTTATCTGCTCCTTTGCTTCTAAGATAGGTAACTTGCCCTTTGATTTGCATTCTGTGGGCAGTTTTTCCTCCAACTGCATTCCATGCCTATAAACATGCCAGGCCTTTCTAAACACAATAACATGGTGGTAATTAATACAGGCAAACAACACACTCCCCACATGTTTAAGTTACTTTGTGGAGATCAATGGGTTTTACTTACGTTGGCTGTGGTGTTTACGCAGAATGTGCAGATCCTTTAACACTTGGGAATACCTTGTATCCTGCGTGCATCCATTCGGTGGAAGCTAAGGGCTATCCTCGGGTCTGTGCCAGAGAAGCTAAGTTAAATAAATTAGTTCAGGCAGCTTAGTGTACCCCAAAAGCAATATGGAGACTCTCCAAACTAGAAGTTGGCTTTACTTCCACAAGCCACAAATGTGGGCTCCAAAAATCTTTTAGTACCGTGATTAAGCCATTTGAAAACGGAACACATTTATACATAAAACAAACAGAAATTATACATTATGATTGTGATGTGCCAGTAATGCGATGTCTTTGATGATGCTCCAGCTGGAATAGGGGTGCGTTATGCCAGCATGCAGGCGCATCAGAATGTCAGACATTCCTGAAAGACAGCCAATCAGGGATGCCCATGTGCAGAGCACTGTGAATCAATTTCAATTACTTTTCAGCCAGAAATGCTCAGTAACAGCCAAGCTTAGCGGTAAGTATGCCCCCACAGCACTCTGAGACTTTGTTCTCATGCCAGTGGTGATGGTGCTAATGCCCATAATCTGGACTGTACCATTGCAGAATGGACAAAACCTGGCACACACACACACACACACACACACACACATACATTTTTCCCGTGGCTGCATTCTACCTTTAAAAGTGAATCCATAGCATATTATCACATGTAGTGCAATTTACTAAAATTGTTTCCTGTGGTAAGAGACTGGAATGAGATTTTTCTCTTGAAATACAAGATAACTCACAGCACATGGTCATCCAAAAACAAAAGCATGTGCCAGGAAGGAAGATTAGAATTCCTTGCCAATAAGAAATCCATAGAAAGAGCCAGAATTCAGAAATGTACAGATGTGCTGGAAGCTTTCACTGGATAGATATAAATGGGAGTAGGGCTGAGGTGACCAGATTCACAGCTGTAAGCATGGCAAAGCATCATGGGATTTGTGACTCTGCAACAGTGGGTAGGGGGGGGGGTCTACTCACTGGCTACACCTGCCGTGGAACATTAGAAGCCACGTTTGTACAAAAAAAATAATAATAATTAAACACATCACACGGTGGACTTTAATATGTTTACACGCACATTGTTTACCTATTTATTCTATTCTACCATGAGGGAGAGGGGCATTAAACTGGCTAGCATTTTAATGTTGAGGTGACAGATCGTGGATAACAGAAAAATGGTTCTAAGAGAGAAGCAATATTCATTGATGCCAATGGTAGCAGCAGAAACATTAAGTTTGTGTCTGCGCTAACTGCTCCACTTTTGGAATTCTAGCTCACATTTCTCTGAAAGATACTATTCCTTCTTGTTATGCAGGTAAAACAATATTTGCCCATTAAGGGTTACTTCCACCTAAAGCCATTGTTACCAAAAAACAAATGTGTCTCATTCCCTCCCCTCAGCCCCTTCATATGTCTCATTCCTTCCCCCCCAGCACCTCCATGTGTCTCATTCCTTCCCCAGCCCTTCCATGTGTCTCATTCTTACCCCCAGCCCCTCCACGTGTCCCATTCTTACCCCCAGCCCCTCCACGTGTCCCATTCTCTCCCCCCAGCCCTGCCATGTGTCTCATCATCCCCATGTGTTTCATACCTACTCCCCACGCCTACATGTACCTCATTCCTTCCTCCCACTCCTTCATGTGTCTCATACCTTCTCCCCACCCCTCCATGTATCTCATTCCTTCCCCCCGCCCCTATATGTGTCTCATTCCTTCCACCCAACCCCTCCATGTGTCTCATTAGCTTCCCCAGCCCTTCCATGTGTCTCATTCCCTCCCCCTAGCCCTTCCTTGTGTCTCATTCCCTCCCGCTAGCCCTTCCTGGTGTCTCATTCCCTCCTCCCACCCCCTTCATGTATGTCATCCCCTCCCCCCAGCCCCTCCATGTGCCCCATTCCTTCCCCTCCTGTACCTGCCTGACACTTCCTGTCAGACCGATTCGCACAGCCACGCTACACACAGAGACCGGCAGGAGGGAAGAAGCACAGCGCACTTCTCCTGCCATTCACCTGGCAGCCATGGGCCCTTGGCCAGTGCGGCTGTGCACCGGCCCAGCAGTTATAGTGGCCCATTGTCATAGGGAATGCAGCTGCAGCCGGGCCCTCTGTCCGAAACCATGGTAGTTGTGCCACTGTGCCCAGCACAGGCCTGAAAACCAACATCATTTGAACTGAACTCTGTTCATATTCCTTTCTGTAATATCCCAGTAAAGAGAAACATTACAGCATTCAGTGTATATAGAGACAGGGGCAACATTTTGTACATTCAGAGTACGACAATGTATCGAGCAACCTGAGCTCTGGGCACTTCACATAGATATGAACTGGCTACACAAAATGTTTTATAATAAGGATCTGTAACTAAGAAAAACACATTAACCTGCCCAAAGAAAGCCAATTTAACCGGATTACATATCCTACTGTTATAGCACTGCCAGTCTGGTTAATTAAGAGACTTTTTTGGATGAGTTATATAATGCCTGCTCAGTTAGTTTTTGTGACAATGTTCTCTGCTGCTGACTATCCAGCTGAGGTCTGAATGACGCAGGTTTTCACTGCAGGCCAGATTTAAAGATTCAGAACATGTTAAAGCATGACTCATGTTATACGGGGTATATTGACGCTGGCATATACAAGAACGTGCTTTGGTCAAAGAAACTGTGTTAAAGTTAATTCTCTACTTGAAGTTTAGAATATAGCTTCAGGTAGTATGGATGTGATGGGTTGGTATTATAGGGGTATTATTAATTATTTTAATTATCAATACCTTCCATTGTCCTGGATCCAGCAAAACAGTCCTGGTTTGAGACCCTGTTTCTCTGTGTCCTCAGAAGCAGAACATCAGGGAACAGACCTGGGTCATTTCCTTGGTGTCCAGCTTCTGAGAACAAAGAGAAGAATCACCAGAAAAGACCACACATGTTGTCAAAAACAGGCCATTTCCGATCATGCTAAGGTACTTCAGTGGAACTATGTACTTAGTCAGCGTCTATTGGTTGGCAAGCTCTTTCCTACCACAATGACCATTAATTCTAGCGTGTCACCCCAAGCAGGAATTTGGTTTGTTCTTTTAATCAGCATTTAAGCCTTTTATGTGGAGTAATGGGAAATATACTGAGAATAAATAGACAAAACATATACAGGGAAATGTGCTGAGGAGGTTGTTGCGGAAGTAGACTCACATACTGCAGAGGCCACAGTCAGCTCCGATTTCTCTGTGGTAATGTAAAGGGATCTTCATTAACTCAAAGGAATCCCAAGTATGATGGAGCATCTATGGATAAAATAGACAAAGTCAGTAAAAAAAAAGAAGTAATTTTTTTATATGAATGAATCTTATGATTATTGTATATGCATGCTACTTGTGTACTTTCCCTTGAAAATAATAAACTTCAAATTAAATAAAAAAAATAGTAACAAGAACTATAAAAAAGTTGAAAAGGAGCAAACAATGAATCTGTATTTCACTAACAGATTAAAAATCACATTTGCTGACAGTGGCAAATTACCAAAACGACCACTGAGAAGCGGTTGTTTTAGAGCGTGCTGGAGCAAGACAACGTCCTGATGCGTTTCAGATGGGCTTATGCAAGAAATAGTAATTTGAAGGGACACAATAGTGTCAGAAACACAAATGTATTACTGACACTAATATTCTAAAACCACTGTTTAGGTGGTCAGCCACCTTATTTTGGGTTAGAAAGGTGATTTACTCTCCTTTTTCCAGCGCGGCGCATGATTCCTCATGTTTGGCACCACCCCTGATCTGCCATTTTGGCTGACATAATCAGCCAATTGATGATCTTAGCCAATTACAAAGCTTTCCCATAAGAAAACATTAGATCGACTGAGATTGTCAATTCTGATAATCTCAGCCAAGGAGGCGTGGTGCAGCCAAACGTCGCCCTGGCCAATCAGCATCTCCTCATAGAGGAATCAATGCATTTCTATGTGGAAAATGCAGTATCTCCAAGCAGAGACACTGTGCACCTTCTGAGGAGTGGTCACTAGTGGTGTTTTTAGGCTGTAATGTAAACACTTTTATATATACCTCTCTCTGTTTAAATCTACAAGGTATCATTATGGCTCTACCTTTGTGAGTGTACTATACAACGAATCTGTACATTTACTAATTTGTAAGATTTATCAGCACTATTTGTGTTCCTTCTCTGTTTTTCGCAGAACTTATAGATTTAAACAGAGAGAGGTAAATATTTTTGTAAGGTCCACCTATTTTTTGTATATTGCTTGTATGGTATACTTTTGCAAAAACATAAAAACTCAGGCATTGGTGATCGTCCGCTAACCTGTTTCGATCGTATGTTTCAGACCGATTGCAATATGTGGCCATTTCTGATAGCGCTTCCCTTCCTCTTCCAGTCATGTGTGGTGTTTCCCAAGGCTTCATACTAAGCCCCCTGCTATTCACATTATTTATAAATGATCTGCCTAACGTCTGCAAATCCTCAACTGTACACATGTATGCAGACAACACTGTAATCTACGCTACGCAGCTTGAGGCTGTGCTCCAAAACCAATTCGCAGAGGTAGAAAAGTGGATAGCGAATACCAAACTCTTCCTAAACACTGACACTGTTACAATGATCTTTGGGACTGTTCCTAAATTACATAAATTACAAAATCAACAACTGTGTATCAGAACAAATTCAAATAGCACACTGACAGCAGTCTGCTCTTTTAAATATCTAGGTATGTTGTTAGACCCCAATCTATCCTTTGGCCTTCACATCGAAAAAAATCTCTTCAAAACGTTACCTAAAACTAGGTGCCCTGTACAGAAACAAATCCTGCCTAAGCCCTACAGTAAGAAAACAGATAGGGTAACAAAAGCTAATGCTGGTCATTCATTATGGGGGTGTAGTGTATGCACCTGCACCGCAAACCCACCTTAATAAACTTAATACGTTTGTACTAGAATGGAATTACTTTACCCACCACTGTGACATGTTAAAAGAGCTAAACTGGCTGTCGCTGGAATTACGATGCACTATTCATCTTTCCAGCCTTGTGCATAAGAGCATTTCTGGGAAGCTCCCACCCTACCTGAGTAGATTGCTCTCCCCGGCTGTTCCCATCTTCTATAACCTCCGATCCAGTACTAGCAGGACATTTAGCATACCGCAATACAAAAATAAAGTGGCTTGATCCTCCTTTTCCTACAGAGCACCGCAATTATGGAATAACCTAAGGGACACAGTCAAATCTTCATTCAATCTAAAATCTTTTAAGAGATCTATGGCAATATACCTCAGCACAGAATGCACCTGTCATGGTTGAATATATTTATTGTTATGTATTAAATTTATATATGTGTGTATGTGTATATATATAGTTTGTATATTGCATTTTTGTAATATTGTATCTTATTGTAACAATGCAATGTTTTATGCACCCAGGGCATACTTGAAAACGAGAGAAATCTCAACGTATCCATCCTGGTAAAATATTTTATAAATAAATAAAATTTGTAAGGTGTGGGTAGAGGGGATTCCCCAGAGGTGTTTTAGAGCTTTCCGTCCACAGAACTTTGTATTTTGTTTATTTGTGACTGTAATATAAGCACTGCCTTTTACATTAAAAAGCCTACAGGGGACTGACTATACTCACCAGAACAATTACATTAAGCTGTGGTTGTGGTGACTATAGTGTCCCTTTAACAATGAAAAAAAAACTTTAGGCAAAAACAGTTGAACAATATTGTTTTTTAACAGCAGTTTTTACAAAATTGTATTGGTTGTTTGATCAGTACAGTTCTGTGTTTGGTTAGTCATGAAAACACATAATATAATATCCAGCCAGGTCAGTGATAGGATTTGCAGATCATTGGTTCCATAGGAGTTAATCAAAGAGCAGAGTTTAAATGTGTCTGCAATAAAATCGCTATTTGAGTAACTGAAGCCTTCGGCTGTCAGCGGAAAGAGATGATCATGCTCACTAGGGATGGATGAATCTGCAAGAAAAACAGAGAAATGACATGAAATGTGGAAAATCAGTCAAAGTATGGATTGCTTGAAACCATTGTGCTGGACGTTGCAGACTCTCAGTGGGTGGGAGTGAGGTAAGAGACATATTCGCTTTCATTTCCAAACATGAATTCAAAATATGTTGGGGGAAAAAAAAGGAATCACCAGCTAAGAGTGAAAAGAATGTACAAATCTGAAAACAAAACATAAAATCTACAAATAAAATAAAACATAAAAAAACCCTTCCTCAATCAGAAATTTCCTCTGGCTAATTGCTTTTATATGAGTATGTCATATGTGGGCCCCACTTTAGGGAGGGTGTGTTCTATAAAGTTTATGCTTTTAAATTGGCCTATGTCTTGTGTTGGACCTGGTCTTAAGGGGGTATTCCTACAATTCAACTCCTGGAGTTTAGAAAGTACAGGAACATCAATTTAAAGTGCAGATACAGGCAGATGGAAAAACCGGGAGAGAAGGCATGCTGTCTCAGTCCCGCTGAAAGTATTTGGAGATGAGTCTATTTTCTGTCAGCCTGGATTGGAATAATGGTTGAGAAAGACCATAGACCCTTCTCGGGATGATTAAGGAGAGTCTAGCCCTATCACGCAAGCCTAGTTTAAAACAGAGAAGAGGACAGGTAAGCAGAGGTCCTTAAGGTGGCCAGGATGGTGCAAAGTAAAGACAGGCAGGGTGTCTGCAAGCAGGCAGGGAGTAACCATAAACATGTTCAAGGTCAAAGGAAAATAGAGAGACAAGCCAATGTCAGGATTACAGAGATCAAGAATACTCAAACGAGTAAAAAAAAAATAAAATAAAAAAAAATAGTAAAGACTATAACATAAGGAACACACACACATATACAAGAACCAAAACAGGGTAATGCATCGGTGTGAACCTGGATGTTAAATATCTGCTAGTGAAGCATTAGTGGTAGGCGTCATATATCACCATTGCATATGGCTGTATGGTCGTGTGTGAGAGTTGGTGCTGGAATGAAGCAATGCACGTCATCAACATGCAAGGCGGAACAATGTGGCAGATGTTGCAGGTACCGTGAAAGGGATATTCTAAACAGTGGCTGCAAGTGCAGACAGATCCTGGACAAGAGGAAGTAGCAGAGAAGACCAGGCATACTAAGTACAAACATAGAATGATCATGAATTATTTGTACTCCCTCCAAAAGTGGCTGTGAGGAACTGACTCTGCTGGGTTTCGAACCCTGGTTTACATGATGCTAAACCTTTTCATTACCAGTACACCAGCCTGCCTTTTGCAAATTTACCTGATATCTGATACCATTGCTTGTAGAGTCAAGGTTATCAGTGACAACTCACTTCAGCTGTGTCTAGTCAGGTGTCTGGTTCTTGGCCTATAAAAGCCACTTCCTGTCTCTTTACCTTTGCCAGATTATTGTGGTTCCTGTACTCTCTAATCCAGCGTGTTCCTGTTTCTCCTTCCTGTTGCTGAATTTGGACTGTTTTGACTTTGCTGCTTCTCCTTCCCACTGACCTCGGCTTGCCTGACTACGATTATCATCTTTCTGTTCCAGTCTCCCATCTCTGCTTAAGACCAGAAGGCTACTCAAGGCTCAGGGGCTCAACCACCTGGGTAACGAGTGGCTACCTCTGGCAGAAAACATTGCTGATCTGGCTACTGGACTCCAAAACTTTGTAACATCAATATCATTACAGAATAATCTGGCCCATTCATGGAGACCGTCGGATCAGATTCTGCATTGGCCCAGCAGGTTGCTTTTAATGCAAGAACTATGCAGACCCAGGCACAGACCATTCAAGTGCTGCAGGATCAGGTAGCTGAACTGCAAAATGAAGTTCGATCAATGCATAGTGAGCTTACCAGCTACAGGGCACATGATGTTGCGGCTGCTGCTACTACTACTGTTACACCTGCACAAGATGCCCGCTTGCCTCTACCAGAAAAATTTGGAGGAGACCGCAAAAAATTCAGGGGTTTCCTAAATCAATGCCGTTTGCATTTTATGATGTTACCTAACCGTTTTCCATCTGAAAGAGAGAAGGTGGGATTTATTTTTTCCCTCTTCAAAGATGAAGCCCTGGCCTGGGGCTCCCCTTTTCTGGAACAGGACAGTCCAATCTTGGGAAATTTAAAAGACTTTCTTGAGGCCATGTGCCTAGTTTTTGATGATCCCAATCGCTGTGCTACAGCAGAAGCCACTCTCCTTCATTTACATCAAGGGAGGCGCTCTGTGGCTGAATATGCTGCTGAATTCAGACAGTGGGTTACTGATACTACTTGGAACCAATCAGCCCAGAGGTTCCACTTCAGAAGGGGTCTCTCAGAAGCTATAAAAGATGAGCTAGCTCGTGTTGATCTTCCTGTTGAGTTTGATGCATTTGTGCGGTTGGCTATCCGTATTGATCGGAGACTTTCAGAAAGAAGATTGGAAAGACAGGGCTCTTTTAAACCAAGTGCTACTCCTACTTTCTATTCAAGAATTTCTACTCCGACCCCACAAACACCTACAGACTCTGAACCTGAGGCTATGCAAGTAGATCTAATAAGAGGGCCATTATCCAATGAAGAAAAACAGTGGCGACGCACTCACAACTTATGCCTGTATTGTGGTAGTGCAGGGCATTATGCCATCAAGTGCCCTAACAAGTCTAAAAGAACAATAGCTATGACTGCTGAGGGTGCACAGATTCAACACCAATCCCAGATTTCAGACCAACTGGATTCTGTCACACAACCCTTGTTTTCTCTGGCTCAGGGTGAAGAAGGTATGATGACTCAACATCCTCATTTGGTGGTGCCTATCACTTTGCAATATGGTAATAATATAATTTCAACTACAGCTATGATAGATTCCGGAGCAGGCGGAAACTTTATGGACATTAAATTTGCAGCAGGAAATAAAATTCAGTCTATCCCTAAATCTTCACCTGTGTTAATGGAAACAGTAGACGGTTCTCCACTTACGTCAGGCCCGGTTACACATGAGACTGTGCCCTTAAAATTGATTCTGGAAGTGAATCACCATGAGTCTATATCTTTCCACCTAATTTCCTCAACACAGTTTCCAGTGATTTTGGGTATACCCTGGCTTGCTCTGCATAACCCACAGATTGATTGGAAGACTAGAACTTTGTCCTTTCCTTCAGAACACTGCTTAATGAATTGTCAACCCTCTAAGGCGACACCTGTTACCACAACAATTAATGAAATGGTTGCTACAAACTTAACTAAGCTTCCGCTACAATATCAGGATTTTGCAGATGTCTGTGATAAGAAGAATGCTGATCAGCTTCCACCTCACAGGCCTTATGATTGCCCCATAGAGCTGCTACCTGGAGCTGCTATCCCATTTGGCCGTATATACTCCCTTTCTGAGCCTGAATTGAAAGCACTTCGTGAATACATACAAGAAAATCTTGCCAAAGGCTTTATTCGACCATCCACTTCTCCAGCAGGAGCTCCTATATTCTTTGTAGAAAAGAAAGATGGCAGTCTACGGCCATGTGTTGATTACAGGGACATTAATAAAATCACTGTTAAAAACCGTTATCCCTTGCCTCTCATTCCTGAACTTCTGGAGAGACTTCGTTCAGCTAAAATATTTACGAAGCTTGATCTACGGGGGGCATATAATCTGGTTCGCATAAGACCAAATGATGAATGGAAAACAGCTTTCAGAACCAGGTACGGACATTACGAATATCTAGTAATGCCATTTGGGCTTTGTAATGCCCCTGCAACTTTTCAGCATCTAATCAATGATGTACTACGGGATCTCCTGGATCAGTTTGTTGTGGCATATTTGGATGATATCCTGATATTTTCTGATGATCTTGAAAATCACAGAAAACAGGTCTGCATTGTTCTTGAGCGCCTTCGTACCCACCACCTATACATTAAACTGGAAAAATGTGAGTTTGAACAAACAGAAATTCAGTTCCTGGGGTATGTAATAACTCCTAAAGGTTTAAGTATGGACGCAAGTAAAATTAAAGCTGTGCTGGACTGGCCCATCCCCAAGAATGAAAAAGATATACAGAGATTTGTGGGGTTTGCCAATTTTTACAGGCGTTTCATTAAGAATTTCTCTGCCGTTATTACACCGATCACTGAACTTACACGTAAAGGGACTCCTTTTCAGTGGTCCAATAAGGCTGACACTGCATTTTCCAGATTAAAGACTCTGTTTACATCTGCCCCTATCTTGGTACATCCTCAGCCAGAATTGCCATTTACTGTAGAGGTAGATGCTTCTGATTCAGCTGTTGGGGCTATACTATCTCAAAGGACTGGACCTAAGATGTTGTTACATCCATGTGCCTTCTATTCCCGCCAGATGTTACCAGCAGAAAGAAATTATGACATAGGGAATAAAGAACTTTTGGCTATAAAAGCTGCCTTCACCGAATGGAGACATCTCTTGGAGGGAGCCACCCATCCAATTACTGTCCTCACAGATCACAAAAATCTGGAATGTATCCAATCCGCTAAGAGACTGTCAGCCAGACAAGCACGCTGGTCCCTATTTTTCTCAAGGTTTAATTTTTTTATTTCATACCGCCCTGGTTCCAGAAATGGCAAGGCGGATGCCTTGTCTAGGATAGCTGACCCCCTCCATACTACAGTAACCAAGGCCACCATCTTGCCAGAGAGCAGATTTTTAGGAGTTACCTTTCCTTCTGATCTAATGTCTCGCATTAAAAAGGGCTACTCTAAAGATCCAGTTTTTCGTGATCCTCCTCGTGATCTTCATATGACCATGCTTAATGGGTTTTGGATTTTTCAACAACGTCTGTTTGTTCCAGAATCAGTGCGACTGGACGTTTTACGCCTCTACCATGACTCTAAACCAGCAGGTCATCCAGGAATCCGAAAGACACAAGAACTACTTACCCGATCCTTTTGGTGGCCTAAATATTATGAGGATGTTAAGAAGTATGTGTCCTCTTGTGATGTATGTGCCAGACATAAGACTCCTCGCTCATCCCCTGTTGGCTTGCTTCAGCCTCTTCCGATTCCTCATCGTCCCTGGGGATCTATATCCATGGACTTTATTGTGGAACTACCTCCCTCTAAGGAACACACTACTATTCTTGTTGTTGTGGACCGGTTAACCAAGATGAGTCATTTCATACCAGCTCGTGGTCTCCCTTCAGCTAAACAGACTGCTGACCTTGTTATTCGGGAAATATTTTGCTTGCATGGAGTGCCTGATGAAGTAATTTCTGACAGGGGAGTGCAGTTTACATCTCATTTTTGGAAATATTTTTGTTCTATTCTAGGTATTAATGTAAATCTGTCTTCAGCTTTTCATCCACAAAGTAATGGACAGACTGAGCGAACCAACCAGACTTTAGAACAATATTTGCGGTGCTATATTAGTTACCTGCAGGATGACTGGCTGGATTTTCTACCCACGGCGGAGTTTGCCTATAACAATGCCCAACACTGCTCCACTTCTCTGAGCCCATTTTTTGCCAATTATGGTTACCATCCAACCTTTCTAGTGAGTCTCCCAATTACTACTCCCATTCCTGCAGTCACTGACCGGCTAACCGCCTTACGAGATTCCCAAGAACTGTTGAAGGAGACTCTTTCGGAGGCTCAGGAATGTTACAAAAGAGCTGCTGATAGGCACAGAAAGGAGGCCCCAGTTTATCATGTTGGTGACAAGGTTTGGCTGTCAACAAAGAATCTTAAGCTTAGGATTCCTTCTCATAAATTGGGTCAAAAGTTCATGGGACCTTTTAAGATAATCGCTCAGATCAATGCAGTCACCTTCCGTCTGCAACTTCCAGATTCCATGAAAATACATCCGGTGTTTCACGTGGCACTGCTTAAACCTTTTCATGAAAATACTTTCCCTGGTCGAGCCTTGCCTGCCCCACCACCAGTCCTCGTGGATGGGGAAGATGAATACGAGGTGGAAAAAATTCTTGACTCCAGGATCTTCCGCAACAAACTTCAATACTTGGTTCATTGGAAAGGCTATGGTGAGGAGGATAGATCATGGGAACCAGTGGACAATATTCATGCTCCTGATCTTCTTCAGTCTTTCCATGCACAGTACCCTGCTAAACCAGGAAATAGGGCATCCAGAGGCTGCGCCTGTAAAGGTGGAGGTAATGTGAGGAACTGACTCTGCTGGGTTTCGAACCCTGGTTTACATGATGCTAAACCTTTTCATTACCAGTACACCAGCCTGCCTTTTGCAAATTTACCTGATATCTGATACCATTGCTTGTAGAGTCAAGGTTATCAGTGACAACTCACTTCAGCTGTGTCTAGTCAGGTGTCTGGTTCTTGGCCTATAAAAGCCACTTCCTGTCTCTTTACCTTTGCCAGATTATTGTGGTTCCTGTACTCTCTAATCCAGCGTGTTCCTGTTTCTCCTTCCTGTTGCTGAATTTGGACTGTTTTGACTTTGCTGCTTCTCCTTCCCACTGACCTCGGCTTGCCTGACTACGATTATCATCTTTCTGTTCCAGTCTCCCATCTCTGCTTAAGACCAGAAGGCTACTCAAGGCTCAGGGGCTCAACCAACTGGGTAACGAGTGGCTACCTCTGGCAGAAAACATTGCTGATCTGGCTACTGGACTCCAAAACTTTGTAACATCAATATCATTACAGTGGCTTGACACGGACTCTCAAATTATACTCCTGTGAATTTTCAATGTAGAGTTCCAAATATGTTGTCCCACCCTCATAATGTGTCTTCAGTAATGGCCCTTCACTATCGATCCATAGCTGGCCTCCAAAGAGTTTGCAATATGAACTTTAAATGTGTCCCCATGGTGGCCCTCCAAATCTCTGTGGCAGTAATCCAAACGTCTACATGGAGCTCTACTTGCGTGTGTATATGGCACAGCTTGAACAAAACACTCTAAACGAGCCTCCAAGCAACCTGCTAGATGTGTCTCCTAGCAATACAGGACAAGAGGGCCTCTTAACCGCTGGCCTGTGGGTAAATCCAAGCCTCTGGACACAAGTACTTTATATATAGATTTAAGTCAACTAAGCGTCATACAGTTTTTTAATTCCAGAAAATAATTCAAAATTATACTTCAAAGAATAAGTAACCATGAATCCAAACTCAGCGCTGACCACAATCTGGATCATCATAGCTTTTACCGAGCTATATGTATTGTCAATTAGTATCAGATAAATGATTATGCTCTCGTGCATTTAGAGGCATTTTTAATTCGATTTGAGAGACAATTTTCCACATAAATAAGATAACAAGCTTTTCCCCCCACCAATTTACTATGTGCTCTTTGATAACGAAAATCTTCCATCCAAGCCAAACAATAGAGATATCATTTTATTTTTCTTTTCAGGGTTTTACATGACGACAACGGATATTCGTGTCATATAGATCTGTCATCTCTAAAACAGGAAAAGCCAGAGGTTTTTTGTTTTTATTCCATTAGGAAAAACTGTTCTCTTTCCCACGAGTCAGGAAATGGAGTTGATGAAGGTTGCAAGATCCGGTAGAGAGAAGATCATTTAACACCAGGGCCTCTTAACCTGCATTATGAACACAACATGATTTCTGGGTTCTATTGGTCGAAATATATATATCATAATATTGTACATACAAAATCCTATTTTTTAATGTTACAGAAAACACAGTTTCAGAAAGTTTAGCGGCAATCCATTTATTTTCATGCCATACAAGCCTCATTGTGATCACTTTGTATCTCTTATGACTGATTGGTAGATATTATCTTCTTACTCCATTGTTTTTGAACATTGTGGCCAGTTTAGCGTGACACTCCACTACTAAAATTAAAATAAATAAATCACTGTTTATTAGATTTACAGACAAAAGAAACATGCATGCATTTAATTATGCATTTTCCCACAGGGACTATATCTAAAAACAGCTTTTAAATGCTGCAGATCTCTTGTCTACAGCCTTTATAGGCCCTGCCCTTCTAACCCTGCCCAGAGTTTCTGTGGCTGTCCAATCAGAGACTTCCCAATACAGCTCAATGAGAAGTCTTTGCAAGGCAGGTGCTCTGAGCAATTGCTGCCTCTTGAGTTTAGCTTTACTAGGCTAATCAAACCAGGTGGGTGTAACAAGGTTAATTTTTTTTTAATTAAAATAATCCTTCTTTAAATTATTTATTTTTGTTGTGACATTTTTGTTGTGACATCTAGCAGGTTGCTTGGAGGCTCGTTTAGAGTGTTTTGTTCAAGCTGTGCCATATACACACGCAAGTAGAGCTCCATGATTTATTTTGGTTGTAATGAGGCACGTTTCTTTCCTCTCCGTCATGTTGGCACGGTATGCTGCTGCACCTGCAAGCTTCCACTGTTTGCTTGAAGTCGACACTTGCGGGGAGTAGTCACAGGGTTTGCTCCGAACCGGTCGGTAAACTTTTTTCTCCACCTTGCGCCAGAAATTGTCAAAGCTCCTATCCAGCCATTTTGGTGAAGTCGCTGAGGTTTATAGTAGCCATCGTGGCGTAGGCTCGAGCCGCAAGCTGGTCAGGGTAGCTTCCAGAGAATGGACCGGTATGTCCCCCGCAGGTCCAAGGAGGGGGGGGGTTATAGGGCTTCTGCGTCGTGTTGAATTCTGTCGGGCACCCAGGAGATCGCCACCTCCCCAGTCCAGTGTGCACCAGGTGGGTTATTCAAACTTTTAAACCCCTACAGTGGGTCTGGAATCAGTTTTGTCGCTTTAATCCTTCCCACTAGGGGTGAAATGAGCCCAAAAATTGTAGGTTATTGTAGTATAGGAGAGGAGCTCTAGTGAAATACGTCTCTCCACCATAAAGGTCAGGTTCCGCCCCCGTAACAAGGTTAATTTATAAATATGCCAATTTCTATTGAAATCTGCACTTTTTGGAAAATAAATAAAAAAATAAAGTGCTTTGGGTGTTCCTTAAATTTTAGATTTTTTTTTTTTATAAGAACCACATTGCATTAATATTCTAAGGAACAAGGGAAATGGTGCCATGGTTCTTCAATTACACAGTCATACAGTTCTGTATTTGTGTGTGTTTGAATTAATTTAGCACACTCCATTTGATTTCTCTGTCCACCTATGGTACCAGCCGCTGCAGCACAAACTTGCAATTCATTAGCCTCGCATTGACAAAGATTTTTAAAAAGGTATGGATGTCTCAAAAATCAGACTCAAGTTGGTAACTCTTTGTATGAGGGTTTACAGCAGAAATCCCACCATCACTGTGGAATCATGAAGCATTTTTTTGACATTTTGAAAAAAGAAAAAGCATAAACAGGTGTGTAAAATGATGCACTCAATTTTTTACTTACCTTACAGTGAGATAGAAACCTGTTTATTGTTTATTAACACACTTGTATGTATTTAAAAGACCAAACGAAACAGAACTAGATCTAAAAGCCAATTGTTTGAAACATTTTTCATTTTGGAACACTAGACGTTGTGTGATAACACAATGATGAACGTTTGTATTTTATGGCGCCACCATGTGGAAGTTGAAGTGAATCAACAAGAAAGTGCTACCAAGATAAATGGACAAATTAAAATGCCTTGATTTTCACATAACGATTATGCAACAGCAATCCATGGTCAGCAGATCTGTTATTTTTTTTTTAAAATACATTTTACACTTTGGCAGAATACAGGGTCCAACTCCACTGCCACAGCTTTCAGAACTTGAAACACTGTAATCAACTCTTAGAACCTCAGGGTCCCTGACTGACACTGTCCTCACCAATCTCCATTCCTAGTACTAACCGTCCCCAATCACGGCTTCTTTCCTGATACTGCATGCCTGAGGTCAGTGCCATCTTAACAGCATTATGGGCCCTCTGTCAAAGCAGTACACTGGGGCCCTGCCTACACAACAACTCACAGGAATAAAAATGTAAATTATCGATAAAATTGAGCTTATATTTATTGGTACCCTCAACAAATGCAATACATGCATACACACAGACTGCTGAATACACGCACACACTGACTGCCGAATACATCTATACACACAGACGGGCGAATACATACACAGACTGCCGAATATATGCACACACAGACTGGCGAATGCACGCTCACACAGACTGCTGGATACACTGACTGACTGACTGCTGAATACATACACACAATCCGCTGAATACACACACACACACACACACACAAATAGAGAGACTGCTGAATACACACACACACAGACTGTTGAATACACATAGCCAGACAGCTGAATACACACACTGCTGAATACACCCAGACTGAGGTGAGGGGTGCGGTGTATGTGTTTGTGAGTGGGGGGTGCTGTGTGTGTGTTTGTGAAGGGTGCTGTGTGTGTTTGTGAAGGGTGCTTTGTATGTGGCTGAACGGGTGATGTGTGTTTTTGTGAAGGGTGCTGTTTATGTGTGTGAACGGGTGCTGTGTATAAGGGGTGCTGTGTGTGGGGGTTTGCAGAGTGTGAGGGGTGCTGTGTGTGTGTGTGAGAGGGTGCTGTGTATAAGGGGTGCTGTGTGTGGGGGGTTGCAGAGTGTGAGGGGTGCTGTGTGTGTGAGGGATGCTGTGTGTGTGTGTGAGAGAGGGTGCTGTGTATAAGGGGTGCTGTGTGTGTGGAGCTTGCAGAGTGTGAGGGGTGCTGTGTGTGTGAGGGATGCTGTGTGTGTGTGTGTGTGTGAGAGAGAGTGTGCTATGTGTGTGGGGGTTGCAGAGTGTGAGGGTTGTTGTGTGTGTGTGAGAGGGTGCTGTGTATAAGGGGTGTTGTGTGTTAGTCTCTGTGTTGCAGAGTGTGAGGGGTGCAGGGAGCAAACAATATATATATATATATATATATATATATATTTTTTTTTTTTTTAATGAAAAAAGCTAAATAAATAATTACATTCGTTATGCCCTATTCTTCTTACCTTTGGTGAAGTAGGGGGGACGACACAGATAGCCTTAGTGGTCCGGTGGTGGTGAGTTCTGTACAGCTTGCAGCTCGTCTGTCCATCACTCCATACAGCGTGCTTGCGCAAGGAGCGATCTGCTTTCAAGATTCCTCCCCTTGCCTTCGGGTCCTCCGGTCCCTTTCTCCTCTTACGAAGGGCCCTTGGGCCAGTGTGGGAGATCTTCTGCAACAGAGCAGGGCCAGCTCTCCACGGGCCAGCAGGGGAGATCAAAGGACCTCCCCTTCCGGCCTGGGCATGCTGGGCAATGCGGTGGGGCCCCTGGGCAACTGCCCAGCATGCCCATGGGGAAAGTGGTCCTGCCTGAGTTTACTGCCTGAAAATAGGCATTTCATTACGTGCACTACTGGGCTCTGAATAAAATCTAAATATTTTTACAGTAGGAGAGTTAATATTATTATTATTATTTTATTATTTATATAGCGCCATCAGAGCTGTACAAAGGGTGGACTAACAGACATTTAATTGTAACCAGACAACTCAACGTACAGGAACAGCGAGGTGGAGGGCCCTGCTCAATGAGCTTACATGCTAGAGGGAGTGGGGTATAGTGATTCAAAGGGTAAAAGTAGGGGTATGAAGTAAGTTGTTAGAAAAATATACGCTGAGGACTTAGTAGGTAATATTTGACAGTTGCAGGAGAGGAGTCATGGAGGGTGGAGGATAAAAACCTGCTAACAGTTTAATTGATATGCTTTCTTGAAGAAGTGAGTTTTCAATGATTTTTCGAATGAGTGGAGACTGGGTGAAATTCTTATGGAGGAGGGAAGGGAGTTCCACAGAAGAGGTGCAGCCCTGGAAAAGTCTTGGAGGCGAGCGTTAGAGGTGGGAGTACGGACAGAGGATAAATGTAGGTCTTTGGCAGAGCGTAGGAGCCTCAATGGGACATACTTGTGTATTAGGGAGGATAGGTAGGTTGGAGCAACATTATGTAGGGACTTGTAAGCAAGCACCAGAATTTTAAATTGAGCCCTATATCTAACTGGGAGCCAATGCAGGGACTGAGAGAGCGGGGAGACGTGGGAGGTGCGAGCGGACAGGAAAATGAGCCTTGCCGCCGCATTCAATCTGGGAACATGTAAGACCACTGAGAAGAGTATTGCAGTAGTCCAGGAGAGAGAGAACAAGAGCATGGACCAGCACCTTAGCTGCATCCGGGGTTAGATAGGGGCGGATGAGCGCTATGTTTTTGAGATGGAAGTAACAGGATTTGGCGATTGATTGGACATGAGGGGTGAAGGAGAGGTTGAAGTCAAAAAGAACACCCAGGCAGCGAGCCTGCAAGGTAGAGGTGAAGGTAGCAATGACCCAAAAGAAAAGTAAGAAATATACAGGAACTCTGCACATCAAAAGAAACATTAAGCAAGATAATTGCAGATCACAACCTATTGAACATGCTATGGCTGGCATTTTAAATTCTAATTTTAGCATGTAACAATGTGTTTTATTTTTATACTAAGAGGATGTCACCTAATGACATCGGATCATGACAGAGATTGCAGACAGAGTCCGAGTCTGAATACGCTGTTTCCTTTGAGATCGAACTCAAACTGAAGATCAATGGGACACTTTTGGCCACCAAAGTCATCACGCTGCCTCAACATCCTTTCAGAGCAACAGGAACAGGCGGGTGAAGAGCTATCGATCTCTCACTGCGAGTAGGGGTGTAGAGTTAGTGAGCTCTCACTGCTCCCTCTGCTAGAGCTCCAGGAGTAGGGGTGTAGAGTTAGTGAGCGCTCACTGCTCCCTCTGTTTGAACACCAGGAGAAGGGGTGTAGAGATTCTGAGCTTTCACTGCTCCCTCTGCTAGAGCTCCAGGAGTAGGGGTGTAGAGTTAGTGAGCGCACACTGCTGCCTCTGTTAGAACACCAGGAGAAGAGGTGTAGAGATACTGAGCTTTCACTGCTCCCTCTGCTAGAGCTCCAGGAGTAGGGGTGTAGAGTTAATGAGCGCTCACTGCTCCCTCTGTTAGAGCTCCAGGAGTAGGGGTGTAGAGTTACTCACTGCTCCCTCAGTTAACCCTTTAAAGACGGAGGCAATTGTACAAGTTCTGATCAAAACAAAACCTGGAATTTTTCTATATGTCTCTACAACCATAATTCACCTTTTTCATATTAAGTGCACTCACACATATATCATTTTGCTCTGGAGAAACAGGGCTTTTATTTCATATCAAATATATATATATATGAAACAATTTAATATGAATAAAATATGTTTTTTTTGTTCTGCACGGCATTTTAACTGTGAATGGATTAATGCTGTTAGCTTTTTCTGCAATAAAATACACATATTTACATTCAGCGATGTCTCAGGAGTGCAACAGTAACCCCATGTACAGGTTTTATTGTGTTTTGGAAAGTTTCAGGGTCAAATATAGCGCATTCTATTTTTCAGTCTATACACATTGCAATTTAACAGACTGTCTATGTTACACTTAAGAGCGTATGGTAGCCCAGGAATGAAAATTACCCCCATGATGGCATACCATTTGCAAAAGTAGACAACCCAAGGTATTGCAAACGGGGTATGTCCAGTGTTTTTTTAGTGGCTACTTAGTCACAAACACTGGCCACAGTTAGCGTTAATATGTGTTTGTGTGATAAATGCCTAGGTGAAAACAGTGAAATGGGAAAGTCTTCTATTTGACTCTGTAACTTTTGAAAACACCATAAAACCTGTACATGGAGGGTACGGTTATACTCTGGAGACTTTGCTGAATACAAGTATTAGTGTTTAAAAACAATAAAATGTATCACAACAATGATATGGACAGTGAAAATGCAGTTTGTGAAAATGCAAAAACCAGCGTATTTTATCATTGTGATACATTTTATTGTTTTGAAACACTAATATTTGTGTTCAGCGAAGTCTCCGGAGTAAAACATGTACAAGTTTTATGATGTCTTGAAAAGTCACAGGGTCAAATATAGGGCCTGCAAACTAAATTCTCTGGACTTTCTGACTGGGTTGTCAGGCAGGTCCTTCAAATTGTAATCAATAAATTTACTTAATTATGTAAAAACATTAGGTAAATATATACTGTATATATACACATACATAGCTAGAGCTCCAGGAGTAGGAGTGCAGAGTTAATGAGCGCTCACTGCTCCCTCTGTTAGAGCTCCAGGAGTAGGGGTGTAGAGTTACTCACTTCTCCCTCAGCTAACCCTTTAAAGACGGAGGCAATTGTACAAGTTCTGATCAAAACAAAACCTGGAATTTTTCTATATGTCTCTACAACCATAATTCCCCTTTTTCATATTAAGTGCACTCACACATATATCATTTTGCTTTGGAGAAACAGGGCTTTTACAGTGGAACCTCAGAACTTGAACGGTCCTGTTCTCCAACAATTGAAAAGTCGAACAAAAATTTTGAGTAAAAATTGTCTCGGTACGCAAACGATCTTTGGTCCCCGGACAAATCTTGCCAAAAACATGTTCAATTAGACACACTTTAGACACATGTGAAATGCCAGAAAAACCTTCCACTTACGCCATCAACTCTCATCATTACAGGTAAAGTGAAGTTACATTTTCATTTCACTTACTGTACATTGTGTTTTTTTATTATTTTCCTACATGTTTTTTATGCATGTAGGGCATTATTATACCATAAAGATTTGTGTTAGAATGCTGTAATTTGGGGGGGGTCTGGAATGGATTAATCAAACTTACATTAATTCTTATGGGAAATGTTGATTCGGTTCTCGAACAAATCGGAACTCAATCAGCTTTCTGGAACAAGTTAAGTTTTGAGTTCCGAGGTTCCACTGTATATACATACATGCATATATATATATATATATACGTGGAACTCCTCCAGAAATAAAAACAAATGAGAATAATAAATGCTTTGGTGCTTAATTCTACGTTCAGTATATGCAAAAAATGAAAAAATAGGTTGCACTCAGAGGTCTCAAAATTAAATCAGCCGGTGCTGTAATATATTTTACAAATCAATAACAACTGTGCAAAAATAAATTAACGTTTTGGGTTCAGGGCTTTTTCAAGATCGCCGGCATTAAGAACCAGCTCCTTAAGGAAAGCATAGAACGTCCGCCATCGTTAAGGGGTCAAAGTGAGAATTCAGAGTGAATTTCAATTTTAAGGCCAAAGAAGATGCATGGAAAGCAAAGCTCACTTAGAGAATGATTCCAATTCGGCTATTTTGCATTAAATGTGAAATTCACTTTGCTCATTCTAGTATACAACCCTGACAGAGTTATACATTAAAATGTAAACTGCTAGGAAATCCAAATGAATTCAAACACAGATATTCGTTAAATTCATGAATGTAATGCTGAGAAGCATTTGGATGCGCATGCCATGCTGGCCACGCATGTGCACCAGTTTCCAATGCTCCTCTATGAAGAGCATTGGATTGGACATCAGCAACAGCCGGATTACATAGTAGGAGGCGGACCAGCTGGTAGTGCTGAGGGATTCTCGGTGCTGGAATAAAGGTACACAATCACTTCTATTGACCTAGACCTAGTGCGCATGCGCGGCAATGGTCGTGCTCGCATTAGGATTTCGCCATAGTAAAGCATTATACAATATGAACCCAGGCCACTTCAATGAGCTGAAGTGGTCTGGGTGCCTATAGTGTCCCTTTAACGGTATAGTGTTCCGTTAAGGTAAAATTAGTTGATCTGGAACAATTTTCCAACTCAGATATAGTCATAAATCAGCTATTTTAGGTTGATTTGAATTTGACATAATTCAAATGATTAAAACACTGAACGAATTTCACATTTTTGGCCAAAATAATGAAACTGGAAAAAAACTCTCTAAATCAGCTATGGTTTCAGTATGGCTACTTTAATTTCAGAATTTTAAATTAATTTTGAAGTAAAAAAAAAACGAGCACATTAGTGAATAATAACTTTACCAGCTGTGTTCGCTGAACATGTAACCTACCGTGTTACTATATTTACCTATACTTGGTTGCCATGGTGGCCACTATGGCAATCTTTATCAATATTGACTTTTTGAGGCAGTAATTTGATCTTCCTTGTACCCAGATGGCACCGTTTCAAACAGTTTCTATTTACAGAAAAAAATATTCTAACACTTAGCACGCATGGTACGTGCCACTTGTACCATGTTGCATTTTATGAGATAAACAAAATATACAAGTAAATGATGCCAAATTTAGGTTTTCAGAAATACGAAGTAACAAGCACTAAAAATTTTACCTAAAAATGCATCCAAAAAACAGATGGTAGCCACTAATAGATAAACTCATATATGCACAGAAATACATTTTTATGATAGATTGGTAACAACAATATTGTAGTCAACAGTAACCAATTACATCTCAACAAAGTATCACTAAATCAGTAACTGTAAAAAGTAATCATAAATGGTGGAAGGAAGAGGCCCCAAATCAATCAGTAATAAAAGCGTTGCAGTTAGAGGACACATTGGCACAAATGGTATATCCCAGCTCAGTGTCCATGGAGTAAGTCGTACACCATGCATGGGTAGAGTTTTGAAGCAACACAGCCAGTACACCGGTATCTGTAGGCTTAGTTCTGTGTGGTACACCAAGGCTCTCCCGATGCAATAACTAGCTGGTAGTCAAAGATGAAATGAAACGCCGTACTAGGCAAATTCTCCCACATAATACATGTGCTCCACCCAAGATGGACCATCCACTATTTAACGTTAATACACTCCAGGGATTATCTGGGATCTGCCGGGACCTCAGGGGACCCCCTCCCGCCGGGCTCTGGGGAGAGGAAGGGGTTAAATTTACCTCTTTCTCCAGCGCCGGGCGGGGAGCTCTCCTCCTCCTCCTCTCCGTCTCCTCTCCTCCTCTTCGGCTGAGAGCCAGTCTCATTTAATCAATGCTTTCCTATGGGGAAAAATCTGATGCTGGGTGTCCTTATGCAGAGCGTGAGGACTTCCAATGTCAGATACCGGACCAAAGGTCCTTTTCGATTCAGGAAGCCCTCTAGTGGTTTTCTGGTGATCAGCCACTGTGGGCAGATTTAGAGCTGCAATGTAAGTGCACCTAGACAACTTCAATGATCTAAAGTAGTCTGGGTGCCGATAGTGTCCCTTTAGATTGCTTATACATACAAGATATAAGGAGTCCCTTTAATATAGAAACAGAAACATAGAATGTGACGGCAGATAAGAAACATTCGGCCCATCTAGTCTGCCCAATATTTCTAAATACATTCATTAGTCCCTGGCCGTATCTTATAGTTAGGATAGCATTATGCCTATCCCACGCATGCTTTAACTCCTTTACTGTGCTAACTTCAGCTGGAAGGCTATTCCATGCATCCACTACCCCCTCAGTAAAGTAATATTTCCGGATATTGTTTTTAAACCTTTGCCCCTCTAATTTAAGACTATGTCCTCTTGTTGTGGTAGTTATTCTTCTTTTAAATATAGTCTCCTCCTTTACTGTGTTGGTTCCCTTTATGTATTTAAAAGTTTCCATCATCTCCCCCCTGTCTCGTCTTTCCTCCAAGCTATACATTTTAAGTTCCTTTAACCTTTCCTGGTAAGTTTTATCCTGCAATCCATGAACCAGTTTAGTAGCCCTTCTCTGAACTCTCTCCAAAGTATCAATATCCTTCTGAAGATACGGTCTCCAGTACTGTGTACAATACTCCAAGCGAGGTCTCACCACTGTTCTGTATAATGGCATGAGCACTTCCCTCTTTCTACTGCTAATACCTCTCCCTATACAACCAAGCATTCTGCTAGCATTTCCTGCTGCTCTATTACATTGTCTGCCTACCTTTAAGTCATCAGAAATAATCACCCCTAAATCCCTTTCCTCAGATGTTGCGGTTAGGACTCTATCAAATATTCTGTACTCTGCCCTTGGGTTTTTACATCCAAGATGCATTATCTTGCAGTGCACTTATCCACATTAAATGTCAGTTGCCACAACTCTGACCATTTTTCTAGTTTACCTAAATCATTTGCCATTTGGCTTTTCCCTCCTGGAACATCAACCCTGTTACATATCTTAGTATCATCAGCAAAAAGACGTATCATCAAGGCCTTCTACAATATCACTAATAAAAATATTAAAGAGAATGAGTCCAAGTACAGGTCCCTGAGGTACCCCACTGGTGACAAGACCATTCTTCGAATATACTCCATTGACAATACAAATAAGTAAAAAAAAAACTGTTCCCCTCCAGGTCTATAAATCACATGAGAAAGTAATAAACTCAAAGCAATATTGCATACAAAAAGGTTTATTATTCAAAAAACAAAATTAACTACACCCATAAATATAGAGTGCACATAAGTAGAAAAAGAACCATGCAAACAGCCACATAAACCCAGGCACTAAAGTGCTCACTGATAATCAAAAATGTAAGAAAACCTAGATCATACTAACAAACCCAGAGCTGGAAACTCACAAACTCCCCAACGTTTCGGCATTCAGCCTTCCTCAGGGTGGATTTTAAAGTTAATGGCTACTTTTATACCTTCAACCCAAAAGTGATAAATATTTGAGATAAAAATAACAGCTGTGGAATCTACAATCACGAGCACCTGTCCTTGGATCTAATACGTATCATGCTGTCCTGTTGCTTATATCCGCGAGAAGCCACAGAGCCAGGACCAGACAGGGTCAGCTGTCAGGAATACATGTTGTAACTATATTCTATGGTCAAGAAAAATTATAGGTGACAGTGCAGCTTTAAACAATAATTAGCTCAATATGGCCACCTAGTGTTGACTTTGAAGATTAAATCAATACCTTGAAAATTATTGTGTTGTTGCATTGTATCAGAGGACAGAAAAACACATATAACTCAACCTTAAAAACACCTGCAAATCCAATGCATGTCAATCATCAAAATATGGTTATAATACTACACTACGGTTTCAATGAAACATTACATATTCTTGTTTTTATTGGGAATTAGTGAATTATTTGCAATGTCAGCTTACAATATTCCCCAGAGGTCAAGGTCCATCAGAAGTGACTGATGTGTTTCTAGAAAGGATTAAAGGGCAGATCTCTACCTGTTGTCACAATCTGAAGACAGAGAAGGGAGGCAGCTGAGCAGCGGGGAGTTAAGGTAAGAAATTGCCAGTGAGAGTCATTGTCGCTGCTGAACCCATCATTAGAAGACATTATTTAGTTATACATTACAGGCAAAGAGCACAGAAATCCTCATCCAAAAATCATGAAGAACAGAGTTTGTTCTGGAGACAAGACCCATGTTGTATTTTCATTTAGTGATATATTAAAAGTACAGGGACTGAAGGACACCAGAGACCCAGGGCTTACATTACCTGTATATTGTTGCAATTTATAGATTTGCGAATACAGGATTATTGATTGGAAAACTGAGCACTGGAAGAAAGTTAGACCACACTAGATTTATATGGGTAAGAGAAGTAGTAAAGTCTTGGTCGGTGTGAGGATGCACTGATGCAAAGCAGGGAATATAATTTAGGAATAGAGGTCAATAGGTTGGACAGAGAGGGATTAGCAAGCTGGATGTCTGATAAATTAGACAGGGGCTATTGATGAGGAAGCTAGATGTATTGGACTGAGGTGGCTATTAAGGAGGAGGCAGGTGGACTTGACTGGGGTATCAGGGCCAGACTGGGGAAATTTTTTTGGCCCCAGGAATTTTTTCACAGCAGGCCAGCGAGAAGGGGGTTGTTGTGTCACTACCAATGACAACATGCCCTCCAAGGTAAGCAGGTAGATTCTAAGGTGTTTCTTTTAAACACCTTAGACACATCCGGGTAATCCCTAAATCCTGGACTGTTACGTGTGCCTTGTGGGTTGAGTAGCACTGGTTTAGAGTTTATGTGTTTAGGGTTACTTGTATTCAAGATGATGACGATGATTACTGCTAAGAATCAGGTTAGTTATAGTCCATCACATCTTGACCCAGCACTGTGGGACATCGGCGCTGGATTAAGATAAGTGTCTGAAGGTGTTTTAACCATAGGGGTGCGCAGCCTATTGCATTAGGGTGTGCACCCTAAAGCACAAGCACACGCCGCATATATATATATGTGTGCGTGCTTGTGAGGATACTGTTAATGTACTGTGTGTGAGGGTGCTGTTTGTGTGTGCGCTTGTGAGGGTGCTGTTAATGTACTGTGTGTGAGGGTACTGGTAGTGTGCTGTGTGTGTGTTTGTTAGGGTCCTGTTTGTGTATGTGAGGGTACTGTTAGTGTGCTGTGTGTGTGTGAGGGTGCTGTTTGCGTGCTGTGTGTGAGGGTACTGTGTGTGTTTGTGAGGGTGCGGTATGTGTGTGTGGGTGCTGTATGTGTGTTGGTGCTGTGTATGTCTGTGGGTGCTGTGTATGTCTGTGGGTGCTGTGTCTGTGGGTGCTGTATGTGTGTGGGTGCTGTGTAGGTCTGTGGGTGCTGTGTATGGGTGCTGTATGTGTATGGGTGCTGTATGTGTGTGGGTGCTGTATGTCTGTGGGTGCTGAATGTATGTGGGTGCTGTGTCTGTGGGTGCTGATGTGTGTGGGTGCTGTGTATGTGTGTGGGTGCTGTATGTCTGTGGGTGCTGTGTGTGTGCTGTGTGGGTGCTGTATGTGTGTGGGTGCTGTGTGTGTGTGGGTGCTGTATGGTGTGGGTTCTGTGTATGTCTGTGGGTGCTGTATGTCTGTGGGTGCTGTGTATGTCTGTGGATGCTGTGTATGTCTGTGGGTGCTGTATGTGTGTGTGGGTGCTGTGTGTATGTGTGGTGCTGTGTATGGGTGCTGTATGTGTGGGTGCTGTATGTCTGTATGTCTGTGGGTGCTGTATGTGTGTGTGGGTGCTGTGTATGTCTGTGGGTGCTGTATGTCTGTGGGTGCTGAATGTGTGTGGGTGCTGTATGTGTGGGTGCTGTATGTGTGTGGGTGCTGTGTATGTGTGTGGGTGCTGTGTATGTCTGTGAGTGGTGTATGTGTGTGGGTGCTGTATGTGTGTGGGTGCTGTGTATGTCTGTGGGTGCTGTATGTGTGTGGGTGCTGTATGTGTGTGGGTGCTGTGTATGTCTATGGGTGCTGTGTATGTCTGTGAGTGCTGTATGTGTGTGGGTGCTGTGTATGTCTGTGGGTGCTGTATGTGTGTGGGTGCTGTAAGTGTGTGGGTGCTGTATGTGTGTGGGTGCTGTGAATGTCTGTGGGTGCTGTATGTGTGTGGGTGTTGTATGTGTGTGTGCTGTATGTGTGCTGTATGTGGGTGGGTGATTGTGGGGGTACATTACTTGCTATCCCCCCTCCCTTCTTACCTTTTGTAGGGAGGGGGATCGTGCTCCTGATTCCATCCCTGGTGGTCCAGTGGAGAGTGAACTCTAGCCCCTGTGGGGCTAGAGTTCACTCTCGCGAGATTTGAGCGTTGCCATGGCAACACTCATATTTCGCAAGAGGAACCCGGCGGAGCTGCCGGCAATAGCTCCGCCGGGTCCTCTCCTGCCTCCCTCTCTGCATGTGGGTCAGTGGGGAGGGAGGCGGAGAGCAGAGCCGACGCTCGGATAGCGCCGGCTCTGCATGAGCCGACAGGGGAGATCCTGAGATCTCCCCTGCTGGTCTCAATATACATAGGCGTGCCGCGGGGATTAGGGTGTGCGCAGGCACACCCGGCACACCCCGTGCGCACGCCTATGGTTTTAACCCCTTCAGCACCGCGGGAGAGGGGCACTGCCAATAGTGCCAGGAAAATGGCTTTGTTTTCCTGGGACTATAGAATCCCTTTAACCATTAATTCTTCTTATTGAAACATCGTAGCACCATTGATGTAATACTTGGAGTTCTGACGGCAACCTTTCAGATGTATGCTAGTAGGTGTCAGCCAAACTCTCCCATAGAAAATGGAGAATTGACAGACTAAACAGGGAGAAAATAAATGCACTGAGGCGGGTGTACGGCATTTTAAAACTGAAGATCAACCAAGAAATTAGTTCAATCCAGTCTGGTGGTCGATGCTAAAAGAGAGAATCGCAAATGATGAATTAGTGAGGGATCTGAACAATCTCCTGTGGACAATACACAGGAAGACACTTCAAAATATGACCACAAATACCAGCTGGGGAAATAGGGTAATAACTCCCATCGCACTGAAAATCTGTGATAAAATGAGCAAAAAAAAGCAACCTCCGTTAAACTGACTGGGAACCAGCCTTCACAGTGACATAATGATTTAGCCTGTCAATGAAATTACAGGTTTAAAAGGCAATCGCTGTGCCTGCAGTACTAAGCCATTATTTTACTGACAAGCTAAAAACTACTATTGCACTCACTTTGTATTAAACACAGCTGTTATAAGTAATGCTAAATAAAAGTAACATTTTAAAAGGAACAGGGCAAGGTGAAACAGCAAGTGAATAGAAGATATACAAACCATTTATTCACTACATGAATTATTAAAGGGACACTGTAGGCATCCAGACCACTTGAGCTCATTGAAGTGGTCTGGGTGCCAATTCCCATCACCCTTAACCCTGCAAGTGTTATTATGGAAGCTTCTATAAACTGCAATAATTACCTTGCAGGGTTAAGTCCTCCTCTAGTGGCTGTCTACCAGACAGCCACTAGAGGGATTTCCGGCAACGCTGGACATCTTCATGCTATCCATGAGGGGCCTGAATGAAAACCCTCTAACAGTTTTAATTATATGCTTTCCTGAAGAAGTGTGTTTTCAAAGATTTTTTGAGGGAGTGGAGACTGGGTGAAAGTCTAACAGAGAAGGAAAGGGTGTGCCATAGAAAAGGTGCAGCCCTGGAGAAGTCTTAGAGGCGAGCATCAGATGTGGGAGAACGGACAGAGGATAGACGCAGGTCTTTGGCAGAGCGCAGGGGCCTCAACGGGACATACTTGTGTATTAGGGAGGATAGGTAGGTTGGAGCAGCATTATGTAGGGACAAGCGCCAGAATCTTAAGTTGAGCCCTATATCTAACTGGAAGCCAATGGAGGAACTGACAGGGGGGGAGGCGTGGGAGGTGTGGGCGGACCTTTGGCAGCATAGCTCCTCCCTTCACAAAGATGGCATAGGCCACGATATGATGATAACTTCACAATAAACCCACTAATTAAGTGAGGTTTAAGGGACACTATAGTCAGCAGAACAGCTACAGCTTAAAAGACCACTCTAGGCACCCAGACCACTTCAGCTTAATGAAGTGGTCTGGGTGCCAGGTCCCTCTAGGATTAACCCCTTTTTTAATAAACATAGCAGTTTCAGAGAAACTGCTATGTTTGTAAATGGGTTAATCCATCCTCCAAATCCTCTAGTGGCTGTCTAATTGACAGCTGCTAGAGGCGCTTGCGTGATTCTCACTGTGAAAATCAGTGAGAGCACGCAAGTGTCCATAGGAAAGCATTGTAAATGCTTTCCTATGAGACCGGCTGAATGCGCGCGCAGCTCTTGCCCGCGCGTGCGCATTCAGCCGAATGGGAGGAGAAGAGGAGGATCGGAGGAGGAGAGCTCCCCGCCCAGCGCTGGAAAAAGGTAAGTTTTAACCCCTTTCCTCTCCCCTGAGGCGGGAGGGGGTCCCTGAGGGTGGGGGCACCCTCAGGGCACTATAGTGCCAGGAAACCGAGTATGTTTTCCTGGCACTATAGTGGTCCTTTAATGTAGTAGTCACTCCTTAGACGGCCACTAGAGGTGCTTCCTGGGGCAGGCACTGAATGCTGCCCATAGAGATGCATTGATCCAATGCATCTCTACTAGGATATGCTGACTGGCCAGGGCTGCATTTAGCTTTGCCCCCAGCCCACCTCCTTGGCTGAGATTATCAGAATTGACAATCTCAGCAAATCACAATGCTTTCCCATAGGCGCTAGTACCAGCAGGCCTACGTGGTGCTGAAATAAAGGTAAGTAAACTACTTATTTAAGAGGGCAAGGGGGGGCCATTGACATTCTTAGCCTGAAACAGAGTTCTAAGCTGCCAATATCACATGTGCAGGGGGTGCAACTAGCCCCCAGCACACAAGTGCTAATTACTCTGGATGTGCAGTGTTTCAAGCTATACAGTGTTTCAAGCTATAACGCTATGCATCCAGACTCCTACCATCATCAAAAAGCGAAGTTAAGACAAGAGGGAGCGCAAATGGAGACACACCAGTGACACAAAGTGCGTGGCTAACATGCTCTTTCACAAGCCCCATCCCCAGATTACACCACTTTTTAAGACGTGCTTGGTTGGTATGGCTGGACAATGTTCAGGATGGATTTACATCTTAGAAAAAATAAAATAATACTGTTATCATATGCGTGCTCTGTTTTTTAAGGATTTTTAAATTAAAAAATGAACCCCTATCAAAATTTAGGTTTTTTGTTTCACTCCAATGGCCATTAGATGTAAGCCCACCTACCACGTGAAGGGAATCCTCTTAGGTGGGTCCTACACTAACAATTCACCTTGCTTGCTTCAGCTTACGGTAAAAAGAATCTGTAATGAGGCAGAGAGGGGTACTGTTTTTTTTATTTTAAACCCCTACATACTTATTAACCCATAGCCCCTTAAGGACACAACGTCTGGTATAAAAGGGAATCATGACGGAATATTTCCGTCATGTGTCCTTAAGGGGTTAATATGGAAAAGGGATTTTGTTTTATAGTAAATAAACCTGTTTGACTTCGAATGTTCAATTCCCTTGTCAAACCTCCCCGATTCCTGACTAAACTCCCATAAGAAAGCACATCTCTGCTCAGTAGGTCCAGCTTATCCACATACAGAATAGTAACGCTCCACATATTCAGAGTTATTTATTAAAGGGTGAATTTCAAATTTAAAGTCTAAATAGCCCAACTATTAAAGTTCTCTTAGTGACTCGGCTATTCTGGCCTTAAATTTGAAATTCACTTTGGATTCTTGTTTTAGTAAATAACCCTGATTAAGTCACAGTCCACTCACAACTCTGGAATTTAATTTTAATCATGATTTTTTTTTTTTTTTATCTTCATCTAATTTGTTTAAAAAAAAATAATAATTTAGATTTTGGCTCTATAAGCAACAATGTTTCTATTGCTCATATTTAATTAGATTTGTTGCTCTCTGTTTTTAAGATCCTATATTATATCATATTTATATATACAGTATATATATATATATATAATTATTGTAGCTGTAATCCAGCAACTGGTTACATTAGTAACAGTAGTATAAAGTCAATAATGTCACCAATAGTGTAAATCATTAATGTTCCAAGTAATAATAGTTAGCAAAAAAAAAAATATTTTACAATTTAATTACTTGTGCCATAGAGAAAGGGAAACTCGCAAAGGCTCACGGGACATGTAGTCGGCTGAGCTCACTTTATTCTTGTATACAGCGGTCTCAGAACTACATTTCCCGGCAGATGCCTCTACAGCCGGAATAGTGTGCGCCGGAGTCGGGTTATTGAGGCGCCGCAGTGAAGCCGGGGAATCGCATGGTAATTGGGGGTGACAGAGGAGCTGGGGGGTTACTGGACTATGGGGGGGATAGGACTATGGAGGGTAACTGAACCTGGGAGTCCTGCTAATACCCAGTCACTGGACCCCCAAACAATATGGGACACAGTGACTGCTGGGGGGCAGCTCTGCTCCCACTTCCTGACACCCCCTCCACCCCCCCGAGACACTTACCCTCACCCCACGTGATTACACCTCCCCCCCCGAGACACTTACCCTCACCCCCTGTGATTACACCTCCCCCCAGAGACACTTACCCTCACCCCCTATGATTACACCTTCCCCCCAGAGACACTTACCCTCACCCCCTGTGATTACACCTTCCCCCCAGAGACACTTACCCTCACCCCCTGTGATTACACCTTCCCCCCAGAGACACTTACCCTCCACTGACCCCCTGTCATTACACCCTCACCCCCTGTGATTACACTTTCCCCCCAGAGACAGAGACACTTACCCTCACCCCCTGTCATTACACCTCCCCTCCAGAGACACTTACCCTCACCCCCTGTCATTACACCTCCCCTCCAGAGACACTTAACCTTCCACTGACCCCCTGTCATTACACCTCCCCAATCCCCTGTCATTACACCTTCCGCCGACCCCCTGTCATTACACCTTCCACTGACCCCCTGTGATTACACCTCCCCCAGAGACACTTACACCTCCACTGACCCCCTGCCATTACACCTCCTCCCCAGAAACACTTACACCTCCACTGACCCCCCGTCATTACACCTCCTCCCCAGAGACAGACACCCCTCACCCCCTGTCATTACACCTCCTCCCCAGAAACCCTTACCACTCACCCCCTGTGATTACACCTAATAATGGGGGGGCAGTTGCAAGTTCCAACTGCCCCCCCCATTATAATACTCATGCCAAAAAGTGACATTTTCCCAATTCTAGTGCCAATTCCAGGCAGTGACACCTCCCCTTCCCATTCTAGTGCCCCTGCCAGAGAGTGACACCTCCCCTTCCCATTCTAGTGCCCGTGCCAGGCAGTGACATCCCCCCTTCCCATTCTAGTGCCCATGCCAGGCAGTGACACCTTTCCTCCCCCATTCTAGTGCCCATGACAGGCAGTGACACCACTTAGCCCTGGTACCGATGTCTGTGAGTGACACCTCTTTTCTCCAGTGCCCATGTCAGACAGTGACATCTCTCCAGCTGAGTGCTCATGCCGGGCAGTGACTCATTTCCCCTCCACAATAATGCCCACGCCAGGCAGTGCCAGGTTCCCACCCTCCATCGTGACAAAGGCAGGTTGTGACATCCCTCCCCCCACCTTAGTACTCATGATGCCAAGAATGCCCTCCTTTACCTCCAGGAAAGTGGCCACCCCTCATGCCTAGTACCAATACTAAGGAGTAATACTCCACCACTCCAGCTTAGTACCAATGCTAGATATGGAAAAACTGGTTAGTATAAGTGCTCAATATCTATAATTAGCAGCAAATCACCAACAAGGGGTTCTCTCCACACTTGTGAAGTGGATAGTAAAGAAAACAGACAAGCGCTGATCACCTCCTGTGTATTATCTTTAGTACCAATGCTAGGGAGTAATACTCCACCCCTCCAGCATAGTTCCCATTCTGGAAAGTGCTAATGCCAGGCAGTTATACCGTTCCCATGCTAGGAAGTGCCCATGCCAGGCAGTTATACCACTCCAATCTAGACTAGTTCCCATGCTAGGAAGTGCCCATGCCAGGCAGTTATACCACTCCAATCTAGACTAGTTCCCATGCTAGGAAGTGCCCATGCCAGGCAGTTATACCACTCCCATCTAGACTAGTTCCCATTCTAGGAAGTGCCCATGCCAGGCAGTTATACCACTCCCATCTAGACTAGTTCCCATGCTAGGAAGTGCCCATGCCAGGCAGTTATACTACTCCAATCTAGAATAACTCCCATGCCAGGCAGGTAGTGACATCACCTCCCCCTACCCTAGTGCCAATACTAAGCAGTGCCTGTGCCTAGAATACTTCCCCTACCAGTTCCAAACCGGGGCAGCAAATGCAACGCGCAACTTCCCCCCACCCAGTGACCATTCCAAACATGACTCCCTTTCTACGTTGTCTATTGCAGGCACTAAACTTCTCTCCCCAGAGCCCATGCCAGGCAGTATATCTCCACATCACTTTCCATGCCAGTAATTAACTTCCTTCCCCATGCAATTCAGGCATTGACCTTCCCCTTCCCTGGAGTTCAAGCAAAGCATTGAATCCTTACCCATGTTCTCATGGTAAGCAGTGACACTTTTTGCTTATTGCTTCACCCCATAATTGATGAATGGGAGACCTTAAAAGTGAGATGTCTTTTTGTGATAAGGAAGGTGCGAACCACCTTCTTCCAGCTTACTGATTTCAGAGCCACAACATGTAAAATCTGCGTGTTACAAAATCACTTAAAGCCACAGCTGTGATTTATGGTATATTTATCAAACTATCCAACGTCACTCCAGCGTTACTTTATGATCACAGCTGGTTATCGTTTAGTTACTGTGGAACATTATGTATTGAAGCTGCTTTGTTTTCAAACGTATTGTCTTGATAATTTGATGTCTTTGTTTTCATAAATTAATGTAGACAATGGAAGAACTTTTGTACGTTTATAAAACATGGAACTATAATTTTCTTTAGGCATTAAAAATGGCACCAAAAGTAACCACAGAGCTTCTACGCCAACTGCGGCAGACAATGCGATCTCCCAGAAGCCTCTCCGAGCCAATCCAGGCATACATTGTTCCATCTGGGGATGCTCATCAGGTATCTCAAATCTCTCAAACGTTACCCAGCACAGAATAAAAATAATAGCGTTTTAAACATACATATTTTTCGCATTATTAGTGTGAACTTTTAATTCAGTAATCTCTCATTAAATGAACCCATACTACTTTGTCTCAATTAAATAGTCTCGGTGCAGTGGCCATGTGGTTTTTAATCCTCTAATGTAAAAACATTGCAGTGTTAAACACACCTGTAGCGGCTGTCTTCAGTGCTTTCCTTTTGAGAAGCATTTGATTGAATTAGATTTTATTGCAGTTTTGGGGTTCCTCTAATCTATGGGCAAGGGCACGACAGTGTTAGGTTAGTGTTAGGAACCTCACCTTTTAGGACAAATAACATTTTGGTTATATGTAGTAGAGCCACTAGTTGCTCTATATTAATCTGGAAAAAAAATTATTTAATACTGGCAAAGTTGACTACAGATCATCAGTACAAAAATAAAAATTCAGGTTTTTTAACCTCTTACAGACCAGTGACATGCTTGCTATGTAGGGATTTACATGCGTGTTATGTAGGAAGTATATAGGGGTGTATATAAAAAATACCCCTCTCAGTCTCATTAGAGATATCTTTGCCAGAAGCTCAAGGAAGGAGGCTGAAGGGTCAGTGTTAGGACCCACTTAGGGGGGTCTGCCTTGATGTTGGCAGGCGGGTATTCCCTCCAATGGCCATTGGAGCAACTAAATGACCTCCATTTGTCTAAATATACAGAGGGATTAAGGAGAGAGCGCAGGTAACTTTTTCTTTTCTTTGGTTTTTACTATATATTGGGGCTGATGTGTACTGTAGTCATTGCTGCCGGCCCAGTAGTGATGGGAGTGAGCGCAGGACTTCTCTTTTTGTTATGTAGGAATTTACCTAGGAACCCCTGGTTCTTAAAGCTAACCCCCTAACATCTATTCCAGGTCCCCCCATTTTTTTTATGTGGAGCTATGAATAAAGATGTAACTTTAAATTTTGTATTGTCTTTGTGAAAAATATGAAACTGACCACAACAAATTGTGCCAATTTCTTATGAGTTCACAGTAGAGTTCATAGAAGAGACCTCTCACAGTAATTGGCGGTGTGACCAGACTATTCCTTATCCAGTCTTGTTTGTTTATTTATTATTGGCATTTATAAAGTGCCAACATATTCAGCAGCTTTTGGGAAAAAGACAAACACAATAAGAACAGACCGATTCAACAGGCAGAGGATCCTGCCCATGAGCTTACAATCTAAAGGTTAAAACGGGTAGACGAGACAAGAGGTTGCTGAGGAATTTGTATGTGATGGCAGAGATAATTAATAGTATAAGGGGTGAAGGGTGACCTGCCTGTGTACATTTACTGAAAGGATAATATCCGTGCTAGTTAAATCATTGCTTTGGAATGTAATAGAAAAGTATTATTGTGATCATAAACAAAAATCTCAAGAATGAAGATTTTAAAAAGTTACCTTTTTTCTGTAAGGTAAAAACAAACAAACAAACGAACTATACATCTATTTTATTTTAACTGAGAAATATAAACAATAAAAAAAAAAAAAAAAGTAAAAATGTTGTTCTATTTTCCTCTCTGCAGAGTGAGTACATTGCTCCGTGTGACTGCAGGCGTGCGTTCATATCCGGGTTCGATGGTTCAGCAGGTAAGTGAATGACCTGAGTCCAGTTTGAGAATTTCTTTTTGAAATTATATTAATTGGTATGGGAATTAACAAGGTTAGTGCACAAGCTAAAAACCATTTTCAACTCTGTTATTATGACCTAAAAGTTAATGCTCTAATTTCAATGCTCTATGAGCTAGGTCCATGTACAGATGTCATGTATAATTTATATATTCAAATCTGAAGCCCTGTTTGTGCCATATTGCAATATATATTTTTTCGGAAGTTATTTTGATTTCAGTAAAAGGGAGATATAGGTGGTTGATCAGGAGGAGAATCATCATTTTCAGTTGTCCTCTATAATCCATTTTTGAAATGTATTTTTAAACCCCGTGTATTTTTAAAACCCATTCTATGGCCAAAATCTAACCGCACATGGATGCTCAATCAGGGCTCATGAACAGCTCAGAGTGAACCCTCCTGTTTGTTTCTTATCAATTAGGTGGAATGGAATTGTGATTTCTTATTTATTTGCAAACAGGGACCGCCATCATCACTGAGCAGAACGCAGCGCTTTGGACGGATGGACGCTACTTTCTGCAGGCTGCGCAGCAAATTGATAGTAATTGGACGCTCATGAAGATGGGTGAGATGGCGCTTAGTCTAGCTGCCCTGGTGTGTGTGTTAACATGTCACTTCTAAAGTCTTTGCAAAGTAACCTACCTCTATAATCCAGGTTTTAAGGTGTCGTGGCAAGTATTGATAAATATACACCATTTCACTGACTTACACAAATTAGAAGAATTACTTGCTTGAGTAAAGTTATGTAAATTCAGAACACAATCACCAGTACATCTAAAGATTACCGCGAAGTCACATGGGATCTAGATAGTGATCATTATTTCAGGACCAAAAGAGTTACGTAGGAAAAAATTTAAAGGGACATTATAGTCACCAGAACAACTACAGCTTATTGCATTTGTTCTGGTGAGTAGAATCATTACCTTCAGGCTTTTTGCTGTAAACACTGTCTTTTTAGAGAAAAGGCAGTGTTTACATTACAGCCTAGTGATAACTTCACTGGCCACTCCTCAGATGGCTGTTAGAGATCCTTCCTGGGTCATGGCTGCCTAAAATCCACCCAAACATTCAGTATCTCCTCCCTCTGAATGCAGACACTGAACTTTTCCTTATAGATATTCATTGATTCAATTCATCTCTATGAGGAGATGCGAGGGCTGTGTTTGAATCATGCTGGCTCTGCCTCTGTTCTTCATCTTTGTCAGTCTCAGCCAATCCTATGGGGAAGCATTGTGATTGGATCAAGCTACCACTTCTTTAGGCAAACAGCATGCAGAGTTAAAGCTTCTGGCTTGAATACAGTAAGATTTTTTTACTAGATTTATGGAGGCATGAGGGGCCCAGGGGGGCTAGAGGGTGGTTTTAACACTATAGGGTCAGGAATACATGTTTGTGTTCCTGACCCTATAGCGATCCTTTCTTAAAGGAACATTATAGAGTCAGGAACACAAACTGAATCAATGCATCTCTATGAAGAAAATTCAGAGTCTGCATGCAGAGCTTAGAGATGCTGAACGGCAGTGCTGCCTACTTTGCAGCACTGACCCAGGGAGCACCTCCAGTGGCCATTGGGAGTGTCCCTAGGGGGCAATGTAAACACTGCCTTTTCTATGTATGAAAAAGCCTGAAGGCAATGATTATACTCACCAGAACAAATACACTAAGCTGTCGTTGTTCTGTTGACTATAGTGTCCCTTTTATCACTGTGTGCATTCTCCTCCTGTCATGTGTACACTTTTTATTGATATGCTCTTGCTGCACACATATACACCAGGTTGGCATATTATTATAATTAGTATTTATTTAGTGCAAACATATTCAGCAAAACTTTACAATTATATAGAGGGGACATTTAGAAGAGAAGAACGCCTGCTCAAACGAAGATTTGAGGTAAGTGGAGTTATATTGTTAGGTGTCTTGCCCAAGGACACTTACTGGTGAGGTCGGACTGTATTTCGAACCTGGGTTTCCCGGTTCCGAGGCAGTGATTTACCACTTCAAACAGCCAGACCAGCATATAATGGTGCACTCTTGCAGGGTGTTTAGTAAATAGCTTCTTGATCCAAGGAGATATCTGACTGCCATTTCGGGGTTTAAGAAGGAATTCTTTCCAAGTTTGTTGTGAATTTATAAGCAATTTAAACTGCTGAATCAGCAGCAAAAATAAGAGAGGCTGAACTTGCTGGACGCATGTCTCTTTTCAGCTACTTAATAATGTATAATTAATGTTAGTGTAATTAGTTAATGAGGCTGACCTGTTCTTGCAATTCATTCTCTATTGCAGAATAAAATTGACATTTTATCACGTTGTTTTGTATGATGTTTATCTTCTGGCTACATAACAATGTAAAAATCCAGGGCTGTGAAGCTAAATCTAATTGAATGAACAGCTGATGAATATTGTTAACCAACTTAATTATATTTATTTTCTGAACCACAAATGCATTTCCCGCTGGAAACTTTGAACATGTAATGCGGTTGATGCATTAACCAGCTGAGCTATCCAGGACTATGTTACCTTACTCAAATGTGTAGGTGAAAGTGTTAGGGTAATGGAACAATGATAAATTGTTGTTCTAAGGATATCGACTCTCTCTCTGCCAAAGAGTCCTCTAAAGTCTCCTGATATGTGTACTGTCCTGTCAGATTGCCCATCACATGGTCTGTGTTTATATATTTTACATTTTATTACTTACAGGGCTGAAAGACACTCCAACGCAGGAGGACTGGCTGGTAAATGTGCTCCCGGAAGGCTCGCGAGTTGGTGTTGATCCATTTATCATCCAAACAGGTATATCAAGCTGCTGTCACAGGTCCTTTACATCACATTATGGAATAACCCTGGTTAATATGAGGTGGTCGTCAAGCCGCACTGATATAATGGACCTGCTTATAATTTACAGATCAGTGGAAGAGTATGTTTCTTGCTCTAAAGACTGCTGGTCATTCTATGGTTCCTGTAGAAGAAAACCTGATCGATGCCATCTGGGCAGACCGACCACCAAGACCGTGCCAACCCTTGATCACTCTGGGACTGAAGTACACAGGTTTGTGTCATCTAGGATTTACACAGCTCTAAATCTGTTCACTTTAAATTGGCGTGTGATCTCTTGCCATGCTTGCTGCCACAGATGGAAATGGGTTTCTGGGTGCAGGTTATAAGGATTGCATCATTTAGTGCTACTCGTGGCTTTGCCACATAGACATTCCGTGTTGAATGTTGGCAGCAAGAGATGTGCTAGTTATCTGTTCACACATAACCAGTACATCCGCTAGCATCGAGGACCCCGGCTCTGTTGAAACCACAGAAAACTGTTTGTTTTGGTGAGAATTAACCCGACAGAAAGTTATTCACTAAAGTAAGACTTTAAATTGAATTTCAAATGCAAGATCAAACTAGCCAAACTGGAAAAATTCTCTAATTCAGCTACGCTTCCTGGTCAGCTACTTTGGCTTTAAAATATTCAGCCTTAAAGTCACTGTGAATTCACTTTAAAATCTAAATTTTAAAAAATAATCATGACAGTGTGTCTTTTTCATTGTATTTTCCCATGTGGAATTCTCATTAAGAAATGATAGTGATATTGATACAGGATAGACTGAGGATGGATATCTATTTATTTAGAAGTATTTATGTTGGCGTTTATTTTCGTGTGTGTGCGCGCGCGCCTGCTTCTCCTTGTGATTTATATCTGTCAATACCTCTCTCTATACATCTATATATAATTATTTTTGTTAAACTCTTGTGACCATTTCACCTCATTTCACCTTACAGGAGCTGGGACCATACCATCTTCTTTCTCTATATCAGGGGTTTCCAACCCAGTCCTCAAGACCCCCTACCAGTCCAGGTTTTAGGAATTACCCTGTTGTGTCTAAAGTGTTTTATAAATTTTTTTCTTTCTAAAAACACCATAAACACAACTGGCTTATACCTAAATCCTGGACTGGTAGGGGGTACTTGAGGACTAGGTTGGGAACCCATGCTCTATACCCATCCCACATGTTCTTTTTAAACCATATTTTTCATATGGCTATGCCAAGCCCAAGTTCATTGCTAAACACACCACATATATAGAATTAATGTGACAAATTAATAAACTAATAGAAAAGGGGTTTAGAAGAGTATTTATTGGTCATGTGTTAATTATTTTTTAGAAATGCACACAGTATTATTACTTTTATTCATTATCCTAATATTTAGGAGAAATATTACTTTTATTAATATTTGTTCCATTTAAACAATAAATTTATTTCTAACATTTGAATTTTTTATTTTAGATTTAGAGCCTTTCCACGGTGTAAAAAAACTGCTTACCTCTAATCCAGCAGCATTAGTCTTCTCGCTGCAATTAGAACTCAGCTCTAGGGCCACTATCACTGGTGATGATCTTCTGGCAGTCTAATAGAGAAGCATTGAAACATGGCATTTGCATGGCAGCTGGCACAATCTGCTCATAGAGAAACATCAAAACCAATGCTTCTCTCCTGCTTCCGCTTACTCTGGTTGGCAGCTGAGAGGTGTTACTAAGGGGTATTGTAAAAGCGTAGATTTATTTTGAAATCAACACTTATGGAACACAGTGTTAACCACTAAAGAACTTCTTCTTTAACTTTCACTTCAGTCCAGAGTTGCCCTCTCTCTAATTTTAAATGTATTATGCCAATGAAATGAAAATGCAACAAACATGCTCTCTCTAAACATATTCCTTCCCAAGCTATATCCCATTAGCTAATCATCTTGGCATCAGCAAGGAAGCGACAGTTTTGGTCAATTATTATTGTCCCGTAGCACTATATAGGAATAGCTCTGCGAATAGACATGCAATGTATGGAAGGTCAAGAAGGAAACGGAATGCATTCGCGTGCACTTGTGGTGCTGCCATTATCTTTAATCATAAACTACCGAAATGCAATGAACTATGTAGCAGCTCATTTTCTGTTGGGAACTAATATAAATATATATTGGTGTGTAATCCTTGCTGGTTGTTACAAGTTGCTGTTGTGTCACTGCTGTTACATAGTAACGGTGATCAAGATGAATGTGTAACCATATGGGATTGTGATCTTACTGTTACAGGAATTTTGTGGAAAGAAAAGATAGAAACCCTCAGGACCCGCATGGCAGAGAGGAAAGCCTCTTGGATTGTCCTGACTGCGTTAGACGAAGTTGCTTGTGAGTAACGTTATTAAATTCAAGGAGGACCAGCAATCTAGCTCCGTTTAAAAAACAAACAAACAAAAAAAAAACTCTTAATGTAACAGTGTAAGCTGATTGTTAACAAAGTGATGCACAAGACGCTTTGGAATACCATGTGGGAAACTATGGGAGCCAGTTATCCAGGAAGCTGCAAATTATACCCTACTAAGGGTAGTGCAGGACAGGATATGGTTAATATCTTTTACCTCTGTAATCCATATTGATTTAAATAAAATATAATTAGTATGAACAAGTGCAAAAATCTGAATTGTGTGCCGTGGAGCTTCCCAATAGTTATAAAAATAGTAATGTCCCAAAATTCTTCCTAATGTATGCACAATACTGTAACAGATCACCATCAACATATTAGAGTAATTTGACAGCTATAGTTTATAATCCGATTAAAACCCACATAATCTTCATTTGGGCATTTGAATCCAAACTAATGCTGCCGGGCGATGCTGCCAGCCTCCCCCCATCCAATGAGCTGTGAATTTAGGGTGGAACCCCATGGCAGGTGAGGGGTTAAATGGAATGAGAACAGTGGGTAGTTTAGAGTTAGGACATGTAGTTCAGAAGCCTCTACTACTACATTTTGAGATCTTAGAAGCCCTCATGCTTGCTCCGAGTAGGACTTCCTCTGGTAGGTTTACCCATTGGTAGATTTTATTCCCTTTTATATAGACACCCCTATTTTATTACTTAGAGTTGGGTTTCTATTTCATCCATTTCATTTTTTTTTTTGTTTATCCCAATTTTATGTCCATGCAGATATTACCAGTAACTGCAAACTTTGGCTAATTCTATGATTAGTTCAATAACTAATGTCTTTATATAATCTAGTGCCATTTATAGAGTCACACCTGTGGCAGAGTATTAGGGATAGGTTTAGTAAATGTGTTTATATTTGTCTAATTCTCAGGAATCATAAGGCGTAATATATCCTGGGCTTTATATGTGAAGGTGTGGTGGGAAGAATGGAGAGAACAGCATCTTTTATATCAAGTACATTTGTTCTCTATACCTTTTTTAATCTGACTCTTTCCTCACTTCAGGGCTTTTTAACCTAAGGGGGTCAGACGTGGAGTACAATCCTGTGTTCTTTGCTTATGCCATCATCGGCACAAATACCATAAGGTGAGAATGAAAATCCTCAGGGTTAAACACATGCGTCTCAAAAAATGGTTTTATTAACCGCATTACTGGAGCCTTAATATGCATACCCTTAATCTGTGCTCCTTACAGTGCAATCATACAGTGTCAAAAAAATCAATTAAAAAGTTTAATTATAAAAAGTAAATAACACTTAGTGTTTTAGTGCCCTCTCTGCAGAACCAATAATCAGTTTCCACCTAGACCCCCCATTACAATATATTACAGTATTACGGAAGATGGTGCCGTCTTCTCTTACCTCTACTGTCTATAGCAATGTATTATGACATAAATTGCATGTGATAGCTGAATAAAATGTTGTTTTCTACGGCTGCCTCAATGTGAGGGGTCTAAAGGAGAAATATTTTGAAGATATTTAACTACTCTTTCCATTAAAGTATGTGTTGTCTTTCCTGTCGATCCATGGTTTTCTATGGGAAGTGTGTTGGTTTGAGCCTTTTCCAATTCTATAGGAGTTACTATCCTTATTGACACTATTGCTAATTATTAATCTCATTTCATAGTTTGTGCTGTTTAGTAACCCACGCAGCTTATTAAATTCTGTTAATTCTCTGCCCTGGCGCCTTTCCTGGCAGGTTATTTATCAATGGTGACCGTCTGGCTGACCCTGTGGTAAGGGAGCACCTCCTTCTTGACTCATCTCACCCAGACGCATTTCGAGTCCAGCTGGAACCTTATGAGTCTGTACTTCCTGCACTCCAGAGCATCTGTGCTGGACTGGGCCCCAAGGAGAAAGTGTGGATCAGTGACAAGGCCAGCTATGCTCTGACAGAAGCCATTCCCAAGGTATGATGGACAGAGACTGCTTCTAGCTACATTGTGTCGGAGCCTAATTAGTGGCAGTACTTGGCTCTCACGCTGAAAGTTTGCTGCTAATTAATTTATGCTAAATAGGTTTTCTGTACCCTCTAAAGGATGCACTCTTTTATTCCCAGAATCACAGATACCTCTCGCAGTGTATGCCAGTTTGCCTGGCAAAGGCAGTGAAGAATGCTTCTGAAATTGAGGGCATGAGGCGGGCACACGTAAGTACAGCTGTCTCACGGATGGGGAATCAGGAATAATTTTAGCCATTTGCTTTTCACAGTTGCTCATTGGATTTTCCTTACTAATAATTTCTGTGTGATTTGTGGTGTACAGTGTTTTAATACTTTCTGATTATTGCTTGCTCACTGTAGCACGGTGTGATGGCACACTGGCACACTTTACAACAAAAATGTAATTTAAATTTACCATGTAAGCAACATTTTTCAAATGTGCAGAAACAACTATCTTTTTAATTTAACGTTTTAGTATATCCCGCTATGTGTGAGCATGGTGGCTGGAGGACTGTGCTCACTGGTGAATCCACTTACATAAGGTATGGGTTAGATTTAGTAATTTACCTGCAGCAGATCTAGCTATCCACATGTCTGGTTACATAAAGCAATGCCCTTCTCTCAGGCCCTATTTGTAGGCTGGTCTGATTTTGAAACATATTTTTATTTTTATATATGTAAACATTTTATTTAAGAGCCACAAGCCTCCTGTCTCTGAATCTCCCCCTGGGATTTTCTGGTGATAAATGCAGTGCTGAGTCGACACACAATGCAGTTCTCTCATTACCCCTACTACTGGTCTGAGATCCAAATAATATGGCTCCCGTAGGTAGCCTGAATGTTATTAGCTCTCTGTAAATCATTGTTATAAACAGTTTTTTGCACCTGGCAGTTAGCATAGGGAAACTTTTTTTTGCACCTGGCAATTAGCATTTAACAATGTTTCTATTTCTCCATTGTGTTATTCAACGGTTTAAATTTCTGCGACAGGTTCCCTTAAAAAGCTACTGACCAGCACTTTTAGAATTGCTGCTGATGTAGTCTGAAAATCCTATAATGTTTCTTTGCAGATGTCTGTACAATTACCCCATGCTAATTAGTGTACTGCTTCACGTATACCTCAGGCACATCATGAGTTAAAGAAAATGTCCTGTTTGTAATCAGTGCCCACTGAACATTGCAGTGTGCATAGTAGAAGCAGGGTTCAAAATTTCCACTCGCCATGAGCCATTGAGTAGACATTCACCCCTGTGGCTCGCAGTGGTCAGTAATTGTAAAGTTCTGGCTAGTAGTGTAGGACTTCAAAGTTTAAACTCTAAAATAAATATATATTCAAAGAAAATCCCAGGTTAGCCAGTTTTACATATCAACTGGATACATGAGCTCTGTAAACCTTTGTTAACCCCTTAAGGACACATGACATGTGTGACATGTCATGATTCCCTTTTATTCCAGAAGTTTGGTCCTTAAGGGGTTAAAGGGATACTGTGGTCACTTATTTGTTAAATAAACTGCTTACATAACAAAATTGAGGTCAAGTAAGAGGAAGAAAATATCAACAATCTTCACTTCCAAATGCTGTTTCTCAGTTGTGATATGTCTTTCAGCTTGGAACCAGTTGTATTGCTATATAAAGATACCAATAATGTTTGCATCTGTGATGCTTAGTGTTTTTCTGGGGTGTTTAGTGGACAGTTTAGGTACCAGTCACAGGTTGCTGTACATATGTTTATGCCCCTCTCTGTATAATTCTCTTTTGTAGATAAAAGACGCTGTTGCACTTTGCGAACTGTTCAATTGGCTGGAGCACGAGGTACGCAGTGATATCTAATTAGTGTTAGTGCTGAGGTTTTTTTTTTTTTTTTTGGATCCTTATTAAAGCCACACTACAAGCACAATAACCAATAACAATACCTTTTTTTTTTTTTCGCATCAGATTCCAAAAGGCTCTGTTACAGAAATCTTGGCGTCAGACAAAGCTGAGGAGTTTCGCAGGTGATATTTCCTAGTTATGCACAGGAAGGCTTTATAACAAGTTCTTTCTATGCTGATCACCAAATTATTGTGTGCTTATATAATAAATACATTCCTATGTCTGCTATTCCTAGTCTCTCTGAGTATCTAGTGTTGTTGAAAGGGACACTATAGGCAGCTGATTGGAGTGGTCTGGGTGCAATGCCCCTGTCAGTTTAACTCTGCAATTATAATTATTACAGTTAGTTATAATCTGCGATAGTTACATTGCAGGGTTAACTTGATCTCTAGTGGCTGTCTACTAGTTAGACTTTTGGTCATTGGCTCTCGCCAAATGATGGCGGAGGAGTAGCCTGACGCAGCACTGATGGACATCGTTGGTGGATTCAGAAAAGTGGCACTCTTTCATCATTATGAGGGAGGTGGGACCAAGAGTAAGGGGGGGGGCATTATAGGGGACTATAGTGCTAGGAATACAACTTTGTATTCCTAGCACTATAGTTTCCCTTTAAATTATTGACTTTATCCCCAATTAGCTATTAAAACGAATATATTAAAGTATTTCCATTTTGTTATTTCTTTATATGTAACTTGAGGGAAAATGTGGAAATAGAAGTGCTGAATCTTTTTCAAGAAGAAATTAAGCTTGACTTAATATGTGATCAAAGATTAATATGTAAGCTTCCTTTTTCGAAGAGTTTAGCGGTTTAGTAGAAGGACTCTCTAGTAACCTAGGTTACAAGCATACTCTAACATCATGTCAACACTACCTCATATTCCCCTCTCCCCGATATCCCTCATTTAAAAAGAGAACTATAAATACAAATGGTATGATTTTTACAAAATTTTGATCAGTGGTGTAAAATAGTTTAACAATTACATTTTGGGGGAGCAGCAGCAGACACAGTTTGAACAAATAAAGGATATCTTGTCATGGTTCTGATTAATGTCCTAACTTTGTTTGCAATTCTGTGTTTTAGCCAGCAAAAGGATTTCGTAGAGCTCAGTTTTGCTACAATTTCCAGCACTGGACCCAATGGCGCAATCATACATTACAAGTAAGACAAATATGTTACATACATGGTTGGATTAATCTACCTTTTTTTATTTTTTATTTTTATAATTTTGTAATACTTGCAATGTATTTATTTCATAGGCCCGTCCCTGAAACTAACAGGACATTATCGTTAAATGAGATTTTTCTTCTTGATTCAGGAGCTCAGTACAAGTAAGCAATCTCTCTCTGCCCTGTGCTTTTTTGGGGGCTGGTTTTCATGCGATCTGTCTGCAGAGACTCATAGCTCTTATTTGTCACATTGCTTTTCCCTGCACCAATTATAAATTGTTACGCTTTGAATGGGGCAAACACACCATACATATAATCTGAGATATTTTACTACAGAAACTTTCAAGTCTTGCTCTCTAAAGGCTTGTTTATTGACAAAGGATAGAGAAATGGAACTCTGTAAAGATTTCAAATTTTCCAGGAATAGAATTCATGCTTCAGATGCTTGTGTATGAAGTGTATGTGTCATGCAAAATTCAAACTGTTTCATTGTTGTTTTTTGAAAACTGTTTTATTGTAATCCACAAGCATAGAAAACCGATGTCAATGAGACATGCAGGTCTTCGGCAAAAAGCAGGTCACCACATTTTGTAATTTCAGATTTCGTGGCCTCGCAGGGCCATTCAAGTAATATCCTATTCTAAGTGCGGACTCGCAGGTCCAGTAGCCTAACGTAGTAACATAAAGTGCAGAACGTAAAACAGTAAGTTAGCCTCAAAACAAAGACTCTCTCTCTCTACATCAGCCTAAAGTTCCATATAAACATATAAGTAACATTCTGTGTATCCCAGGTAGAAGGGATAGTTATAAGTCATTAACTAAACTCCTGCATCTCCCCAATCCGTACTGTCATGTTCACCCGACTCTCTTAACCAGAACTATATGGTCAACGCAACCAGGACTGCTAGAATAAGAGTGGCAAGTAAACGCAAGTGAGGGAGCTGCAATTCCCTTAATCAGGGCGGATATGCCCGACCGATGACCCAAGATCTCCCTTAGGCCTGTACGCCCTCAGGTTTCCCCCTGAAAACTCCAAAGATCTCTGTAATCCAACAGTCTCTAAAAGCCTGCTTGGTAGACTACAGTTAACCAGTGTGTCCATATATCCATGGAGGTCTGAGAGCGGTCCTGGGCCAGTCAGGCCCTCTAGTCTATGTAAATCTTCTATTTTATCAAACCAGACTGTCAAAGGTGGGCACTTGTCTCTTTTCCAGAACAGGGACAGTACTTGTTATGCTGTGTTCAAGATCATTACAGTCAAGAACTTCTTGTACCTGGCAGTGGGTGTAGTAGTGTGATGTAAGAGATAAGGAGCTGGCAGAAAGGGAGAGAGTTATCAGAGAACCTTGATAGAACCTCTTGGATCACGTACCAGCATGGTTTTATCTTGGGCCAGTCCCACCAGAGATGTAGGAACAAGCCTGGGCTGGTATGGCACCTCCAACATTCGTCAGTTAGTGTACAGTAATGAACCAGGTCACAAATCCTGCCCCATTGTTAGTCAGTAAAAGTCTCCCCAACTGCAACCTCACATTTTACCATGAATGAGGGCAAAGGAAGGTTTCTATTCTGTAAGAGCAGGCAAGGGTATAGGCAAGTTATTGCATATAGGAGGGGTCGTCTCCTAATTTCTCGAAAGGGGTCAAAATCCTGTGTAAGTCAGGTTTTTAGGATACTGAGGTCAGGAACTGCTTAAGTTGTTCAAACTTCAGTCTATGCAGAAATGTTTCACGTGTGTCGCCCAATAATTCCCCAAGAGGTCCCCTTTTTGTAAATGTCGGGCCTGCATGTGTGATAGCGGAAGTAGGCACACAAACGCCCGTGACTCTAGGCCTGGGGTAAAAGCAGGGTTATTCGTCAGAGGATAAAGAGGGAAGGGGAAGGAGGAGGAGAGTCCAGACTTTGAGGCGATTCTTTGCCAGATGGTTAAAGTTGCCTTCACAAACGGCTAAAGAAAATCTGTTACATGTGCATTTATTTTACCTATTTTGTCTTTAGCCATTGTTCCTATGTTGTAGAGGTAAAAACAAATATGATTGCCTTCCAAGAACATACATACACATCTGTCCTGCATGTGACCTACTGACTTAATTATAGATTTAATTTCACTGGATGTAATTGACCCCTTTATGTAGAAGTAAAATTTCTGCAGGAGTAAAATACATAACCGGCCTGTCCCATAACATTAACATGTATCTATCTCTATTCCATTATGAAGAATTTACTGTCCCTTCAAGTCAGAGGTAGGCAACTTTTGGCACTCCAGATGTTGTGAACTACATCTCCCATGATGCTGTTACAGGCATAATGCTGGCCATTACAACAAAAAACAAGTGGGTGGATGGTGAAAGTAATAATAGGTCACAAATCTAGTGTAGGCAAGCCACTGTCATAAGGTCACTCCCAACCTTTACATAAAATACAAACAATATCTGGACACTACTCCAGACAACAGGGCGCCACAACCACTATAAATATATGTAAAAATCACAAGGAATAAGAAATATAAGGTGGAAGGACAAAGTCCACTTTATTATATATAAAAGTGCAATGAATAGTGCAACAATGCGTTTTGTTGAGGAAGTCGACATCGACGAAACGCGTTGAGCATCTACAAGAGCCTCATATTTGGTATAACAGTTTTTAGTTTACATGTACTCTATGTTGCAGTATTTATTTGGTGATATTTTTTGGTGTATGTGAGTGATATTTGCATCTTGCACTTTTGCACTTAAGCACTTTACTGTTGGAGTCATTGTATATACAGCTGCTACCCCTAGGGGCTCTTGCATATATTTTATTCTATTTTGTTTTTTTATTTTGCACTATTCATTGTTGCACTATTCATTGCACTTTTATATATAATAAAGTGGACTTTGTCCTTCCACCTTATATTTCTTATTCCATGTGATTTTTACATATATTTATAGTGGTTGTGGCGCCCTGTTGTCTGGAGTAGTGTCCAGATATTGTTTGTATAATGCTGGCCATGCATCATGGGAGATGTAGTCCGCATCTACAGTGCCAATAGTTGCCTAACCCTGCTTTTTTAAAGTGTAAATATTTTTGCTTCTTGTGGTCTTGTTTCTGCTAGGGATGGTACTACGGATGTCACAAGGACCGTGCATTTCGGTTCCCCAACAGACTACGAGAAGGTATCTTTCTTGGTGTTTGTTTGGGTCAGTTTTTCCAAATCTGATGAAATGTCCTGGGCACTGATTTTGCCTATTTTTATTTTCAGGAATGCTTCACGTATGTGTTAAAAGGACACATAGCTGTAAGCTCGGCAGTCTTTCCCAATGGAACTAAAGGTAAGATTATAATGTGTTTTTTTTTTTTTTTGTTTTTTTTTTGGATGTGGGATGGTTAGGGTGCTGCTCATACAAGTGCGCAGTCTGTCTAACAGTGATGTCTAACCTTCATACTGAACATATTTCTGAACTATATTTGTGTCCTCAAATGGACACTCTGAGCACCTAAACAACTTTAGCAGTCACACTGCTCACTTCTCTGTTATTTAGGAGCTAAATTGCAATGTTTATGCAGCCCTAGTAACAGCTTCCCTGGATGCTTTGACAAGTGAGGCTGTTGTAGGCTCAATTAACAGCAGTAGATAAGAAAGGAAAGCTAAAACAAAAAAAAGTCACAGTGCTAGTCACAGCCCAGCAGGTGTGGCTAGCACTGCAAAACCAGAACAATTTTAACTCCTAATTGGTTGCGTATTGAGCAGTGAGACTGCAGAAGCATGATCTATACACCATAACCACTGAAGGCTGGCTATGCATCTTGGAAAATTCAATTCACAAACATCTGCAGTGGGCAATTACTGGTCTTAAGGAAGCCTGCTATGGTGACACAAGGGAAAATGCATCTTTTTTTTTTTTTTTTAAATCCCCCCCACACCCCCAACTTTTTTTGCATACTGTTATAAAACATCAAATAGATTGTTTTTCCCCCCTTTTTTTTTTTTTTTGTAGCAGTCTGACACAAACTGAGGTCTTCCCAGGCACCCACAGCTTGACCCCATGCATGCTATAGATATGCCTGCTGTATTGCTAATATATAACGTCTACATCTGAATTAACAATGCCAATTTCATCCAATTTTGGATGTCCCCGATTAACTGAGAGTGTCCGCTGAAACGCCAGTTCTTGCTGTGCATATGTATACAAAATTGACTTTAATAATGTGGAAGTGTAACTTCCACACACTCAGTACCTTTTAAAGGGTCATGTTCTCTGAGGATTGGGGATGAGTTTTTTTTTTTTTTTTTAATCTAAATATTAATCAGGGTTATAAATGAAAGTGAGAAATCAAAGTGAATGTCAAATTTAAGGCAGAAAAAGCTGAATGACTGACATAAAGAATTTTTACAATTGGATTTTTTTGACCTTAAAAGATTACTCCAACCACCATGACTACTTCAGTAATTTAAAGTGATCATGGTGGTAGGAGTCGGTATGTGCAGTGTTTCTGCTTGCAACACTGCACACACTGAGTTAATTGTTAATTGTGTGCTGGGGGCTAGTTAAACTCAACAACAGATGGCATTGGCAGCCCAGAATTCTGTGCAAGAAATTTGTCTATCACTTTGTGTTTGAAATGTTACACATTGTACCTCTCTTAGCACTAAACTAGTTTAAATCCAAAAACTAATTAAATGGTGATGAAGCAACTCTAACTTCATAAATATATATCGCATTGAACGTGTCTCTGTGGAACTCATTAAATTCTTGGATTAATTTTGCCAATTATTGTTCTGCTAATGTTTCAATTAATTATGTGTTGTCCACTGATGTGTGGTAAACCTTTTGTGTTTGGATGGGTTGCAAGTGTCACTGCATTAAATCCATTTTCCTATTTGTGTGCTAAAAAACAAAAATCCATATTGTGAATACAATTGGGAAAAATTGGGAAGAAAATTTGGCACACAAAATCTCCTTCCTGACATATTACTGTGGCCTGCAGGACATCTCCTGGACTCTTTTGCACGTTCGGCTTTATGGGAGGTTGGTCTGGATTACTTGCACGGAACTGGCCACGGTGTGGGATCTTTTCTAAATGTCCATGAAGGGCCCTGCGGCATCAGCTACAAAACCTTCGCAGACGAGCCCCTGGAAGCAGGGATGATTCTTTCTGATGGTATGTCATCATCGCCTTACGGGTCGATCTCCATTCCTCCCCCCCTTTCCATTTCTCCCACTGACTCACTTTAATGTATATTGACTGATTTTCTAGTTATCTGTTTGCAGAAATATTAATACACGTTATCCATTTGCAGAACCGGGTTATTATGAAGATGGCTCTTTTGGTGTAAGGATTGAGAACCTGGTCCTTGTGATTTCTGCTAAAACCAAGGTGCATGTACTAGACTCACAGTGACATTCTATATATATATATTTTTAATTCTCTATTATGTTCAGAGTAGGTACATATTATGAAAACAATTAGCAATTCATCATAAAAGAGCAAAAAGCACATCTATCAATTTTCTGCATTGTTTTACAAATAAATTTTCTTAAATAAAATGCCGGATTTGTTCAACAAAGGTGATATAACTTTAGGACGACAACAAAGGAGTAAGGAAACAAAAGAAAATATCTGTCGTGGGGAAGCCAAAGCTTCTGAAAGATTAACACTGTGTTTCTTACTTGGCTTATCCATCTAATCGTTCTCTTTATTTTAATCAAAACGACCTTTAGTGAAAGAACTGTATCTTGCAGCCACTTTGAGGCCAATAAGTCCGTATAACTTTAAATGTGTGTTATACACAATGCTAAGTACTCTGCCAGGTGAGATGCAGTAAGTGGTGATAAGATTTCCTTGAAAGCTGCGCTGCTAGTATAAGATGGGAACCGGCGGACTGTTTTATCTTCTTCCTGCGCTCGTTATAAATAAAATATATAATAATAACTTCTGTTTGACTCCACCTTGGCAAACAAGGAATCCCACATTTGCAGGCAAAGTGCTGTTGGTTGCATTGCGCGGCCTTCTGGGAGGTTTTTTGATGTGTACACATCACAGAACCCTGATCAGAACACCATCGTTAACTGAGTGTAAATTTAAACCTATACAGCCAGATTTCCTTAGCGAACTATAAAGCAGCGGTTCCCAAACTTTCTAGGTTCAATGCGCCCTTAGTATTTCAATACTTTTCCAAGGCGCCGCAAGTTAAAATAATTTCCTAGGTTGTATATATGTACAGCGCAGCGACATATACTGGGCACCTGTTTGGCAGAAATGCTTGCCGTTCAAGCGCAGAAACAGAACTTAAGCTCTGCAGGGGCATTGGTAGATTATTTAAAGAAACAATACAGGCACAATAATCACTACAGCACTTTGTAGTGGTTATGGTGCCAGTAGTGCCATTGTGCCCTCCCAGAGTAAGTAGCCGAATTGTTTAAGAACATTTTGACAACTTACCTGGGATCTGCCGGGATAGGTGCAGTAGTGTGTCTGAGAGTTGCAATGAGGTTCAGTGTGCATGTGTATAAGGGGTGCAGTGTGTGGTGCAGTGAGTCTACAGGGGTGCATTGTGTTTGTGAAGGATGTAGTGTGTGTGAGGCAGTTTGTGCATGAGGGGTACAGTGTGTGGGGGGACAGGTTGTGTGATGGGTACAGTTTGTGTATATGGAGGGTAATGTGTGTGTGTGTATGGGGCAATTGTGGGGATAGGATGGCAGATAAATATATACTTTTATTTTAATTAATAGTTTTTATTTTATTTTAAATTAAAAAAAATATTCAAATAATTATTATTAATATCCCCCCTTCCTGCTTACCTTTGCCTGGGAGGAGGGACATTTCCTGCAATCCCTGGTGGTCCGGTGGAGAACCCTGGTGGTCCCAGTGGTAAGAGTGAACTCTAGCAGCCTGATAGAGTTCACTCTTGTGAGATTAGGAGTGTTGCCGTGGTAACCGTGGCAACGCTCCGAGCTCACAAGAGGAGAACACGGCGGCGCTGCAGGTTAGAGCTCACCCTGGTCCTCTCTCCCTTCCTCCCCTGCTGGCTGCCAGCATTACAGTGCTAGCGGGCCGGAGTGAGAGATCTCTGATCTCCCCTCTGGTCCTGCAGAGCTGGCAGGGGAGATGGAGGCACATGATGATAGCAACGGGAAAATATCTTGCGGCTCCTCTGTGTGCCTGTCATGGCGCCCCAGGGTGCCGAGGCACACAGTTTGGGAACCGCTGCTAAAAAGATGAATTCATAAACTATCTGAGGTCAGCTTGTCACCCTCACATATGTAAAATATTCTTCTTTTGGAAATTCTCGTAATCTACATTTAACTTCCCAAACCGTTCTTTTTCAGACAGAGCCTATCTCCGTAAGGGAACTCCCTGGAGAGTTTATATGTGAATCAGTAATCGTTAAGCTTAACAAAATACTAATGCAATCGTCAGATCCTTAATTCACTGAGAATTTACTGTTTAATGCTTGTTATGCGTTTCCTTAGGGTAAAAGCCTTTTAAAACAATTTGTGTTTTACCTTTTTAATGTAGCAAACCACAAATCCCTGGGTAGTAGTGTGTTTTAACAGCTGCAGCTCATATTGTCAGGCAAGCAAAATGCTAATCGTTCCCACAGAAAACTCGCAGTAAAAGAACTGTTTATTTTTTTTCCGCTGTAGTATGACTTTAAGAATCGGGGGAGTCTGACCTTCGAGCCCATTACTCTGGTTCCTATACAGACGAAGATGATCAATATTGAATTACTGACTGACAAAGAGGTAAAATGTATTTTTATATTTATAACTAATATGCTGCCTGTGGATGGACGATGTGACGATACTGAAGTGTTCTATTTGTATTATCAGTGCAGCCGCAGGCCAGCAATGGGTGAGCCAGGCTTTGGGTGCCAAGGAGAGCCATGTTTTTTCTTTTTTTTTTGTATGCTCCAAACAGATTAACAATAAATGGAAATGGCACCCGTAGACTTACAGCTTTATAACCACTACCATGCACATTCATTGTTCTGGCATGTAGAGTGCTCCTTAAAAGGGAACCTGCAATGCAAAAAGGGGTGGTGGGTGTGTTTGTGTTATATACATAGAGTAAAAATTATGCTTACTTAAAGTATGCTTTAATTGTTCATCTTCCCACAATGCCTAGCTGGTTACTTAGAGCTATGATGTGATTAGCTAAAAACCACAAGCAAACAAGGTTATTAACCAAAGTGAGAATTCAAAGTGAATTTCAAATTTAAAGGAACACTGTTGTGCAGGAATACATAATTAGGTCCCTAGCCCTCGTGTCTGTGGAGATCAGATATTTTAATGACCTTTTCTCCCTCGCTGCGACTGGCCCCGCCTTAATGGCTGAGATTATCAAATTTAACAATCTCAGCCAATCCAATGCTTTCCCATTGGTAGATTACTGCGCCATTCATCATTTCCTCGTAGATATGCACTGAATCAGTGCATCTCTATGGGGAGCGTTCAGTATCTGCATGCAGAGCGTGGGGACACTAAACGTAGGTGCTGCACACTGTGCAGCATTAGACTAGGAAGCACCTCTAGTGGCGGCCTGATTTTTATAACTTTGTAACAGTATGGCTTTTAATTCACAGATTTTACTATTAGCATGACGTAAAGTCATGATTTTATTAACGACACGGAGGCGAGTATTATGCTGCACTCTTTCTTTATTTTCCCTCAGCAGCAAAGAAAAAACGTAATCAAAGTTAACAATAAACAGTCTGAGAGGAGTATCCTAGCAACAGGAACAGCCAATCGGATTCCACTCTCCAGCATAATAGGCTCTGTGAACCAATCCAATTCCTCTTGATTTGCGATCCCGAAGTAGTGTAATCATCCAGTCCAGACAAGAGAACCGTGTAACAAGGGAACTTCCAATGACCTGAAGAAGGTTAAGCTGTAAGACAAGGAGAAATATGGTAATATCTTTGTATTAAACTGGATGTCCACATAACTCATAATATGTCCAATGTCACGACATTTGTTTAAGAAGTCTGAGCAGTTAAGTGGAGTATCGGCAAGCCTAACGTGTATCAGTCTCAAACTACTAGGACTTACCTTGAAATCAACTTACCCATATTCCATCCTTCCTTGGGATGGGAGGGAGGGATAATACTCGCCTCCGTGTCGTTAATAAAATCATGACTTTACGTCATGCTAATAGTAAAATCTGTGAATTTTATTAAGACACGGAGGCTCCTATTATGCTGGTTTAAAGCTGGGAAATTATAGATCCCGCGAAGTGTTGAATGGGTTTAAAGTAAAAGTCCCTGAAAGTCGATTCTGAGGACCAGTCAGCTGCCTTCAAAATGTCTTCCAGTCGACAACCGATCATGGAGGCTCTGGAAGCCATCGCTCCTCGCACTGAGTGAGGTAAGAATAGTGAAGTGTCGATGCCTGCTATGGACATCATCCATTTGACCCATCGCGCCAGGGTCGGGGTAGACACCGGTAGGTGAGGTTTCCGGAAGGATATGAAAAGCTCTTGTTTTGTCATGTCCCGAAATGTGGAGGTGCGGAGCTCATAGGATTGTAGCCACTTGACTGGGCATAAGAGTGGTCTGTCGGGGAACGCTGGGTATGACACCGACTTCGAGGACGTCTTCGTTCTGCGAGAGATATCGAAGGTGACCCCCTCTGGGGTGTAGGAGCGTGCGGTAATGTCCAGAGCTCTGACATCGGATACCCTTTTGCAAGAAATGAGGCAGAGAAGTATAGCCAGCTTGGCCGACAATTGTTTCAGGGACAGTTGTGCATTGTCCGGCCATGATTCAATGAATTTTAGGACGACGGAGACGTCCCATAACATCGAATATCGTGGGAGCGGGGGTCGGGTGAATTTAATGCCACGTAGGAGTTTACATATCAACGGGTGTCGTCCAATCGGGACACCCGCAGTCCCCTGGTGTGCCGCTGAAATGGCCGAGCGGTATAGGTTCACTGTACGATAGGCCTTGCCATCCTCAAACAGGGACGTGAGGAAGTGGAGGATATCACTCACAGGAGCTGATATGGGATCCAAGTCTCGTTCCAGGCACCAATCACGCCATTTGCCCCATGAAGACTTATAAGCCTGTCTTGTGCCGGGTGCCCATGCGTTCTCGAGAAGGCGGAGAGTCGATTCCGAAACTCCCTCGATTGCCCAAGGTCCCCTGAAATTAGCCACGCTGTTAGCCGTAGCAGATCCTGCTGCACCAGGGGGTGGGGGGCCCCATCTGGGTCCTGCAGTAAATAAATGGAGTGTGGGAGAATTCGAGGCACGTCCACCGCCATCTCCAGGAGGGGAGGGAACCAAGGTTGGGAGGGCCATAACGGTGCGACAAGCACCAGGGTTCCCGACTGTCGTCGTAACTGTAGGAGGCAGCGAGGAATCAGTGCAAACGGTGGAAAGGCATAATTCCTTGTGGACGACCAATCCTGCGTGAACGCATCTGTCGCTAGCGCTGCTGGGTCCGGCCTCCAGCTGAAAAATCGGGGAAGTTGCGCATTCAAGCGGGAGGCAAACAGGTCTTTGTCCATGGGGCCCCATATTGATTGAATAGTTCGGAATACCCTGGGGTCCAATTGCCAATCGCTGGCGTCCCGGAGGTGTCGTGAATACCAATCTGCCGTGGTGTTGCAGAGCCTGGGAATATACTCCGCTGTCACAGAAATGCCTTGAGTCAGGCAAAACTGCCAAAAATCTCGTGCCATGTTCGCCAGGACCTTTGACTTCGTGCCCCCCAGATGGTTGATATATCGGACTGCCGATATATTGTCCATCTTCAGAAGGATAGAGCATTGTACCAGGGTCGGTGAAAAACTGCGGATCGCAAAGGATCCTGCCAGGAGTTCCAGGCAATTGATGTGGAGTGTAGCTTCGCTGTTGGACCACCTGCCACCTGTAGAGATGTCTCCACAGCGAGCACCCCAGCCGTGTAAACTCGTGTCTGATTCTATTACCAGATCTGGTGCGGTGCCAAAAATGGCTCGACCATTCCAGGCTTCCATATGGTAGAGCCACCATGTCAGTTCGTCCTTCGCTTCCGAGTTCAGAGTGATCAGATCTGTGTAGGCGACCCCGTCTCTCAGGTTGGCAGCGTGAAGGCGTTGTAACGCCCGGTAGTGGAGCGGCCCCGGGAAGATGGCTTGTATGGAGGCCGCCAGGAGGCCAATCACCCTTGCCAACTGTTTGAGGGACAGCTGAGGAGCTGCCAGGGAGCGTTTGATTTCCTTTTTGATATTGTTCAGTTTCGACATCGGTAGATGTAGGGTCTGAGACGTGGAGTCTACGATGAGACCCAAGAATTCTATGTGCCGAGTGGGAGTCAAGATGGATTTGTCCCAATTGATGAGGAAACCCAAGTTCTGTAATAGGGTCTGAGTCCAGTTCAAATGGGTCCGTGCAATTTGGGCGGATTGGCCCATAATGAGGATGTCGTCCAGATAGATTATGAGACGCACTCCTCGGCTCCGAAGAAAGGCCGTCACGGGCTTCATGAGTTTGGTGAAGCACCACGGGGCCGATGACAGCCCGAAAGGGAGACAGGTGAACCTCCACTTCTTGCCCTGCCAGATGAATTGCAGGAAATCCTGATGGTGCCGGGCGATCGGCACTGTAAGATAAGCGTCTTTGAGATCCAGTTTCACCATCCAATCCGCTGGTTGGAGGAGATCTCTTAGACAATGTATTCCTTCCATTTTGAAATGGTTGTAAGAGACGTAAGTGTTGAGTTGTTTCAGATTGATCACTGGGCGGACCCCGCCGCCTTTCTTGGCAACCAGGAATAGGTTGCTGACATAACCTGTCGTGGCCATAGGGATTTCTGAAATGGCCTTTTTGTGGTGTAAGTCTGAAACTTCCTGGGTGACCAGGGTCTTGTCTGCTAGGGAAAAAGACATTTCTCGTGGTTGGGAGAATTGCACGGGTAGGGACAGGAAATCTATTGTATATCCTTTTATGGTGTTTAGCACCCAAGAATCTGACGATATGCGAGCCCACATGTGGGAAAAATGTCGGAGTCTGCCCCCCACTGCCCATAGGGAAGAATGTAAATGGAGAGGACTTACCGTAAGGTCGTCGCCCGGAGTGGGCATTCCGTGGTCCACGGGCAACCCATGGCCGCCCACGCTGTGGGAAGAACGCCGGAGCGTTGCGGTGTTCCGTGAAACTGGCTCGTCCCGTATAGGAGCCTCTGTTCTGTCTAAAAGAACTTCTGTTAACACGGCCGGACAGACGGCTCCTTGCTCTTCCGGCCCCACCAAAAACCTTGGGGTGAAACACCTTGCGCATGTTGGATTGCGCCTTATCTAGGGCAGTAAATGTATGGACAAAGGAGCCCAATTCCTTGACAAAATTGTCTCCGAATAGGAGACCCTTAGCTTGGGCGCCCGGTTCGTTCAGGGCCATATTAACCAATTCCGGTTCTATTTTCAATAGTATCGCCTTGCGGCGTTCCGTGGCTATTGCCGTGTTGGCATTGCCAATCAGGCAAATAATCCGTTGGATCCATCCATTTATGGCGGCCCGATCCAACTCTTGGTCATCTTGGACCACTTCGAATATTTTGGTAGCTGGGCCCAGGATGTCCAAGACCTTGTCTTGGCAATTGCGCAGGGCAAACTCCAAGCCTTTGTTGGGCTTCCAGCCTGTCTTTCCCAAGAATTGGGTAATCTTGGGTCAACTGCAGGTGTGCTGCAGGCATCATCTGGGACTGTGGGGCGCGGGCATTCTGCCCGTAGTTTATTCCGTGTCGCCTTTTCTAAAGGCTTGCGTACCCTAGACGCTATATATTTGGCCACATGTTCTGGGGAGGACCATTCCGCCGACCGTGGGTGGCGTAATAGGTCAGGATCAAACAGGGGTTCACCGTGTTGATCCACAATCATATCTACATCCCCTTGTGCCTTGTGGTCTACAACAGGCATGTCTGACTGGAGCGGACTGTAGTCCTGAGAATGGCTGTAGTCCCCGGCCGGGCAATCTGAGTCGGGATCCGATGGATCTTCCAAAACAACAGAAGCCTCCTCCTCAATGTCGCTGAGATCAGACTCAGAATCAACTTGGGCCCTTGCCCTTTTCCACAATCTAGCCGATTTTGCCCGGCTAGTGGCTCTTTTGCGCGGTTGTATAGACGCGCCATCTGTGACAGGTGCATGGCTGTCCATCTGTGGCATTGAGGAATGTTTCATTTTGCCAAGGCCTTGCGGCCGGTCTGAGGTTGTAAAGGAGTTGTGACAGGCACCATCTGGGCCGAAGTCGGTTGCGCTGATTTTTGCGCCTGGATTAGGGCATGTGTAAGTGTCTGGGATATGGAATCAGACATTAGTCCCATGGCCGACATGAGGGCTTTAGTCATAACCTGTGACATGGTGTCATCAATCAAGGTCTGCGTAACAGCAGGGGTATCAAGCTCAGCGGGTGGAACCGCCATATCATCATATACACCTGAAGGTGCCTGAAAACCAGCCCTGTCAGGGTTAATAGACCCAGAGGGAGTATCCTTGTCAGAAGGCATAGTTATGACAGTGACTGACAGGATTATATATGAATCTGAAATATGATAACCTGTTGGCAACAAAAGCTATAGGGGAGGGTTGAGTAACCCTGTAGGAGGGAATCTATAATACTTGACAGAATATATGAAAGGAAAAAACAGTACAATATAATATAATATAATAAAGTGTTCACTCATAGAATTAATACAGGTACCGTAGAGAGAGAAAAAAGCCGTCCGACCGCCACTAGCACTAGCTCCCTACTCAGAGTTCCGGTCTGTGGGGGGCAGTGCTAGTGGCAGAGCGCGGGAAAGCACTAAATGGCCGCCGCAAATAGTGAAAAAATCGCGAACGGGGATGGGACAGAAGCGTTCGCATAGGCGAACGTCTGTGTCAATGGAGGAATGCGTTCGCGAACGCAATGCCTAGAGTGCGTTCGCATAAAATACCCGAACGCGGGTATCTAAACAGCGGGACAGAGGTGAATGGGCGCAGGGAGGGGAGCGCGCGCGCTCGCCTCATTAACGGTCGGACGAGGTTGGGAAATAGAAAACCCCCCGAGCACGGTGAAACTCACCGGCTCAGGGTTAAGGAAGTCAGCCAAGTGACAGGCAGAAAAACGCTAAACTATGAGGGGACTAGTTGAAAACTTCAATAACCCTCAAAAGTTTAACCATCAAGAGCAATGACACATAATATTAAAACAAGCGATTTAAAGGAGTAGTATAGTAAAACAATTTAAAGAAGTAATCTTAAATAAATAAGTAAATAAATAGCAATATAAACAGCAATATAAAATGTAAAAAGCGATCCCACAGTTAAGAAACCATGGGATCTGATGTTACTTAACTGAGGGAGCAGCAAAGAAAGAGGAATTGGATTGGTTCACAGAGCCTATTATGCTGGAGAGTGGAATCCGATTGGCTGTTCCTGTTGCTAGGATACTCCTCTCACACTGTTTATTGTTAACTTTGATTACGTTTTTTCTTTGCTGCTGAGGGAAAATAAAGAAAGAGTGCAGCATAATAGGAGCCTCCGTGTCTTAATAAAATTCATATTTTCCTTGCTCTCATAGTTTGCAGACATGCTTAATTCCAGCCTAAAAGCTTCAACAAAGCTGTAGTTCTTATCATTATCCTTATTGGTGTGTTTTTTCACTAAATCAGAAATATGCAATTCCTTTTCTAACTCCCAAGCACTATATAAGGGCTGTTACATAAGCCTGTCCAGTTTTCTGAAGCTACATTCTATTAAGTGATGTTTATCCTGTCTGTTTTGTGAAGGTCGAATGGGTGAACACATATCACAAAAAATGCAGAGATGTCATAGGAGCCGAGCTGGAGAAACAAGGACGGCTTGACGCCCTCCGGTGGCTGATCAGTGAAACGCAGCCTATAAGCAAAGTCCATTAACACTTTTTTTTTTTAAAAAAGTCTCAGATTTAATTGAAATACATGGCCTTTTGAACACTTGGCACCAAGGGGTTAATTCCAAACCATCAAGTCGTGGAATTGGACCTGCCTTTTATAAGGTTAAAATCATCAATAAAAAATTGTAATTAAAATGACTAATTTTGTTGCTAACTTACTGCCATAGTCATACTTCTGATTGTTGTGTGAAAGGATGTCTCCAAATGAAACCGTTGGTTTGCAGGTAAGTCCGTAATGCTTTGCACGTTGAATTTTCCCATCTTCTGCTTTTAGTGTTCACAATGTCATATCACAGTTTCCCTAAACATGAAAGTGTACTGCTGATTACTGACGTCTTCACAGTCTGCTATATGTTGGTGGCTACATTTTGGAGTTATAAAAATGTGTTTTAGCTTGAAATGTCTTTTAATCTGCACCCAAACTAGTGGATCTGTACTGCTGAGTCTTATTCAACAAACAGGATTATTCAACAAATTCCAGATTCGTACTGAGGCATAAATTAAAGGTATTTGGTTCATTTGTACAAGGTGAAACACACTTGTGCACAAGTCTAGTTTGGAGCACCTTATGGTTTCATAAGCATGCCGCTGTCCAGGGGTCTGAAGTGTCCCTTTATACTAAACATTTAGTGGACTATTTACGAAATTGGGTTTCGTGGAGTATTGATAGAAAATATCTGATTGCTAAACAGCTTAGTTGGAGAATATATTTACAATTTGGCAATTTGAAGAAAAAATTAAAATTACATGAGGGTAACACCCTGCATTAAGAATCAAATACTCCAAACAAAAACACAATACTTCCTTAGGCTTAGAGGAAGTATCATTTGGCAATTTGCGTGAAAATTGCAATCCCTTAATGAATTTTTAACAACTTTTTTTTTTTTTTGTGATCAATTCTATTCGCCATCACTCACCATACATCAAGACATTGTACCGTACAGCTCTCTTTGTTCTCTGTACAGATTTAAACATCCCCTTATTTTCTGTGCTCTGAATACATCACGGCATTCTGATGAAAATCCATTTCAGGTGCAAATAGAAATATTTCCAAAATAGAAAAGTAATAGAATATCCTCCTCCCCCCCTACTCCACTTGTTAAATGGAAACAGATTTTCAAGTAAGTCTCTAATACTGTCATATTACAAAAATCATGTAACCAGTGAATCTGTGCTCAGAAAATCCTTGGCTCTGAAGTCTAATAATTCACAATAATGATTCACATTCTGATTATACATATAAAAAATAGACTGGTTTTGCTTAGCTACAATCTCACAAAGCAGCCCTTAAGAAATGTTTGTCTTGGCACCGCAGTTCTGAGAAGTAAGGTTTCCACAGTTGTCCTCCAGAAAGAAGTGCAGAATTTGACTAGAGATCTGGATTAGACTTTAAAGTACAGTACATTTAGTGGATTATTTACTAAATTGGCTTTACAATACATTATGTATTAACGAGCTAGGTAGAATTAGTGTGTGCCCTCTTGAGTTTCCTGTAAGTACAAGTAAGGTTTCTTGTTGGGCAGACTTACCTTTTAATAGACGATTTATTGCAGTATAAAGGAAAACTGTCCATTTGTTATTATTATTATTATTATTATTAAAAATAAAAGATTGCATGTATTGTAGTGTCTGTGCATAATTTTGTAATGCACACAAGTGAATACCTCTTTTCTGTAGCTCTCCTGGCTTAATCTTGCACTATGATGATGGATGTGTGTAAGCCCTTTTTGGTTAGGATAGCTTATTCAATAAAATGTAATAACGAGCAAGTGCACCTTCACTAATTTCCAAATGCTAGGCATCTCAAAAAGGCCCACTGCGGCCGTTTCAGCAATTTAAATTGTGCGTGGTTTTAGCATATAAGTGATGTGTTTGACCAACAAGGGCTAAAAATGACTGCTTCTGTGAAGCAGGGATAAGAGTTGCTCTGAAAATGTATTAATGTATTTTTATTTATGAGGGTTTAACATTTCCCCTAGCCATTCATGAGTGACGGTTTAGGCCAGGCGAGAGTGCCATGCACCTTCAATTCTTACAGTGGTGAGTAACATGTAAGCCTTGGCTAGTAGCATATGGCTTTAAACCCCTGATTATAATCTATAATGCACAATGATGCTATATTATAGGCTATAAACCCCTGATTATAATCTATAATGCACAATGATGCTATATTATAGGCTATAAACCCCTGATTATAATCTATAATGCACAATGATGCTATATTGTATATATTTATTTACGGTAATATTAAAAATCGACAGTTCTGTAAATCTTGTTCAATCTCTTTTAAGGGGGGTAGTTTAGATTTGATTGCACAACAAGGATGAAGAAGAGTACTTAAAGGAACAACTGCATTAGTATTTTCCTGTCTATTTCAGATATGCATTAGCTCAATCCATCTCTACATAAAGATGCCGAAAGCTCTCCATAGAGTGTGATGACGCTAAGATTGCAGGACTACAACAAATAGTGCCTCTAGTTGCTGTTTGAGTGACTGCCACTACAGGTATCCTTAGGAAGCAATGTAAAAATCCCAATCTCGAAAAGTGCACTGTTTTATTGCTGAGACTTCAGTGACTGTCTGTTTAGCACCATAACCACTACATTGAGCTGTATTGATTTTGGTGCTTAGAGTGTCACTTTATGGTCTTGCTATCCTAACTTATACTAATAAAAATATCAGATTTAGTTTATATTCTAATAACATTTTTAGCATATTGATGAATGACCAGCTGTAGGATATTGGATTTGAGTTTATTCCCTATTGCCTAAATGGAAATATTGCTCTTTTGAAAATAAAATGTATTAGTTGTTTAGTCATACTCATGATGGTTGGCAATATTTAAAAACCACAAAAATTGCCTAATGGAAAATCTGGACTGCCTCATGCGCTCTATTCTTGTAAATAATCCTTACATTTCGACATGGATGAATTCTACCATTGTCGAAAACTTTTAAAATCATTTTACAAAATGGTGGCCACAAAAGTAAGTACCAGTGCAAATTTAATACCCGTTATACATTAGTTGAGCAGATGAAGACTTGAATACAAGTAAAATATGGGTGCGGGGGGAAAAAAGAACAAAAAAGTTGTGTTTCAGTAATCTGGAGATAATTGACCATCATATCATTCAAGTGATATGGTATGGAAGATGGAAACTGTTAAAGGTATCAGAAGGTACTCCTTTATTCTAGGTTCAGGTTTGTCTGGAGAAGCTTGATTCTAGAATGTTGGCATCGTTTAGTGTTAGACATAGAATACTCGGGGATTCAGCAGGATACCTGTGGCCTTACCCTCATTGGCAATCAAGCAACTGACAGCTGGATCTTTTAGGGGTTCATGGATGTCCTGGACCTCACTTTCTGTAGCTGCCATTGCCGGGTTGTCATAGATGAAATAAACTTGTGAACTGTGCTTTGTGCTTTCCTGTTTCCGCATTAGTATAAATGGTTTGTGAATACTCAGCACCCTTTTAATCCCAGTAATGTGAATGGGACTCCCAGCTGCCTTATATCTCACTTTGTCCTCATATTCCCTCGCTCTCTTGTATTGTCTGTAGAGAATAAAGAGTACATAAGATTTGTATTAGTAGTGGAGTCATTTTACTTTGAAAACCCCTATTTATTTAAAAACAATTATTTCACATAATTGAAAAATCACAAATTAGTGCAGTATCAAGTTTGCAATGATGCAACTGTGGGATGGCGCTGAGACTGACCCTTTCAAGGCACACTATAGCGTTAGGAAAACAAATCTGTATTAGAGTTGAGTGGACACCTGGATGTTCGGGTCCGGCGGGTTTGGCCGAACTTTGAAAAAAAGTCCGGATTCGAGCTCGAACTTGACCCCGAACCCGAACCACATTGAAGTCATTAGGGACCCGAGCTTTTGGGCACAAAAATGGCTCTAAAAAACTCCTGGAAAGGGCTAGAGGGCTGCAAAAGGAAGTAAAATGGGGGTAAGAGTAGGACAAGTGCCCTGCAAACAAATGGTATTAGGGAGCTATCTACCAAAAGGCTGAAAGACATAAATTGGTCTTTCAGCCACATTTACTAATACTAAGTAAAGATTAATTAGTATTAGTAAATTCAGCCCCTAATCGCTATACCGCGAGTAGGGGCATGTCTAGTAAACACTGCTCACCGTAAAAAACGAACAAAAAAAAAAACCTGTTGCCCCCACCCCTGTGTGACGGGTGGGGGCCCTAAATAAGAATGTGGAAGGGGGACCTACTGTCCTCCCCCCCGGCCCCCACCCCTGAGCGGCGGGTCGGGGCCTTAAATAACAATAGGGGGGGACCTACTGTCCTCTCCCCACGGCCCCCACCCCTGAGCGGTGGGTGGGAGCCATAAATAAGAATTTGGGCGGGGGGGCCTACTGTCCTCCCCCCCTGGCCTCCACCCCTAAATAACAATAAGGCGGCCCCCACCAATTATTTAGGGCCCCCACCCGCCGTGCAGGAGTGGGGGCCGGGGGGAGGACAGTAGGTTGTCCCCCCCCTTATTGTTATTTAGGGCCCCCAACCACCGCTCAGGACTGGGGGCTGGGGGAGAACATCAGGTCGTTCCCCCCCCCACCCACCGCTCAGGGGTGGGGGCTGAGGGGGAGGACATTAGGTGTGTCCCCCCCCCCCCAATTTTATTTAGGGCCCCCACCCACCGCTCAGGGGTGTGGGCCGGGGGGGAGGACAGTAGGTCTGTCCCCCCTTATTGTTATTTATGGCCCCCACCCACCGCTCAGGGGTGGGGGCCGGGGAGAACATTAGGGCCCCCACCCACAGCTCAGGAGTGGGGGCTGAGGGGGGGATATTAGGTCCGCCCCTCCAATTTTTATTTAGGGCCCCCACTCACCGCTCAGGGGTGGGGGCCGGGGAGAACATTAGGTCCCCCCGTCCCCTCCCCAATTTTTATTTAGGGCCCCCACCCACAGCTCAGGGGTGGGGGCTGAGGGGGGGATATTAGGTCCCCCCCTCCAATTTTTATTTAGGGAATATTTTTTTCCAACAGTTTAATAGACATGAGTCACATGCTGCACTGGCCAATCACAGCCATGCCATTAATAGGCATGGCTGTGATGGCTTCTAAGGGCACACGAGTCAAATGCTTGTTGATTGGCTGCCCTGCAGCCTTTAAAAACGCGTCATTAAATCGCCGAGCACCGAACTCCAACTCGAACATACAGTTATATGTCTGTGTTCGGGTCCGGGGTCCAAAAAACTTAATGTTCGGTACGAACCCGAACTTTTCAGTTCGGGTTCACTCAACTCTAATCTGTATTCCTAATACTATACAATGCCTACCCCTAGTTCGTTTTTGCCCCGTTAAAAAAAAAAAGAAACAATTTACTTACCTTTTCTCTTGCTTCTTCACGCTCCTCCCCATATGATGTCATCCTGGAGGCGTGATTCAAGGATGACGGTTCAGTCCAATGCTCTTCATAGGGGAGCACTGGTGATTGTGGGTGCATGCACAGCGCTCGCTGTGATCCACAATTGATTCTGTCCCAGAGAATCATTAATTGCAATGATTCTTTATGACAAGCCATGACGGCACTGTGCATGTGCACGTTTTGTCCCAATATCCCAATATGCCAGGGTATGAACACTGGGAAGTATCTTCTATCCAGTGGGTGTGGAGGGATGGCTTGAAGCCGCATTTCCAAGCCTTCTAAATGTTAAAATTTTAATTTAAAAAATAACTCCCATTTTAGGAATTAGTAAAGGAAGGAACTACTGTAGTTAAAGGAACTCTTTGATCTCCAATACAATTCAATTCATTTGACAGGTTTTGATCTCATTAATATGCTGTATAGTTTTGCACATTCAAATCTTTATAGTTTTTGCACAAAAAAAGTTTTTTTTTTCAGATTGCTTCACTAGAAGCCTTTCTACTTAGTACTGGGTGAGCTGGCTTTAATTCACAACCTGCCTATAGATAGTCACACTGCAAACAGATTGTGATATCCTCACTATATCTCTCCCAGAGTGTGCTCTCCTCCTAATACAGGTTGCTTTGTATTTCAGATGACTAAATGCTGTCAATGAGTTGTGTACATACATTTAATAAGGAAGTCACTTTCTGGAAGGAGGGGGTGTGGCTAAGTAGGCTGGTTTATAGTGCAGCATTCTGCAAAACATTTTTTTTTTTAATGCCAAAATTACAATGGAAAAAATAAAAATAATAAACATAGAGCACATTAACCCCTTCAGGACGGAGTCAATAGTTCATGTTCTGATCAAAACAAAACGTAAACAAAATTGGAATTTGCGCTATATGTCTGTTCAACCGTAATTCACCGCTGTCACATTAAGTGCACCCACACTTATTATATATCATTTTGTTCAGGAGAAACAGAGCTTTAATTTATCATTAACTATTCATATATTGAACATAATGTATTATGAATAAAATTTTAAAAAATGTGAGAAAATAAGATATTTTTTAATTTTTTTATTTGTATTTCCGTCTGACATTTTAGCTGTGAATGTCATAATACTGTTAGGTTTTACTGCAAAAAAATGCACATATTTGTAATCAGCGATGTCTCACGAGTACAACAGTACCACCCATTAACAGGTTTTATGCTGTTTTGGAAAGTTACAGGGTCAAATATAGAACGTTCCATTTTCACATTGAAATTTGCCAGATTAGTAATGTTACCTTTGAGACGGTGTGGTAGCCCAGGAATGAGAATTACCCCCATAATGGCATACCCTTTGAAAAAGTAGACAACCCAAGTTATTGAAAGTGGGGCATGTTTAGTCTTTTTTAATAGCCACTTAGTCACAAACACTGGCCAAAGTTAGCTTTCATATTTGTTTTTGTGTGAAAAAAGCAAAAAAACTAATATTTGGCCAGTGTTTGTGATTAAGTGGCTACTAAGAAAGACTGGACATACCCCACTTGCAATACCTTGGGTTGTCTACTTTTGCAAATGGTATGCCATCATGGGGGTAATTCTCATTCCTGGGCTACCATACGCTCTCAAAGGCACCATAAAACCTGTACATGGGGGGGTACTGTTATTCTCGGGAGACTTCACTAAACACAATTATTAGTGTTTTAAAACAGTAAAACATATTACAACAATAATATAGTCCATAAAAGTGCCGTTCGTTTGTAAAAAATGCAAAAAACTTAATTTTTACTTAAAATATCATCGTTGTAATACAATTTATCATTTTGAAACACTAATATTTGAGTTCAGCGAAGTCTCCCGAGTAAAACAGTACCCCCTATGTACAGGTTTTATGGTGTCTTGGAGAGTTACAGGGTCAAATATAGTGCTTGGGAATTAAATTCTCTGCACTTTCTCCCTGTGTTGTCAGGCATGTCAATCAAATTTTAATTAATCAAATAACATAATTATGTTAAAAAATTACTTAAATATACACATTGAATTTTAATATATATGCATTTATAGGTATTTAAATTCTACGTGTATACTAATGTAATCTTTTATGTAATTATATGTGTGTGTGTATATATATATATATATATATTTGTATTTTATATATAGATAGTTATATATAGAATGTCATTTGAAGTGTATTTTGTTACCAATATATATATTAATAACAAAATACAGTTAGAATGAAATTACATATGAATATATAATTTATATTTTGTTTCAATATTTTATTTATTATTGTAATTATATGTATATATGTATATATATATATATATATATTTTATATATATATATATGTAACGTCATTCTAAGTGTATTTTAATACTAATATATGTACTTATATTAATATTAAAATACACTTTGTATGACGTTACATATATATAATATGTATATGTTGAATTAATTTTTATTTTTTTACTTTCCCACCAGCAGGGGGACTGTCTGCCATTTCAGACAGTCCTCCTGCTGTCAGATCCACAGCCAGCTATAGGGGGCCATGTGTTCGCTCTTTGAGAGCCATCACATGGCCACTGGGGGCCTCATTTGCCGGGGAGGGCTGCCTGGGCTGTCAGGCAGCCCTCCAGCAGAGGATTGCGACGGAGGTAAGTACGCCGGACTTCCAGGGGCTGCAAGCCGTTACGGCGTTCTGTGCCGCCGCAACGGCTTTAAAGCCCACTTAATGCGGGACGGCATAGAACGCCGTAACGGTGTTAAAGGGTTAATGAGGCCAAAACTTACGAAATGCATTAAAGTTGGGTTGGTGCCCGGAGTGTCTATTTAAAGCTTAGCAATTTAGAGTGTCTAGTGCAGGGATGGACAACCTTCGGCACTCCAGATGATGTGGACTACATCCCCCATAATGCTCTTACACACATAATGCTGGTAACGGATCATGGAAGGTGTAGTCCAAAAGATCTGCAGTGCCAAAGGTTGTCTATGCCTGGTCTAGGGGCTCTTTAAACTGTTTAATGTATATTCATTTATAATCTGCTTATCTTTATTCAGTGATTTGACCTATTCTAATATTCGTTTGGCTAGTGGCAGTTTTACATAGATAAAGTTTGATAATCCCATCATTGACAGTTTGTTTCCAGGAATGACCTCTCTTAACAGGAAAATAACATTAGTAGAAACAGTGAAGGCTAACAATTATATAGAAAAGTTATGGGAATTGATTACCTAGACCCAGTATAATTTTCAGGTTGCAACTGGGCATAACGCCTAAATATCATAATATGATATGGAAAGAGATATCAATGTGTAGAATTGCTTCCAGTGGATGTAGAAAAGTCCAGCTGTGATATAGAAAGCCCCCATTGAGACCTGATCTAACCCGTCTCCAAACATTGAACACTTACCTGCTGCGTTTGTGGTAGGAGACGCTGCACATAATGGCAAAGGCTGTCAGGATCATTAAAGCCAGACACACCAGAGAGGCGTTAATGATTTTGAATGCTGCGAAACAAGTAAAAAAAATACAGAAATAAATAATAGTGGGTGGTGGGTCATGGCTGTTAGGGTAGTTAGAGACATGACTTTATTTTAGTCCTTTTGATTAAGGTTTACATACATTTTACTCTATCAAATCCATGCCTGATTCTACATAAAAGGGATATGAACGTTTGATCAAATATTCTTAGCGATACAAATTTTGGCACTTCAGTGCTCAACCCTTGAGGAACAGTAATTCAAAATGTTGGTCCATTGGTATGCCACACCATTTAAACTTTGACACATAGGCAGAATGGGCACAGATACTTGTTGGCATCTATATGGGAAGAAGGGCACACACCTGCACATGTGATAGACCTGCTCACGGGCAGCTGGGTTCTAGATGGAGGTGAAGGCATTGATGGCTACAATCTTACATAGACACTTTGACTTAGACCACTTGGCATTTCTGTTTTCTAGGCCCACAGAGGGATCATCCACCAAAGAGCAGCGGTCTTTTTTCCCTGGCACTATAGCTCCCTATAGTGCCTCCTTCCCTCACGCCCCACCCCTTGTTAACGGAGTCCCTTGGCGCTGGTTCACGCTCTGCCTCTGCTCCTCAGATGCCAACGCCTAATGCACATGTGCGTTGTTTGCCATGCATCGCATTACGACTTCCACCATAGGAAAGCATGTATAATGCTTTCCTATGGTGTTTTACATGATGCTGGACGTCCTCATGCATTGGCTGAGGACAATCAGCGTCAGGCAACCAAAAGTCGCATAACCACCCAGATGTCCCTCTTGTGGCTGGAAGACAGCCACTAGAGGTGGAGTTAACCCGCAAAGGTATTAACTACATTAATTACCTTTGCAGGGTTAAGGGACCTGGGACTATGCACCCGGACCACTTCAAAGAGCTGAAGTGGTCTGGGTGCCTATAGTGTCCCTTGAAACATGCTCAACCTACCAGCACTCTGGTCTATGGCCCAATCGTGGTTGCAGTCTGAGGTTCAGCGTATCGCCCAAGTCATCTTCAAAGATACTTACCTCATGGACAAGTTTCACAAGATTTGGGCTCCATGGCAATAATATAGTAATTAATAAAATGGAAAGTTATGGAATCCCGCAGAACCTTAACATACCTGCATTTTTGGGATTTTTTAATAGTTTTTTTTAAATCTTAATTTTATTTTCATTTGTTACATTCAGTAAATTATTTATACCTTACAAGTATCAACTGCAAATCTGCAGCGGACGGCTTTGTGCTGCCAGATTTGCAGTTGATACTTGTAAAGTATAAATAATTTACTGAATGTAACAAATGAAAATAAAATTAAGATTAAAAAAAAACTATTCAAAAATCCCCAAAATGCACGCAGCTGCTTGCTATATACCACTGTAATATGCATCTCATTGTTCTAATATCGCATTGTACAACCTGCAGGCCTATGTACACACCTTTTTGACATGCGCTGAACAATTACCAATGTCTTATATGAATGCCTGGACTTATATAAAGAATAGAAAAAAAAAAGGGGAAATGTAGTCATCTTTCATGATGTGTTAAATCATTAATTGTATCTGGATCTTTAAAATAAACTTAATTCACGAAGATTACCGTCTCTTAATTTTCAGGGTTTGTAGAACTTTAATGTGACTTTGTCATGTCCCAATTATCGGATGCTCCTTAGACGGAGCATACGTTTCAATCTATATATTGTGGTAGAAGATTTGCAAGCAAATGTATATATTTGGCAAAAAAAAAACCTGTTTAAAAATATTTTTTTCTCCCATCTGTCTCTCAATTCCTTGGCAGACATTAAATTCAGAGGAAATGAGAGATAAGCAGAGCAGAAGAGAAGGGGTCCCTCTGCTCTCCACCCATAGCAGTCGCAGCGCACGAGAGGTGGTTGCTTTGGCAACCCCCTAGCCGGTGAATCGGAGTGATGTGACCTCACTGTTCAGAAGGCAGGGCACTGGCAACGAAGACTTGTGTCAGCATCATGCCCTGCTTCTTGAGTGTCTCCAAGGAGTGCAAATCAGGGAAGAGCTGAGAAGGTAAGTGGGTGGATTGGAGGTGGGTGTTAAAGAAGTTGAACACCTACCACTGTAGGGAGATCGCGGCAGGGGAATGGAGGGCCAGGTAGGTGGTGACAGTTTCCCATTAACGTCATAAGCTCTAGCAAAATATTGTTTGCGTCTTTGGCTCTGAAAGAATTAAATCTATATATGCGAGTTTCTCCAGCAGGGAGTTAGCAATCCTTTGTTAACGAGTCTCTAAGCCGACAGGCGGATGCTGTAGTTGTAATTTCATTATACTATTGATTAGTGAAATGAGAAAACATCTGCTTGTAAATGTCAGACCCAGAATATTCACAATTGACCAAATTTAACTAAATTATAATTAACAACCTTGTTTCCACTCTCTGCATGTTTTCAATGAAAAATTATAACTAAAAACTACGGCTCATAATATTTTATTTCAATTATGAATATTTCCTTCCAAAAACTTTTAAGGCAGTTCTCCAGACCCCCACATGTCAAATGCACTTTGTAAGTAAGTTACAGTTAGGTACACCAAGTGGGTGTATATTATTAAAGGGACACTCAAGGCTCCCACACACGTGCGGTGTACTCTGTAGGTAAGTTACAGTTAGGTACACCAAGTGCGTTTATATAATTAAAGGGAAACTCCAGGCTCCCACACATGTTGGGTGCACTCTGTAGGTAAGTTACATTAAGTTATACTGGGTGGGTTTATATTATTAAAGGGACACTCCAGGCTCCCATATACGTTAGATGCACTGTGCAGTTAAGTTACAGTTTGTTATACCAGGTGGGTTTATATTATTAAAGGGACAATCAAGGCTCCCACACATGTTAGATGCACAGTGTAGATTAGCTTATAGTTATACTGGGTGGGTTTATATTATTAAAGGGACACTCCAGGCTCCCACACATGTTAGTTGCACTGTTTAGGTTAGGTTAGAGTTATTTATACTGGGTGGGTTTATATTATTAAAGGGACACTCCAGGGTCCCACGCACGTTAGTTGCACTGTGTAGATTAGTTACAGTTAGTTACATTGGGTGGGTTTATATTATTAAAGGGAGATGCCAGGCTCCCACACACGTTAGGTGCACTTTGTAGACTAGGTTACAATTCGTTATACTTGGTGGGTTTATATTATTAAATAGTCACTTCAGGCTCCCACACATGTTAGATTCACTGTGTAGGTTAGGTTACAGTTAGTTATACTGGGTGGGTTTATATTATTAAAGGGACACTCCAGCCTTCCACACACGTTGGGTTATAGCTTAGTTATTTTAACTGAGAAGGCTTTATTAATCTTGCTTAGTTTTTCCCCAGTTATGATTACTCCATAAACTGAGTCTCTATCTGCTGTGCGTATATCCGTAATCATCATCTCGGACCAATTTAACGCTTCTCATAAAGATTGGGCATGTGTGGCAATTTCAAGAATCCACTAATCAGATGCTTCAGAGAGAAGAATTATAAACTTTTGTGCTGGGTGTAATTGTGCTGAATGTGAAGACTTTCAATAACTAGCCTGATTGAATGCCACTAAAAGTCTGATAAATCCACTAGAAGTGGATTTAAAGCTGTAATATAAACATTGCAGTTTCTATTAAACTATGTTACAGTTAAGCTGTAAAGGATTTCTCTCTGACAGTATATGAATGCTACATACTTGAGTGCAGAACATTCCAAAATCAGAACGTCGAAATGATGGTGAACCTGGCAAGCCTTGTCCCAAACTTTTCAAACTAGATACCGGCATGAAAACAGAACAGACAGTTCAGTTACAGTCCCTCACTTGTAATGAAGACAGGGGATGAAGCCATAGCTCGTTAATGTGAAGGACTTGTCGTGAAACATACCCAGAAGACTCTCAGTCACATCCCGAGTGCTTTGCTCATCGTCGTTTGTCCTGTTTTCAGCTAGGACACGTAGAGAGGCTGAGAAGTTGGTCTCCATGCTGGCATGCCACAATGAGCCAGTGACCGGGGTGGCACACTGAGAAAGGCCCGGTCATGTGACTTTGTTTGCCCAAAGTGGTTTCCTGGGCAACTGCTTTATTTTTCTGCCTAGTTGCAAGTTTCATTGTAATTTATGCGTGTCTTCTCTACTAACCCTCTCGTGTCATGGATTGCTCACTCCCCACTTGAGATGAAAGGGTTAAAGTAGATCTGTTCACTCAAGAAAACAAGTAAGGGTATTTATATAAGGTTAAGATAATCAGCAGCACATTAAAAGTCTGCAATCTGTGTAATTATTTGTTTAGTGGTTTTCAATATTTTTTTTAATAGATTTGCTTGTGTGGTTTGGCCAGTACGATCCTTATTTTTTTGGAACCCCAGGTAAGAGAAACGCTAAGGGTCCCTAACGTGTCCTTATAGGACCTCACACTCATCTTCACAGAGCTGCACAGTAGACAGACTGTGGTTACTGCAACATGACCACATATCTCGGCACTCACTGCCTATCTTCAATAAAAAACATTTTTTTTTTTGTTAGCGTATCCTTGATGGTATGATCTCTCCCCAAAAGACAAAAAAAAAAAAAAACAACCAAAGAAAGAGGGATAAACTTATTTTTGATCCAGCACTTATCTCTTTAATTAGTTTTAGCTTATTGTATAACTGGTGCAAGACTCAAGATGATGAGTTACACGTAGGGTTATTAAATCAGCAGTTGATCCAGGGACACTTGCACTGCTTACAGTACAGGAACATTCATACAGAGTACTGGCCATTTTAAAATAGCAGGGACGAAAAAGATCCCTCTCCCTACAGTCGTCTTGCATTCTAAACCTGCTGGAGTGGTTATGGTGCAAGCATTCCCCTGGTGTCACACTCGGTTATGTATCAACCTGTTTTTTTTTTTTTAGTGTTTAACACAAACCAAGGGTCAGATGGGTGTCCACTGCTGAGTCCCTTCTTATACATATTCCAAATTCCACTTCTAGTAACATTTCAAATTTTAGCAATAATAGTCTAGCTGGAAAAAAATAATCTAATTCAGGCATTTTGGCTTTAGATTTGTGATTACCTTGCCAAATCTTGCAAGTTTCTAGTTTAAAAAATAACCCAGTCTATGTACCAGGAAAAGGCTAAAAAAAAGATAACAGGTTGATCCCCCTTCTCTGTTGCACCTCTAGTTGCCTCTGCATCTGCTTCATGTCCAGCATGGGCCAAAGCTGGTACAATTGTTGCGCAGTATTTTAAAATATATTATGGCAATTGGAATGATCACAACGTTATATAACGCCACTCCAGCCTCAATATCAGTACGGAGCTGCAACATGTACACAGTGCAAACCCAGCTCCGCCAGGCAATCAGGATGAGGCCCCGTCCAGCTCTCTACTGGCAAAGGGTGGACCTCATTATAAAAAAAATAATAAATTATAAAAATCAGGAATACATATGTGTCTGATTATGTGTGTGTGAATGCATGTATATATGAATGTGTTTGGTATGTATTACTGTATATGGGTATATGTTAATGTGGGTATATATGAGTGTATGTATGAATGTGTGTGTCGGTATGCGTGTATGTTTATGAATGAACTGTTGCATGTCTTATTATTTCTATTGATGTTAGTTTTGTGCAGATACTTTTTGGGAGGGTGAGGGAATGGGTGGATGTTAGCCTGCAGGCTAATGAGATCTTTGGATCCAAAGAAATTTGGCCCTGGCTGCCCTTCCATCCATCCATTTATCAGTCTCTCCTGACCACATGGTGCAAAATCCTGAGAAGGTCTACGTTTTGATGTATGAACAAACCAAATCCCTTCGGTTTAGCTGGAACATTTAGCTGTACTTCTTTCTTGCTTGTGCTGCAGTTTTTTGTTGTGATCAGGAGACTTTGATAAATAGGCTTCTCACTGTAATTTGATTTTGAGCGAAAACAAGAACAAAAGCTGAATGTTCTGCAAATTGTTGATACTTAAAATTCTATTTCCGAGACACAATAAGAGAATTAATGTATCTAGGAACCTGTGTAATGCTAGGTGGGACATGGCGGCTTTGCGGGCGGTCAGGCAGGTGTATTGTATTGCAAGTCTGCAGATACAGAATTGCACCCAATTAACCCCTTCATTGGTAAATATACAACCTGCACCCCTGGCATACCAGCCACAGTGAACCACAGCTTTAACAATCCTCAGCCAGCCAACCCTTTGTGTCAACCGTATTAAATATTAGAGATTTGGTTTAAAGAAGCATTCTTGAGATTTATCCTTCGGATCCACCAACCAGCCAAAATGTCATGATCTCCTGCTTTAGCACAGGTGAGTTAACCAGTGTCTTTAAGTGCCTGGCAGGGAAATCCCTTCCATTACTAAGAGGAAACACTGCGCATACGAGTAGATCCCATTTATTACTGCGGAAAAATGACGATTAAATGACGCATAAAAAAATGTCGCCTAGAAAACACTTTTTCTTCTGCTATGGGAAATTGTTAATTTTGCCTACTAGTTAATAATATGCTTGTAGTATCCTTTTAAAAATTACTCAGCCCTCCAATATTAATGAGAAATCAACATACTTCCATGTTCTACTGATAATTATAAAAATACATATATTTAGCTCACCGTCACCCTTCAAACTCACTTAGAGACATTTAATGTAATAATACGTCTTGGTTGTTCGATTTTCATTTGGCACAGAAAAAGTTAATCGTCCACAGCTTCATCCTACAATTCCCCAGACACGTGACGGACATTCTAACACTGGCTGGAGTGCAATGCAGCCGTGCACAGGCACTTCTACAATAACTGCTTTGTGACTGGCTTCAATAGACATGTCTAGCGTCCTATGGGGAACCTAAGAAAGATGGAGGCGTTATGCAAATGCCAGACAGACTTTAGCATGAACGCATTATTTCATTTAGGCAGGAGCCTTTGGAGAGCCCCGCAGAAAATCATTTGAAACGTTCCCCATTAGTGCTCATGTTCTCAAACTTGTTATGCAAATACACTGTGGCACGGCATAAATCACTGAGAGCTGATAGCGCCGGTCTGTGTGATTGATTCTGGCGCAGAGTCCATGTTATAATGCCATTTTTAGAGTTAGAATTAGCTCATTGTTTTGCTATAAACACTCAATAAACTGTCACCTGGTAAGAGTCACAGAACTTTCTACGAAGTTTCCATCGGCCCATCAACAGAAATAAACACAAATAGGCTTTGCTCCTAATATGATGTATATTGGACTACTCCTATGACTCAAGGAAGGCAGGAGGGCATTTGCCATCTAAGCTATAAGTATAGAGTATTCCGGTACTTGAGGTATTAGTGTAAAACATTTAATGTGGCATTAATGGCAAAAGTGAAAGATTTGTACTCAAACTATGGCTATTTGTTTGTAGTTGCTTCCCAGGCCAAATATAGCCTCCCCTCCTCTGCGCTGTCTGACTGTGGTTTTAAGGAACAGAGAACCAGTGAGCGATGGACCCCTTTACCAACCCCCAAATTTGCACATTGACTAACTACTGAATTCATTCTCAAACACCTTTTTAACTACAACTGTCACAATGAAATTTTCCCATTTTATTGTCTTTTCATTTCTGTATTTTTTATTTCACATATTCACAAATGAAGTAGAACCATATATAAACATAAACTTCCTCTACTGACTGAACTGTTTTACCTAAAGTGCCATCTTGAATAATTTTCTAATTTCCCAGTTACTTTTATAACTCCCACTAGGGATGTGCATGGGAAAAATATTCGGTTTGGTTCGGCATTCCGAAATTCTGAACTTCGGCACTTCAACACTTCGGGTAAGTGTGGGGTTAGGTTAAGGGTAGAATTAGGTTAGGGGTAGGATTAGGGTTAGGGGTAGGGTTGGTTTACAGTTAGGGTTAGTAATAAGGTTACCCTACCCCTACCCTAACCCTACTCCAACAACTAACCCTACCCCAACAACTAACCCTGCCCCAACCCTTAACCCTACCCCTAAACTTACCTCTACCCCAACCACTTACCTCACCCTAACCCTACCCCAACCCCTAGCCCCAACTCTCTCCTGTTTTGCCACTTTTCAGAAATCCGAAGCACTTCGGCAGTTCCGAATGTCGTCACTTCGGCAGTTTGGTTCGGTTCAGCATTTCGAAATTCAGCACTCTAACAATTCTTCATGTTTTCAAATATTGTCTGGGTTATTTACTATATTCTGCTTTGTCAAAATTCACCAGAGAATTCAAAATTCCAATTCCACGTCAAGTTAGCTGATCTGGAAACAGTTTTATTATTTTATCCTAAAAGTTTTTGGCAATTCACAGTTTGTGGTTTATTCACTAAATACAGTGAAGTGAAAAACAAATTGCAAAATTTAGACAATAGCTGATCGGTTTAAAATTGCCCAACTAATGTTGCCTACATTTTTCAGTTAGGTTTTCATTTCCCCTCAATTCAGGGTTTGGTAAAAATAACAAGAGTATTTTATTCCTGATCGCTTCGTTAAAGACTCATATAAGTATTTTGTGTTGGGTGCCTGCTTGGAACGAGATATAAATCATGGGAAATGTGAATTAATTTAACTGTAATAGTCTGTCTGTGCTTTTTACAGTAAATTATTTCAGTCGTAACAAAGGGAACATGTATAGTGTTTAATATAATAGCTATTAATTCCCGCAGTATTGAATAATTCTCATATTAACCTCAAATTACTGAAGGGATATGAAAAATACATGCATATAATTACAGCTTTAGCAAAATCAAGCCTCACTTTTTAGAGATAAATTGTGATTTAAATCTATAATTTCTCTTTAACTATATTCTAACAAAACATTTAGTGATGGAATTGGAATGAAAACAAAAAAACATTTGCAGTTATTGACTAATTATTCAACTGTAATGATGTTAAAAAAAACTAAATTGCTAAATTTAGACAAAAAAATTTAAGCTGTGACGATTTTACGATTTTGTTTTCCAAATCCGACCAAATGTTGCAATTCTCCTTTCAACTCACTGCAAATTGGTGTAAAGGGAGGAAACCCAATATCTTCCTTGCTCAAATAATCAAATCACAATGCATGGGAATGGGATTATTTTAATTTGCCATTTTTGTAGCTGTATACACGCATACAGCTGGCAAGAAGAGGTAGGTGTTTGCACAGAGTGCAAGCTGGGAATTTATAAATAATATGTCAATTTGCAAACAATATTCATCATCCTACATGGTGCATTGTTACCCTTTGGATAATTAGATGGTATTTAGGTATGGGTACATCATACCTACCACACTTTTCTATCTAATGTCCCTCTTTTGTTGGAACTCCATATTGTTGTTGTGTATGAGTGCATAACAGCAATAATACTGACTTTAATGTGTCTTTACAAACTATTACAACTCTGCAATAATGTATTCTTCCAGTTATTTATATCCTTGCAATTCTCATGCTGCAGGACGCAATAAGGCACAAATTAATATTGATCTTGCTTTAAAGGCTTACTTTAATGTAAGGGTTACTCCAAAACACTGTTTCTGGTTAGAGTAACATTTGCTGAAATAGTATCCCCTAAAATAAATAAAAATGATGAAATAAAGGAATATATTAACCTTCAATCTGGCGCAAAGGGCAAGTTCTCCCAGCAGCCCAATCCTCACTCCCTGTCACTGCTGGGAGAAGGACATCACAAAGTATGGACTGAGAGGAGGATTTGGGTGTCACATGGGAGGGGGGGGGAACACTGAAGTGGTCATGGTGCTCTGAATAATCCTTCAACGAGAACTCCAGGCATGCAGTGATATTGCAGAGTATTAAATAAAATGCACCAGATAAATATACTGTTATAAAGACTACCAGTTCCATGTCTCAGAAGGCCAGACACAGGACATTAAACCCTGAAGACAGCAGACCCGCAGGAGATTTCTGATCTACCCAATCTGCAGGTGTAACGTTAGGTGTAACTGTCAAAATATCATCTAATAGAAAAGCCTCTACAAGCACATTAATGCAACAGGTGAGAAGTCCTTTGACAATATTAGTGAAGACAGAATAAGCGATGAGGAAGTGAAGGCCAGGTAATGAAAGCCATTAATATTGCTGTCCGTGTTGTACTTCTGTAAGAACTATCTGTACAGAACTGCATAGACTGAATGCATTTCTACTGTTTCCTAGGAGGGTTAACCAAACACTGACCACTTCCAACGGAGGTCAGAATATCCACTTTTGCACTTCGATTTCTAAATTAGATGAAAATTAGGTTTAGATATCTTTTGGTGCAGAGATACGTGGTTTTGTATATCTGTGTGAAACACTAGTGAGTTAAAACCCAAAGTACCTTTGGTAGGATCATCGTACACTCTAAAATGTGTTCTTTATAACTTTAGATTTCTGGGACACCCTTTTTTAAATTAAATAAATGAAAAACAATTAATATTGCCTTTATTCCGGCACTGAAACAGACTCCTCTCCTGATCCTGATCCGACTTGAGTGACGTCATCAATCTTGGTGACTTTTTGTCAGTTAGATCCTTCTTATAGAGAAACTTCGAGAACACAAAGTACAATGCATGTCAATCACTGCAATCCATCAATCTAATTCTTCTCTATAAGAAACATTGAATCCAGTGCCTCTCATAGAGAAGCACTGAACACACACAGCATCCCACATCAACATACTTTACGTGCTGACGATAGTTGTCAAATAGAAATAGAAAAATGTAATCGATTTGAATATATAGTGACTATCTGCCACTAGTAAGAATGTACAGTAAATAGTGCCATTTCTAATTGACAGCATCTATGCTTCCAATTCACTTTATTAACATCAAGTTATTGTGGTTACTTAGACTGTCCCTTTAAGACCTACTACAGCAACGATACACAAGATTGGGATACTCAGCTTTACATAGGCTGAAAAGAGACATGTGTCCATCAAGTTCAGCCTTCCTCACATCTGGTTTTTGCTGTTGATCCAAAAGAAGGCAAGACTTTCAATTTTGCAACAAACTAGGAAAAAAAAAATTTTCTTGACCCCAGAATGACAGTCAGGTTTATCCTTGGATCAAGACGCTATCACCCTACTATTATCAGAACTACAACTCCCTTGATGCCTTGCTATACTCAAGGCCTGCAGTGTACCATCGGTTGTGTAGTTATATGACAGCTGTAAATCTATCATTAGGCCATCACCAGTTCCCTTGCTTTTCCTCCAATTGAAATTGAAGTTGGGAAGAATGTGTCTCCCTTCACAAGCTGCAGCTGTTCCATCCTTTTTCCACGTGCGGCCAGAGGGGGTACTGTGCTGGGAGGACTTCCTCCTGTTTCACAGAGAGCAGCGCAGGGGAGAGACAGTGAGATGGAGCTCTGCACTTACTAAAGTAAAAATGGTAAAGCTCTTCCCTATCCCACTCTTTACACCCCTCTTAATACAGTACACCTTCCACCAACACAGAGTACACCTTTGCATACACACACACACATCATCTCTTCACCCACATACACACTTCTTCCCCACATACTTTCACTCCCACACACACATACATATATACATACATACATGCTTCACCCCCTTACACACATAATCTTATATACAGTGGAACCTCGGATCTGGAACGCTCCAGTACTCAAACAATTCGGTATTCAAACAAAATCACACAGCAATAACCTCGATGGTACCAGTGTGGAACCTCGTTGGTATGACGCATCAGCCTCCTAGCACTCAACAAAACGAACAGAGCTCCATTCTATCAGCAAACAGTAAAGTGAAGTTACTTTTAAATTTTATTTAAATTATGTTTATTGGTTTTCTGTATGATTTTTTGCATTTAAGGTATTATTAAACTGTAAAATGTGTGTTAAAATGCTGTACTTTTGGGGGTCTGGAACGGATTAATCTAATTTACATTAATTCTTATGGAAAATCTTGAATCGGTTTTCGAACAACTCGGTTCTCAAACAGCCTTCTGGAACGGATTAAGTTTGAGTTCCGAGGTTCCACTGTGTATATACATATAATAACTACAGCTCCTTGATAAGCACACAATGCAACCCCAATACACATACACTCACAATGCAATTAGGGCAATCGATAGGCATGTGTCTTCAGGGGCCCAAAACAGTTTATGCATGTGGCGAAAGTGACCTCGACCACTGGTTTTTGGAGGGGCCTGTTTGCCAGCCTCCTGCCCTGCGACTATGGCCCTGGGATGTATTGCCCTTTAAGGAACTGATTTGGGCATATTGTATTTTATTATGCTGCTGCTGGCCCTTTAAGAACCATCTGGGGACATACTGTGGTGTTACTGGGTGGCCACCATTTCATGTATCAAAGGCACATGGTGAGAACAATGGATGGCGGCCATTTTAACTCACAGACACTGTTTTGACTTTTCTACATGGTGCCCTCTCGCCGGTATTTGGTGCACAAAGACATCATTCAGTAGTTTTAAACTACAGAACAGGGGACACATTTAACAGTAATTATTTTTCATATAGCATGTATATGTTCTGCGGAATCTGCATTAAACCGTATCTTCCAAACTACTGAACGGATCTGGGTGAATTTTGGATATGTGGTTCACCCATATGGGGATATTGCATGTTTTGGGGTCCCTGTGATATGTTTTATAGTGCTGTATGTTCCTGTCTGTGATAATTAAGTTAGTCTATTGTGTTGAGATAATTGTATCACAGGCAGAGGGGAGGATGTCTGATGTAATGAATGGGAGTGTTAGCTGTGTTGTAATGTGTTGATTGGTTGTGCTTCAAAACCCTGTGGGCAGTACTATGTTTGTAGAATGTGAATAAAAGAGGCTGTATATGCCAGTACTTCACCCTCAATTTGGAGTGCTGTCTCTTATTATTTATTATTATGATATTTATAGAGCGCCGTCAAATTCCGCAGCGCTTTACAATGGGTGGACGAACAGACATGTAGTTGTAACCAGACAAGTTGGACACACAGGAACAGATGGGTTGAGGGCCCTGCTCAATGAGCTTACATGCTAGAGGGAGTGGGGTAAAATGACACAAAAAGGTAATGATAGTATTAGACTAGTGACAGTTGCAGAAGAAGAATCAGTCAGGAGCTATTAACAGTTTAATTGATACACTTTTATGAACAAGTGGGTTTTTAACGATTTTTTGAAGGAGTGGAGACTGGGTGAGCATCTAACGGAGGAGGGATGCGAGTTCCACAGGAACGGTGCAGCCCTCAAGAAATCTTGAAGGGGAGCATCAGAGGTGGGAGTACGGACAGAAGATAGACGTAAGTCTTCAGCAGATCGTAAAGGGCCTAGACGGGACATACTTGTGCAGGGCCGGACTGGCCCACCGGGATACCAGGAAATTTCCCGGTGGGCCATCGGCTCCTGGGGCCGGGCAGACACCTGGGTTTGCTGTCGGCCGCTGGGGAGGTCTTCTGGCAGCCGCTGGCAGACTTGTCCTGGCAGCCACTGGGGGAGCTGCGCGAGCTGCGCTGGCTCTGCTCCCCAACGCGCAGCTGAATGAGACCGGCGCCGGAATATGACATCATATTCCGGTGCTGGTCTCATTCAGTAGCGCGCGATGGCGGGAGGGCAGAGCATGCGCAGCTCCCCCAGCGGCCGCCAGGACAAGTCTGCCAGCGGCCGCCAGAAGACCTCCCCAGCGGCCGACAGCAAACCCAGGTGTCTGCCCGGCCCCAGGAGCCGACGGCCCACCGGGAAATTTGGACATGTCCCCCAGATGCCCCCAGAAGACCTCCCCAGCGGTAAAAGGCCCCCAGAAGACCTCTCCCTGGCAGGTATAAGTAATGTGTATGTCTGTCTGTATGGTGTGTGTGTGTCTGTCTGTCTGTATGGTGTGTGTCTGTCTGTGTCATGGTGTCTGTCTGTCTGTATAGTGTGTGTGTGTCTGTCTGTCTGTGTCATGGTGTCTGTCTGTCTGTATGGTGTGTGTGTGTGTCTGTCTGTGTCATGGTGTCTGTCTGTCTGTATGGTGTGTGTGTGTTTCTGTCTGTATGGTGTGTGTGTGTGTCTGTCTGTGTCATCGTGTCTGTCTGTATGGTGTGTGTTTGTCTGTCTGTATGGTGTGTGTGTGTGTCTGTCTGTGTCATGGTGTCTGTCTGTCTGTATGGTGTGTGTGTGTTTGTGTGTGTGTGTCTGTCTGTCCGTCATGGGGTGTGTGTGTTCATCATGGGGTGTGTGTGTTTGTGTGTCTGTCTGTCATTCATGGTGTGTGTGTCTGTGTCTGTCCGTCATGGTGTGTGTGTGTCTATCTGTCCGTCATGGTGTGTGTCTGTCATGGGGTGTGTATCTGTCATGGTATATGTGTGTTTCTGTGTCTGTCATGGTGTAAATGTGTGTTTAAAAATAGTGTTTTTGCTCACCTTTTTTTTTTCCCCACGCAGCATGCTGGTCTCCCTCGACTGGCCCTGCCTCTCTAGCTGAGATCATCAAGCTTGATGATCTCAGCCAATCCAATGCTTTGTCATAGGATTGGCTGCAAAACGCCACTCCAATTAGCATCTCCTCATAGAGATGCATTGAATCAATGTATCTCTATGGGGAACGTTCAGCACCTACAGAGTGTGGAGGCCCTGAATGTAGGTGCACTAACACAGGAAGCACCTCTAGTGACCGTCTGAGTGACTGTCACTAGCAGTGCCACTTTGAAGCAATGTAAACACTGCCTTTTGTCTGAAAAGTCAGTGTTTACGTTGAAAAGCCTGTAGGGACATGCTATAGACACCAGTACCACCACATTAAGCTGTGTGTGTGCGTCTGCTAGTGAGTGAGCTTGCTTGCATGCGTGTGCCTGCTAGTGAGTGAGCTTGTGTTTTTATGTCAATGAGCTGATGTATATCAGTAAGATTGTTTGTCTATGAGGCTGTGTATCAATTAGCTTGTGTGTGTCACTGAAATGTCAGTGAAATTGCCAGTGTCTGCATGTGCGTATGCTTACTGTATAATTAAACGTTTTACCCTGAAAGGACCAATATTTTATATTAGAAAAAGCAATATATATATATATATATATATATATATATATATTACTCAATCATCTGTCTTGGCAAGACATAACCTTACATATTACACGCGACAATATATGGCGCAGTGACTTATGGGGCTGGCACAAATTTTTTTTTTCCAGGGCTGCTTTGTATCCCCAGTCCGGCCCTGTACTTGTGTATAAGGGAGGATAGATAGGTGGGAGCAGCATTAGGTAGAGATTTGAAAGCAAGAACCAGAATTTTAAATTGAGCTCTATATTTTATAGGAAGCCAATGTAGGGACTGACAGAAGGGTGAGGCATGGGAGGTGCGGGCGGACAGGGTGATGAGCCTCGTCGCCGCATTCATTATGGACTGTAAAGGCGCAAGTTGGGAGCATGTAAGACCACTGAGAAGCGGATTACAGTAGTCAAGGTGAGAAAAGACAGTGGAATGGACCAACACCTTAGTCGCATCTGGCGTTAAGTAGGGGCGGATGCGCGAAATGTTTTTGAGATGGAAATGACAGGATTTGGCGATAGATTGAACATGAGGCTTGAAGGAGAGGTCGGAGTCAAAGAGAACACGAGCGAGCCTGTGTGGTGGAACTGATGGTAGCACCGTTGACTTGGAGGGAGACAGACACAGGAGTAACAACACTTGAGGGAGGAAAGACCAGAATTTCAGTTTTGGTCAAGTTTAGTTTAAGGAAGTGGGCAGCCATCCAGTTAGAAACAGCAGAGAGGCAGTCAGAGACACTAGTCAAGAGGGACGGGGAGAGATCAGGAGAGGACAGGTAGATTTGCGTGTCATCTGCATAGAAATGATATTGGAAGCCAAAGGAGCTAATGAGTTTACCAAGGGAGGCAGTATAGATGGAGAACAGTATAGATGGAGACCAAGGACTGAACCTCTTATTGGGGGAATCTGCTACAAGGGATTGCTATGCTTGTCATACTCCCTTGCTAAATCACTCCTAAGCTCTTTAGGAGCTCATTCCTGTTTTGCTCTCTGGAGGAGTCTACGGTGGTTATGGTGTTTGCTGCAGTGCTTGGAGTCCTCAGGAAACGCTACGAGCATCCTTCAACGGAGGTACCCAGTTGGGGTGCCAGGTGATCCGTTACAATGCACCAGGGCCTCTCTACGTTAGTTCTGCAACTGTGCAGCAGCTTCCCCATACACAAGCTCCACCCCAATCTCTGACTGAGACACATATTGACAGACATACACACATTCTGACAGACATACAGTGACAGACACACACTCTCTGACTGAGACACACACTGACTGAACCAAAAACACACACTCTAAGACTCACAAATTGCTATTTTTATTTTATTTTAAATCCACCCAGCCTCCCTACCTTTGGGAGATCTGAGTGGATCTTTTCCTGACGTCCAGTGTGTCTCCTCCTAATCTTCCTGCATTTTCTCTCTGCTCCCCTGCGCGCTCTCTGAAGTGATGTTGGGGCTGGAGTGACATCATATCACTAAACAGCGCGCAAGGGAGCGAAGAGGAACTGCAGGAAGGTTACTGCTCCCTCAGGCGCTGCCACCATGCTCTCCGCGGCGGCCGGCTTTAATGTTTCCTGCGCGACTTAGCAAAGGGCTGACAAATGCCAGACGCCAGGGCAAAATGTTTAGTTGCCATGGCGACCTGGAATTTGCAGAGCTTCGTGTATGTATGTGTGTGTATATATAAAGACATATCTATCTATCTATATATATATATATATACATACACACACTCACACACACACACACACACACACACATGTATATACACGTTTAATAACTGCCCCCCTACTTTTGGCCCCTTATGTGCCCCCCCCCAAGTATGAATCCTCGAGATGCCATGGGCCATCGCCAGTAGTGTAGTAATGGAACCAGGGACATTAGTCTACTTATTCTTATGTAATAGCAGTTTTGTGGAGCAAACAGGGATCTGAGCCTTTTTTAATGTCTGGTGCAGTTGATGTCAATATTTATAAACTCCCTATGTTCTTAAAACTGAATGTGGACATCAGTGCATTCCAAGCCGTGGGACAGTTTGCTGTTCCGACCACAAGGTTGCAGTCTTGCACCAGACATTAAACTGATCCCTTAGTGCAGTTTTCCCTCCGTGGACTTTTAGCAGAAGATACATTATAACAGCTTTATTTCCATGTATCTAACTGCATGAGAATATGTTCAGAGCCATGGGGGCCTTATATATTGGAGAATAAATGCTTCAACCGGTAGACAGGACCTGAAAGATATATGAGCAGCATTAAGACATGAGATCACAGGATGCTGTAGGAGAAGTTAGGCGATTGGCTTCTATCACAAATTTGTCATTTCGGCTCTGTCTCTAATTATTCATACTGGCTTTGTTTGGCAGTGTCCTCAGGGCTTACAAACTGTCTCCTGCTACTTGACACGGCACGACAGGTACAAGTTTTTGACAATAATGACTATGTCTTCCTGACCCATTGTGGCAAGCCTGAGGGTTTTAACCCCTGAAACTCCCAATGGTTAATACATTATAATGAGCTGCGCAACAAACTGGTTCGAAAACTTGATCCAATTTTTTTTTTTCCAAATATGAACCTTTTCTAAGATTCTCATTTCTTGAAGCAAACAGCTCATATCACCCCAGTCATTATTTTGACAATTTGCAACTCCCAGAAATAATTAGATTTGAATAACACCGGAGGTTAAAATATATTTTAAGTGACTTTGTCACCTAATATTTTCTTTACATAAATCAGTTTAAAACATCATGGTTTATAACTAACCAAGTTCTACTAAATATTCACCATTGTTTATTTTTAGTGCGGAACTGACCATCTCCATCTTGAAATTGCATCACCATTTTTAAACACTGGTTTAAAGCCATGTGTTACAGGAGCCAATCAGATCTTAAGAATTCCATAGATTAGCTAATTAAAGGGATACTATAGGCACCAAACTAACTTTGGCTTAATAAAACAGTTTCGGTGTCCCTGCAGTCTCACTATGCAATTCTCTGCCATTTAGGAGTTAAATGACTTGCTTTGGTTTATGCACTCCTAGCCACACATCCCCTGGCTGTGATTCACACAGACTGCATGAACAAAATGGTTTAATTTTTATTGGATCAGATGTTAAGTTACTTTATAACTTACTTTATTACTTTATCAAACTTTAATCACACAAAGGAGACTCATGTAGGCTCTAGAATGCTGTTAACAGAGCAGAAGATAAGAAATTCTAAATTAAACTGAATGTACAATAAAGGGAGTTTAAACATTAGAGCTCTCTTTACAGGATGTGTTTAGGAAGGCTGTGTAAGTCCCATTCAAGGGAGTGTAACTAGGGCTCTATAAACAAAGTGATTTAACTCCTAAATGGCAGAGAACTGAACAGCGAGACTACAGAGGCATGATCTACACACCAAAACTGCTTCATTAAGTTAAAGTTGTTTGGGTTACTGTATTGTCCCTTTAACTCATAGAATTCTAGAGAGCAAAGGAGAACACAATTTTGCAATGCACAACTTTGTGATCCAAATGATTTCACAAAGTGAATTGCGAAATGTATACCAAAAATAGCCTGAAATTGGTAGAAATTTCTTCTATCATTTGTCCATGATTAAAAGACATAATGAAAATCCCAATAAAAGGAATTAGAGGCAGAGAACGACTAAAGTAAAAGAGACATGTTGTTTAACATAGAGATTCCAATAATCTAAGCCAACTAAAAGACTGCTCAATAAATGCTCTATTTATTTATTTTTTTGGACAATCTTTATTTATATTTCTTTTCTTTCAGTTACATATCAGGTGAGTGTAGCCAATAAACTGTGAGCCAGTCGCAGATGGAATACACATTTAACTAACAGCCGAGTGATAGAACAATAACTGTGACAATGCTTGTTCATACTAAGTGTGTAGCATCCCATGTGATATTGCTATGGCATGAGACGTCATGGGATGTAATATGGTCATGGTCAGATCCTCATTGCCGGCCTCTATTTATTTTTAACGGTAGAATTCTTGAGCCTATTTAAATAAATTCCATTATTTTTTTTTACGTCATATCAGCTATGTGTGATAACTAATATAGCGTATGATTATACAAAGTCATGCTGTTTTTGTTTTGTACTCCAATACTTTTTATCATTCTGTATTTGTACATTGAGGGATAACATTTTTTAATGTTTATTTGATAGTTAATGCCTTTAGGATATTTAATAACTTTTTTTTGGTTTTCATGTAACATTTCTTTCTATTTAATATTTAAAGTTCGAGATGTTGATGGATAATCAATGAATATCACTAAGACCCGATACCACGAGCCTGGTAAATGCTGAGAATCGGGATTCAATAGATAGACGGCGAGGGGGAAATGGGTCGTTTTGTCTCCGGCTAACACAATCTAGTCTGCAATGTCATACACAAATGAAGTAGATGTACTCTACACGGCTCAATGACACTCAGCAGACTCTTAATTAGGCAAATGTTCGCCCCCTTCATATCCTAAATTAACCGAGCTAACTGGGTTATTTTAATTTTGGTTAAAAAGAGAATTTCTGCAAAAGTGATTTACGCTCGGCACATGTTGAGCGAAGAAGGGATTATATAAAAACATGACAGTTTGGCAGAGTCCGCATGCTGATTTTTGTTGTATAAATGCTTTCCACTACTTATTAATGTACGCAAAATACTTTATGTTTCATAAGTTTTTACATTCATGAGCTATCTGCCCGCGGGTGATTACTGTGAAGCAATTAGTACCAATGACACTCTGACTGGATCTTAATATGACAAATGAGCACAGAATAGTCACCAACACTCAATTACCTCTCAAGGTCAGTACTGGGCTTTACAGAGCTATAGCAAGTCAGTCTAATGATGAGGAGCAAGTGAGGTTTTGAAGACAACTTTGCGTAAGTTATGTAGCGAAGAGAGACTCTAAGTGGCAGAGCAGTGATGAACAATTACAGGCAATGATTTAGTGCTAATTGGTCACATGAAATGTCTTTCTTTAAAAAAAAAAAAAAAAAAGACTAACACATTGTATTGTCATTGGATTTGAATGTACTGTATGCGCTTTATGTCACAAACATGTTTTTACATTGAATTCCTTGATTCTCATAAAGTTATTAGCATACATAAATATGGAGCTATATGCATATTTAATCAGACTTATTTACATTTTAAAATGCTATGTATCTATTTATGGAATACAATTTAATTGCTTGACAAATAAATCTCTTTTATAAAGATCTCAAAGTTAATATCATGTAATCTTAAACTAATATGTTAAAGAAAAAGTATTGTGTTTACTTAAAGGTAAATATATTTTGTATATATTCCAAACATTGATAAATTCATAAATAAATAATTATAAAAACACACATACCTTTTAAGGAGTACTGGTATAGCGTTAAGAAGACAAACATGTATACCTAACACTAGAGTATTATACTAATTTGGATTATTGGGCCCCCAGAAGTTAGAAAAAAAAGCAGATTTACTAACCTTATTTCCCTCCTGTGCACTGGTCTCCGTGTGTTTGTCCTGCCACTGCTGGCTGAGATCATCAGTACTGATGATCTCAGCCAATCCAATGCTTCCCCTTATCACCAATCAGCATCTCATCATAGAGATGCATTAAGTCATTATTCATCGTCTCCATTCAGAGCGTGAAGATACTGAACATCAGCTCCGCGATTCCAGGAACCCCCTCTAGTGGATGTCCAAGTGACAGCCACTAGAGGTGACTTTAGGCAGCATTGTAAGCATTACCTGCTTACACTGCTCTACCCGCAGTTGCCACTATATGCCTGATAACCACTATATTAACTTGCAGTAGTTCTGGTGCTTCCTATAGTGTCCCTTTAAAAGAACTCTATAGTGGCCTGCCTGCAGCGACAGACAGACCCACCCTCACCAGGAAGATATGCTCCAATCAATAGCACCTCATATTGGTTTATGGGATCTATTCTTACCACATAAGCTCCGCTCACACAAATGTTTATAGCAATATCCCCAAAAACTGTTTCACAGCTGTTATATTTTTAAGTAAAGTCTTTTTCACTGTTGAACCAGGCTATGTGCCGTGGTGGTTGGAAAATCTGTGGTTGGCACATAGAGGAGAGAGTGCACACAAGTTGAACAAGAGGTTACAAGCATAGGCGTGCGCAGCCTATTGCATTAGTGTGTGCACCCTAAAGCACAAGCACACGCCGCATATATATATATATGTATGTATGTATATATATATATATATATACATACACATATATACACACACTGCTGTGTGTGTGTGTGTGCTGTGTGAGGGTGCTGTTAGTGTGATGTGTGTGTGACGGTGCTGGTAGTGTGCTATGTGGGTGAGGGTGTTTGTGTGTGCGTGCTTGTGAGGATGCTGTTAATGTACTGTGTGTGAGGGTGCTGTTTGTGTGTGTGTGTGTGTGTGTGCTGTGTGTGTTGTGTGTGTGAGGGTGCTGTTATGTGTGTGTGTGTGCTGTTTGTGTTTGTGAGGGTGTGTGTGTGTGTGCTGTGTATGCTGCTGTTGGTGAGGGTGCTGTATGTGTGTGGGTGCTGTATGTCTGTGGGTGCTGAATGTGTGTGGGTGCTGTGTATGTCTGTGGGTGCTGTATGTGTGTGGGTGCTGTCTGGGTGCTGTATGTGTGTGGGCGCTGTATGTCTGTGGGTGCTGAATGTATGTGGGTGCTGTGTATGTCTGTGGGTGCTGTGTATGTCTGTGGGTGCTGAATGTCTGTGGGTGCTGAATGTGTGTGGGTGCTGTCTGGGTGCTGAATGTCTGTGGGTGCTGTATGTGTGTGGGTGCTGTGTATGTCTGTGTGTGCTGTGTGTGTGCTGTATGTGTGGGTGTTGTATGTCTGTGTGTGCTGTATGTGTGGGTGTTGTATGTCTGTGTGTGCTGTGTGTGTGCTGTATGTGTGGGTGTTGTATGTCTGTGTGTGCTGTGTGTGTGCTGTATGTGGGTGGGTGATTGTGGGGGTGGAGGTGGGGGTACATTACTTGCTATCCCCCCTCCCTTCTTACCTTTTGTAGGGAGGGGGGATAGTGCTGCTGCTTTCCCTGGTGGTCCAGTGGAGAGTGAACTCTAGCCCCTGTGGGGCTAGAGTTCACTCTCGCGAGATTTGAGTGTTGCCGAGGCAACGCTCATATCTCGCGAGAGGAACCCGGCGGAGCTGCCGGCAATAGCTCCGCCGGGTCCTCTCCTGCCTCCCTCCCTGCATGTGGGTCGGTGGGGAGGGAGGCTGAGAGCAGAGCCGGCGCTCAGATAGCGCCGGCTCTGCATGAGCCGACAGGGGAGATCCTGAGATCTCCCCTGCTGGTCTCAATATACATAGGCGTGCCGCGGGGATTAGGGTGTGCCCAGGCACACCCGGCACACCCCGTGCGCACACCTATGGTTACAAGTATGCTCGAGCTTAGAATTCCAGCTGCCTGACTAACAGCTCTGAGGGGTTGGCTTAGAGTTGCAGAGACTTATACAAAGCTGAGAATGATTCACAGATTATTCTCTAAACCATGGGTCCTCAAACTCCGGCCCTCCAGATGTTGCTGAACTACAACTCCCATGATTCTCTGGCTATGTAATTCAAAGAATCATGGGAGTTGTAGTTCAGCAACATCTGGGGGGCCGGAGTTTGAGGACCCGTGCTCTAAACCATCTACTTTGCAATCAGTCATGATCATGCTGAGAGTGACCCTTTAACTTTGGCTTGTATTCTTCTATTACATAGCAAAAGATTGATTCACCAGCTAGTAATTTGTATTGAACTACCAATCTGTAAAAGCAGGGCAAAATACAAGCTGAAAGCATGATGGGAACTGTGAGTATAATAAAACAAGGTGTACAATGACGCATAATGTGTAACTGATAATATGTGGTTGGCAGAGAGTATGTAAAAGGGGTGTTTTATCAGCCATGCAGCGCACATGCAGAGCACTACAAGAACATTCTGTTAATGGGCAAAAAGCCCTGCAATAGCCTCTTCCAGTTCAAAGTTTGTCAAATGATGTGATTGTTCTGCACTTTGTATAATATGCCAAAAATATGGACATATTCAACGAGTAAAGATAGTTATGATGTACCTTAAGTGTCTTGATATTTAACACATTCTTAGTGCTAGCTCTGTACTGTGGAATCATGGGTATTTTGCAAATTTGCAAATTAAAAAGCACAAACAGTGCTGCATAATCACAGCAAGTTAGGCAGACAATGTAATAGAGCAGCAGGAATTGCTAGCAGAATGCTTGGTTGTATAGGGAGAGGTATTAGCAGTAGAAAGAGGAAAGTGCTCATGCCATTGTACAGAACACTGGTGAGACCTCACTTGGAGAATTGTACACAGTACTGGAGACTGTATCTTCAGAAGGATATTGATACCTTAGAGAGGGTTCACAGAAGGGCTAAGTAAACTGGTTCATGGATTGCGGGATGAAAATTACCAGGAAAGGTTAAAGGATCTTAACATGTATAGCTTGGAGGAAAGACGAGACAGGGGGGATATGATAGAAACATTTAAATACATAAAAGGAATCAACACAGTAAAGGAGGAGACTATATTTAAAAGAAGAAAAACTACCACAACAAGAGGACATAGTCTTAAATTAGAGGACAAAGGTTTAAAAATAATATCAGGAAGTATTACTTTACTGAGAGGGTAGTGGATGCATGGAATAGCCTTCCAGCTGAAGTGGTAGAGGTTAACACAGTAAAGGAGTTTTAGCATGCGTGGGATAGGCATAAGGCTATCCTAACTATAAGATAAGACCAGGGACTAATGAAAGTATTTAGAAAATTGGGCAGACTAGATGGGCCGAATGGTTATCTGCCGTCACATTCTATGTTTCTAAGTTTAAGTAAGTTACTTTGAATCTGCATTAACTAAAAAAAAACAGTTTATGCAGGATGCATTTTTTTAAACAAAAAAGCTGTTTTCAGATATTTTATGATTTGCCACTAATTCTGAACTTTAATTATACCCCACAGGAGCAGCGTCTAGTGATAGATAACTAAGGGAGATGAGATACATTTGAGGAGGATTGAATAAAATGCTGCAGTCACTGCCCCTTTAAATGAATAAAAATGTCAATTTCCTGCAAAAATAAAGTGTTATATTAAGAAATATGTATAACGGGTTGCAGATTCATAAACAGCATTCACATAAAGTGATGGTGAAACTGCTCTGTTCACACAGTATAATTGGAGTGCAAGCACTGAATCTTGGCATAAATCTCAGTAGGGAAACTGCTGCTTTTGACTTCCAACTGTGTCTCTATTAGAATAATTGTAAGTGTTTCGTATCAGAGAAACAAAATAGCAACTACTGTCAGTGCAGCCTCTAACCAAGGAACAAAGACAGCAACTACTGTCAGTGCAGCCGCTAACCAAGGAACAAAGACAGCAACTACTGTCAGTGCAGCCTCTAACCAAAGAACAAAGACAGCAACTACTGTCAGTGCAGCCGCTAACCAAGGAACAAAGACAGCAACTACTGTCAGTGCAGCCTCTAACCAAGGAACAAAGACAGCAACTACTGTCAGTGCAGCCGCTAACCAAGGAACAAAGACAGCAACTACTGTCAGAGCAACCTCTAACCAAGGAACAAAGACAGCAACTACTGTCAGAGCAACCTCTAACCAAGGAACAAAGACAGCAACTACTGTCAGAGCAACCTCTAACCAAGGAACAAAGACAGCAACTACTGTCAGTGCAACCTCTAGCCAAGGAACAAAGACAGCAACTACTGTCAGTGCAACCGCTAACCAAGGAACAAAGACAGCAACTACTGTCAGTGCAACCGCTAACCAAGGAACAAAGACAGCAACTACTGTCAGTGCAACCTCTAGCCAAGGAACAAAGACAGCAACTACTGTCAGTGCAACCGCTAACCAAGGAACAAAGACAGCAACTACTGTCAGTGCAACCGCTAACCAAGGAACAAAGACAGCAACTACTGTCAGTGCAACCTCTTACCAAGGAACAAAGACAGCAACTACTGTCAGTGCAGCCTCTAACCAAGGAACAAAGACAGTAACTACTGTCAGTGCAGCCTCAAACCAAGGAACAAAGACAGCAACTACTGTCAGTGCAACCTCTTACCAAGGAACAAAGACAGCAACTACTCTCAGTGCAGCCGCTAACCAAGGAACAAAGACAGCAACTACTGTCAGAGCAACCTCTAACCAAGGAACAAAGACAGCAACTACTGTCAGAGCAACCTCTAACCAAGGAACAAAGACAGCAACTACTCTCAGTGCAGCCGCTAACCAAGGAACAAAGACAGCAACTACTGTCAGAGCAACCTCTAACCAAGGAACAAAGACAGCACCTACTCTCAGTGCAGCCGCTAACCAAGGAACAAAGACAGCAACTACTGTCAGTGCAGCCTCTAACCAAGGAACAAAGACAGCAACTACTCTCAGTGCAGCCTCTAACCAAAGAACAAAGACAGCAACTACTGTCAGAGCAACCTCTAACCAAGGAACAAAGACAGCAACTACTGTCAGTGCAGCCTCTAACCAAGGAACAAAGACAGCAACTACTCTCAGTGCAGCCGCTAACCAAGGAACAAAGACAGCACCTACTGTCAGTGCAACCGCTAACCAAGGAACAAAGACAGCAACTACTGTCAGTGCAGCCGCTAACCAAGGAACAAAGACAGCAACTACTGTCAGTGCAACCGCTAACCAAGGAACAAAGACAGCAACTACTGTCAGTGCAGCCTCTAACCAAGGAACAAAGACAGCACCTACTGTCAGTGCAACCGCTAACCAAGGAACAAAGACAGCAACTACTCTCAGTGCAGCCTCTTACCAAGGAAGAAAGACAGCAACTACTGTCAGTGCAGCCACTAACCAAGGAACAAAGACAGCAACTACTGTCAGTGCAACCTCTTACCAAGGAACAAAGACAGCAACTACTGTCAGTACAGCCTCTAACCAAGGAACAAAGACAGCAACTACTCTCAGTGCAGCCGCTAACCAAGGAACAAAGACAGCAACTACTGTCAGTACAGCCTCTAACCAAGAAACAAAGACAGCAACTACTGTCAGTGCAACCTCTTACCAAGGAACAAAGACAGCAACTACTGTCAGTACAGCCTCTAACCAAGGAACAAAGACAGCAACTACTGTCAGTGCAGCCTCTAACCAAGAAACAAAGACAGCAACTACTGTCAGTGTAGCCGCTAACCAAGGAACAAAGACAGCACCTACTGTCAGTGCAACCGCTAACCAAGGAACAAAGACAGCAACTACTGTCAGTGCAGCCTCTAGCCAAGGAACAAAGACAGCAACTACTATCAGTACAGCCTCTAGCCAAGGAACAAAGACAGCAACTACTGTCAGTGTAGCCGCTAACCAAGGAACAAAAACAGCAACTACTGTCAGTGCAGCCTCTAGCCAAGGAACAAAGACAGCAACTACTGTCAGTGCAACCGCTAACCAAGGAACAAAAACAGCAGCTACTGTCAGTGCAGCCTCAAACCAAGGAACAAAGACAGCAACTACTGTCAGAGCAACCTCTAACCAAGGAACAAAGACAGCAACTACTCTCAGTGCAACCACTAACCAAGGAACAAAGACAGTAACTACTGTCAGTGCAGCCTCAAACCAAGGAACAAAGACAGCAACTACTGTCAGTACAGCCTCTAGCCAAGGAACAAAGACAGCAACTACTGTCAGTGCGGCCTCTAACCAAGGAATAAGGACAGCAACTACTGTCAGTGCAGCCGCTAACCAAGGAATAAGGACAGCAACTACTGTCAGTGCAACCGCTAACCAAGGAACAAAAACAGCAACTACTGTCAGTGCAGCCTCAAACCAAGGAACAAAGACAGCAACTACTGTCAGAGCAACCTCTAACCAAGGAACAAGACAGCAACTGCTGTCAGTGCAGCCGCTAACAAGGAGCAAAGACAGCAACTACTGTCAGTGCAAGAACCAGCAACTACTGTGTGCAGCATAACCAAGACAAAGACAGCAACTACTTTCAGTGCAGCCTCTAACCAGGAACAAAGGGCAGCAGCTTACTGTCAGTGCAGCCACTAACCGAACAGAAGACAGTAACTACTGTCCAGTGCAGCCCAAACCAAGGAACAAGACAGCAACTACTGTCAGTACAGCCTCTAACCAAGGAACAAAAACAGCAGCTACTGTCAGTACAGCCTCAGCCCAAGGAACAAGACAGCAACTACTGTCAGTGCAACCGCTAACCAGGAACAAAAACAGCAACTACTGTCAGTGCAGCCTCTGTCAAGCCAAGGAACAAAGACAGCAACTACTGTCAGAGCAACCTCTAACCAAGGAACAAAGACAGCAACTACTCTCAGTGCAACCACTAACCAAGGAACAAAGACAGCAACTACTGTCAGTACAGCCTCTAGCCAAGGAAGAAAGACAGCAACTACTGTCAGTGCAGCCGCTAACCAAGGAACAAAGACAGCAACTACTGTCAGTGCAGCCTCTAACCAAAGAACAAAGACAGCAACTACTGTCAGTGCAACCGCTAACCAAGGAACAAAGACAGTAACTACTTCAGTGCAGCCTCTAACCAAGGAACAAAGACAGCAACTACTGTCAGTGCAGCCGCTAACCAAGGAACAAAGACAGCTACTGTCAGTGCGGCCTCTAACCAAGGAACAAAGACAGCAACTACTGTCAGTGCAGCCGCTAACCAAGGAACAAAGACAGCAACTACTGTCAGTGCAGCCTCTAACCAAGGAAGAAAGACAGCAACTACTGTCAGGGAAGCCGCTAACCAAGGAACAAAGACAGCAACTACTGTCAGTGCAGCCTCCAACCAAAGAACAAAGACAGCAACTACTGTCAGTGCAGCCGCTAACCAAGGAACAAAGACAGCAACTACTGTCAGTGCGGCCTCTAACCAAGGAATAAGGACAGCAACTACTGTCAGTGCAGCCGCTAACCAAGGAATAAGGACAGCAACTACTGTCAGTGTAGTCTGTAGCCAAGGATTCAGTATCCTTCCTCAGAATAGGGGGCACAGCTACCACTAGTGCAGTCTGTTACCAGAGAATCATGAAATCACTTTCCTCTACAACAACCACTTATTTTCAGAATAATGTCCAGAACTACTAAGTGTAAACTCTTACCTACCAAATCAGTAGAACAACTTTATCATTGCAGTCCATTACCTACAGAACCAGAGAGCGACTACTGCCAGCGTAGCCATCAAATAGGGAGTCTAACACATAGTGCCTAACCTCTTCTACCTGAATCTCTTCCATTCAGAGTCAATGGCACAACTACCATACTGAGGATGAGATTTCATTGAAAGCTTTTGAAGAGAATAGTTTAATAGATTCTCAGAGTGTCGATTTGTTGCCATGTACATTTCAAGTTTAATTAGGACACTTACTAGAACCTACTAGATGATATGACATATGTGCAAAATATGTGCAAAATAAAAATGTCTATTTATCAATTAAATGTTTCTTTTAGCTATTTTGGATGCAAACCATATTTGTTAACCATTAACCAAATTTAATTAGTCAACCGAACCTGTGCTCTGAATTTCAAATTCTAATGATTGAGTCTGAAATATTAAATTGATGCATTTTCATTAATTCATGTTTTCTGTTTCCCAAATGCTTTTCTTGTATCCTTCTTTTTCCTAAATAAGAATTATGTGTAACTTTCAGCTTAGATATCCTGAAACTTTATTATCACGTTACATTTTTAAGCATAAAAAAAATATTATTGAAATCATACATACAAGACAATTTTCTCTTTACCATTTCATGGGTGTCTCTTCCTGGTAGTAGTAATGTTAATTAGCTGCAAATACTGAGTATGTGAATGATTTGCTGTGCTCAGCCAACTGTAAATTCACACATAGTGAGCTTTGATGGAAATTCATAAGGCCTTCAGAAGAAAGGGCCATCATGTAAACTAGCACCTTTTGTAGCCTAAAATGAACTTTAAAATGGCACATGTTAAAAAAAAATTAAAAAATAAAGTAACACGTAGACTTATTCGGGACAAATAATAGCAGTTCTTCTGAGCCACTTTGGCAGAATTTTGCTGTGGGGGGATTTGGCAGAAATTAGTTCATGTCGCTCTTTTACTTAACCAAATTTCAGTACTGAAATAATTCAGGAGGGGGGCGGGGAGTGGGAGCTAGCGGAACAGAACAAATACAAATTTGACACCCCCCCGTCTAAATCCCCCCCTCCAAAAAAAAAACACCTACTAAATTTTTAAAATGTGTTATTTTTTTTACATTTTTTAAAAAATGTATTGAACAAATTTGTAAACTTTTGTAAACCCCTGCCCCTTTCTACAAAATCCCTGCACTCCCTCACACACAGGTACAAGCAGACAGTCACACGCACACAGTCACATGCAGACAGTCACACATATAGTCACAGGCAGTCATACAAACAGTTACAGGTAGAGAGGTAGAGAGTTACACACGCACACAGTCAGTTACAAGCAATTACACACAGTCACTCACACTGTTACAGGCAGACAGTCACATATACAGTCACAGGCAGACAGTCATACACATAGTTACAGCCACACACAGTTATAGGTAGACAGTTACGCACACACACACAGTTACAGGCAGACTATTACACACACACACACACACTGTTACAGGCAGACAGTTACACATACGTACACACAATTACAGGCAGACAGTTACACACACACACACACACATATTTACAGGCAGACAGTTATACACACACACACAGTCAATTACAAGCAGTTACACACAGTCACGCACACTGTTACTGGCAGACAGTCACACACATAGTTACAGCCACACACACAGTTACGCACACACACACAGTTACAGGCAGACCGTTACATACACACATACACACAGTTACAGATAGACAGTTACGCACACACACACACAATTACAGGCAGACCATTACACACACACACTATTACAAGCAGACAGTTACACACAGTACACACAGTTACAGTCAGACAGGTACACACACACACATTTACAGGCAGACAGTTATACACACACACACACAGTTACAGACACACACACAAGACAGACAGTCACACAGTTACAGACAGACAGTCACACACACACACACACACACACACAGTTACAGACAGACATTCACACACACACACATATTTACAGGCAGACAGTCACACACACAGACACACACACAGTTACAGGCAGACAGTTACAGACACACACACACACACACAGTTACAGGGTCAGGCAGACAGTCACACACACACACAGACACACACTCTTACTTACAGACAGTGTGGGCTGGAGGAGTGGATTCCCTGGCCTGAAGTCCTTCCCTGGCTGGAGCCTGTTAGGTGGAGGAGCAGGGATTTCTTCTTGCTGCACCTCCATGTGCAGCATTAACAGCAGCTTGTAAGGGCCGTGTTAAGCCCCGCCCCTGCTCGCGGTTAGGCCCTACCCCTAAATGACAGTAGCTCCGCCCCTTCTTCCTCCCGCGCGGCCAGTTCATCTTGCAGCCCCCTTCAGCCCCAAGACCAGGGTCAAGGTACCCCCCTACCAGGTGGCACCCCGGGCGGACCACCCCCTTCCGCCCCCCCCTTAGTCCACCACTGCCTGCCAGTCTCCTATCTCCCACTCAAAGTGCTGCTGGTAGTAGCTGCTTACTATACACAGCAGAAAGTTAAACCTAGTCTTAGACGACCAAGGTTATAACTCATTGCAACACAGGTACATCAAGGGTAAAAGCACTGTATCACAGCTGGTCTGTCTTCCTCAGTAGCTGCTGTCAAAGTGTCTAGAAAAATACAGCTTGGAAGTATTGATTGCTTTGCTGGGCCTCCTTTTTTCAGTTTATTGGTCAGTTGTTACTTGACTTGGAAAATCGTTGCTTCTTGATTAATAGGAGATCCAACCCAAATGATTGGGCAGATCTCTTGTTCATCATGGAAAAAAGATGTGCTTATTTATTCCCACGCAAAAAACAAAAAAACAAACAAAAAAAAACCAATGCAACAGTCTTTTTTTCTTTTATATCACCCTTTTTTTCTTGTTCCAGGAAAAGCACTTAGGATGAAGAACGGAATGAAACATGTTTGGGCTTCCTTGAATCAATTCCCCTGTGATTCTAGTGTGTGAATTTTGACCGATTACCTGAATCTGGCTAAATTGCAGTTCGTACGGAAATGAGTCTCCAAGTCTAATAACAAAGAGGCACATTTTGATAAATACAAAGCTGTTTGAGTACTGTTTCTTTTTTTGTGTGTGCATTGCTATAGACATAGACATAGAAGGTTAGACAGACATTTCATCAAAAATGTATTCAAGAGTAAACGACATAGATATAGCATTTAATGATATAGCAGGAAAAGAGGAAACATAAAGATAAAATGAAATAATAATAAGAATTCCTTGTGTCGTTTATTCTAGGCTACATTAGCCAACATAAGACAGTTGTACTGCTCAGGCGTCGGGCTCAGATTGCATTTCAGCCTATCCCCATAGGAAGCTAGAGTAGGGTGCTTCCAAGAGAGTATCTACAGTGCAGCATCGGACCAGGGCTCCCCTTCAGCCCCAGGCATGAAAGAGGGCGGGCATCAGCAAACCGTGAGCCTGCAGTCCCGTGGGTGTCAAGTTCTTCCCCTGCTGGGGGTGGCCATAAGATCCAGATGACAAGGTAGTGGTGGATTTTTGGCCTACGTGGTCAATGTACTGAGGCATAGCCTCTTGAGGCTCTCAGCCCAACAGAGCATGAGGCAAAAAAGGTAGGCACTTGTACTGGTTATGTGTATGCTGTCTTGCGGTTTGGTCGCTGACGCAGCCAGACAGTCAGATAGCTTGAGCCAGAAGCTTTAGAAGATGGCATCCAGGCATTGCAGAATATTTGTCATAGATCTGCTGTGGGGGATCTGGGATAGGCAAAGGCCTTGCAAGGCTAAATTAGGCACATCCACCATATTGGCATGGTCTAAAAATCGAGTTGTGGCTAAGATACGACTCGGAATCGGAGGCAGGACAGGCGCCACATATAGGTGAAGTAGGTGTTGGCCTAGGGCGCACAGTTACAGGGGGCACTGCGCCTGTCTACCTGCACCACTGTGGGTGGCGCTTCTACATATGCCACGGTGCCGGCCTGCGGCACTGAAGATAGAAGGGTGCGAGCGCCAATACTAAGTATTGAAGCGACCGGTTTGCGAGCTGGGCGGCTGCATATTGCCCTATTCCCTGCAGGTCCAGCTCCTTCATCTTGCAAAGAGGAGCAGGAATTAAATTAAGCCAGATACCCTGTCAATGGCTATACAGGGGGGGAGGGTCATTCAGATGACACCCACTCTCTCATGACTCCGCCCCCTATCTACTCCTCCCCTCTTCAACTAATAGAATTGAAGGAGGAAGGGTAGGAGGGACATGCGGAGTGCAGGCCCTCCCTGACCTGTTGCTGATCCAGCCCCAGCCAAACCCTGAACAATTCCAGTAGGAGAGGGATCAGGAGTCTTGGCTGGGCGGATAAACAACAGGTACTGAAACTATTTTTTGTAACATACATGCCCCTTACACAGTCTAGGTGACAGCATGACCTTTATTTAGAGTTTGGGGGGAAGAGCGGGCAGCATAAACTTTATTTAGAAGTTGGGGCTGTGGGGGGCAGCATAAACTTTATTTAGAGGTTGGGGAGGGGCAACATAAACTTTATTTAGAGGATGGGGAGGGGGCAGCATAAACTTTATTTAGAGGTTGGGTGGGAGGGGGCAACATAAACTTTATTTAGAGGTTGGGTGGGAGGGGAGTAGCATAAACTTTATTTTAAGGTTAGTTAGGGCTTAATGTTAGGTTTATGTTTATGTTTTGCATACGATCAAATATATAAAAATTAAAACCTAATATTTTAAGTTTTTGAATTATTTGAGCTGGGCGAGGGGGCAGAGTCAAGGGGCTGGGGCATGGGGGGTGGCAAAATGAGACTTTGCCTAGTGTGGCAAAAATCCTTGCACCAGCCCTGATCTGAGGTGAGTGCAGCAGTGATTGCCAGGTCGACTTAAGTGGGGACTGGGATATCTCCAGGGGAGGAGATAAGTTTGCAGCAGGTTTGTACCGGGATTGTTCGAGTGGAGAGATCAGCCACCTCTCCCCAGCTTTGTCTTCAGCAGGGCGCGGCAAAGGTGATCGGATTCCCGGAGGTTCTAGGTCTTGAGTGACGGCTTAACGTGTAGCTCTGGGAAACCCTAACACCGGTGGTGCACCAGAATGGTAATCCCAGTTTATGGGCTGGGGTTAGCACCCACAAGCCCGCCCAATTGCCATGAGCTTGTGCGCCACACTTCTTATCTGGTGAAAGGTCAGGCTCCATCCCCTGAGAGCTTTTTAAAAGTACAATATAACAAGTAGTAAATTTTGCTATAAATAACCCAAAAGAGTGTAAAAGCATACATTGAAAAATAACTAAATTTCCAAACGTTGCACCTTAAGTCTCAACATTTTTTTTTGCAAATCTCCCCCACGGCATAGAACCACAATGGTTGACATGTCTGCTGTGTACTAGAGATACAGTGATAGTAGATAATTATTTTGGCCTTTCATTTTTAGTGAAACTTGGCTGTTGTACCTGTGGACATAGTGAGCAAGAGTGAGCATCTGGATTATGTTAGTTCTCATAGTTTAACTTCATGGACATAACGGGAACAACTTCAGCTTATTATAGTTGTTCTAGTGAGTATGGCATGTCCCTGCAGGTTTTTTTTGCAGTAAACAAGCTTATAGGCTGGGGATAGCACTAAATAAATATATCAGTAGGCATTTAAATGAACAGTTAAGCCCAAATCATTTTTCAGAGAAAATACAGTGTCTTTTCAGAGAAAATACAGTGTTTACATTAAAGCCTAAGGACATCTCCAGTGGCCACTCCTCAGATGGCTACTATAGGTGCTTCATGGGGCAGTGCTGCATACTGTGCAGTACTGCCATTCAGTGTCTCCACCTTCTGCATGGAGAAACTGAACTTTCCCTATAGAGATGCATTGATTTAATGCATCTCTATACGGAGATGCTGATTGGCCAGGGCGGAGCTTGGCTCCACTCCCAGCTTGCCACTCTTGGCTGAGATCATCAGAATCCAATTCTAATCAGCCAATCCAATGCTATGGGAAAGCATTATCATTGGCTGCGATCATCACTTCTGATAATGTCAGCCACGGAGGCGATAAGGGGCAGAGCCAGCACCAGCAGACTAGAATAAAGATAGAACTTTATGTTTAGGGGGAGAAGGGTTCTTTTAAGTCTTTTTTTCAACCTAAACAACTATGTAACTTAGTAAGATGTAAGGAGATCCTTCTGTTATGCTAAAACTTCAAAACATAACAATGAAAATGGAGAAAAACTCAATAGCATTCTGCTTTTAATTTTTTTGTTGAAATAATAATCAAAATGCATACCCAATAGTTCATGTCCATCTCTCTTGATGTTCATCTGGTAAGCTAAGATCCCACTCATTTTTATTCCCCCCGTATTTAATTATATGGGATTAGCATGTAGGTGGTTTCAGCTGCAATGTTTTCCTGCCACCAATAAGGCTCTGCATGACCCAACTCCATTTACAGACACAATTTTGATGCTGAACAGTTGTAAAATCATGCACATATATAAAAACAAACACTTGAACACTTAGCTTGTAAGTCTCCCTGTTGAAGCTGTGATTCCTCCTTTCATGTCGGTACTTAGAAGTTGCCCTTTTTGTGCATCAGATAGCTCAATTTCTTCCCGGTGTGTGACTGTACTGTGTCTGTAGTCGTACCACGAAGAGAAGGAGATATCTGGCATATATAACAATTTTTACTTCTTTTTAACCCACGGTTTACATCTTAAGGACCAGGTGGGCTGAGCAACGGGACTGCGGACACAGATGTACATCTGTACAAACTATAGCTATTCCACTGTATGGATTTCTGTGTTAATATGGCATATTGCCAGTGTCCTAAAAAAAATAAAAATAGAAGATTATAAGTTTTGATTTTGACTTGTTTCAAGACCCTTATCATTTTTCTTACTGGGCTGTGATACTTTGAAGAGCCCTGCGAGCTCTCTCACAAATCTAGCAACGCAGAGAGCTACAGAGGAGGAGATGCACATTCCATTTTAGCAAAGTAATATCTTCCACTAATATCGTAAAAAAAGAAAAAAAAACAAAAAAAAAACCGAGGTCAATGCAGCATTGTAATAAGACAAAATCCCATTCCTGCAGCACTAGAGGAAGTTATAAAATCAACCAAAAATAATGTAAACATAAATATTTCTGAAATATTATTCATTCGGCCAGGTTTATAAAATTTACATATAAATTGGACTGCGCGGTTATAAAGTGTTCTTCCTCGCTCACGTTGCGTCCTAATGTCAGAGCGTTTTATGGTCAAGATACAAAGATAGAGGATTTGTTTCAATTTGTGTGAAGCTGTAATAAACACGCTCTCAATGTTTGGGGAACATTTAACCATAACACTTAAACAAGCGTGAGCACTATAGTACACGGGGCAGGTCAAATTGCCGCTAGATGGAATTAAAGGGGCAGTAAGCCTCACGCATAGAGCTAATAAATCATGAATTGCAGGAAGCATTTTTGCAAATACGGGTTATGTATTCTCACACAATTGGCATCACCCTGGATATCTGGGAATAATAATAATATCTTGCAGAATCTCTTCATCGCTTTCAGCTTTTTTCCCAAACGTGTAGGAAACTCTTCATTTGCAGCCCACCACCTTTCAGGAACAAAATCCGAAATCTCTCTTGTTCTTTTTAATTAACAAATGTAACACCCCTGTGCACCCTACGTCTGCACTACATACTTCATTCAAAACTTTTATTCAATTCCTCTGCTCTATCGGATGATTAAAAATGTTGTATTGTTTTACTTCGAAATTACTGGAGAGAATAGTGCATAGATGCTTGATCAACTGTCTTCGCTCTGAAGACCCTGTCAACTAATTTCATTCTCATGTTTGACCTCTACAGTATTCTGAGATGAATTTAGCAAGGTTTTACCACTATATTCAAATCCTTAAGATCCTTCTCCCAGCTGATTCTCTCCAAGACCTTTCTGTTGTCTTTGACAAAATAAGTCCCCAGCTGTTACTTGACATGCTCAATCTACTGCCTATACTGCTCTCAATCACTTAGTGCACATCATATCTATCTAATTGTCCACACTTTGTCTCTCTCCCTTTGCTAATTCCTCATCTTCTCTGCTACAAAAATAAATATTAGTACTACAGAAAATATAAAATTCTAATCATAAAATGATACTCAAAATAACAAAACAAAAACCAATTACATATATCAGAAGCATTCAAGTTAACAGTTAAGCCCAAATAATTTCTTTTTTGTTTTTTGTTGTACTTGACTAGTGGAATCCCAAACTTCTCCTTGTCTTATGTCCATCTATCCCCACATTAATTCACTTGTTACATTTGGAGAGACCAAAGCAAAGAGAGTTTGCAGAATGCCTTACATCAGGGATGTTCAAAAGGTAGATCCACAGATGTGTTAAAACTATATGGAAAGCATCATTGGAGCAGTCGTTCTAAAGCATCTGGGGATCTACTTCATGGGCACCCCTGCCTTACGTTCTATTGGTGATCAATATAATGGATGGCCTTCCCACGCCATACTAAGCATTGAAAATGAGGCGGTGATGTAATTGGACTAGATATGATGCATCTATGGACGTTAAATGACGAGAGTACTGCAAATGACTAGAAATGGACCACTCACACAATATGGAGTGGGGCAACTACGGGAGAGGAGTGAGAGGCAAGCCCTTCATTTGCATCAGAGTCTTAAGAGTCTTTCTCAATGCATGCACAAACTGAAATCTGACAAGTTAAACAGTGGTGGCTCTTTCACATTTTATTTTGAAATGTCAGACAGTCAGTTTGTAAAAGGCTACAACGTGAGGGGAAACAAAAAACACTGCCTGTGACGGGTCCACTTTAATGATTTGGACAGCAGACAATGCAGCATGGGGGCATTGAAGAGGAAACTAGACTATTAGTGCTACATCCATTACTGCAATAACAATATCTATTTGCAAAATTCAGTCCTCCTTGACCCAAAACTGGAAACAGCCATCACCCTGTTCAAAAACAGCCAATTACTGCTGCAAGCAAACCTATTATTATTATTGTCTTTTATACAATTTAGGAGCAATTTCATAATTCCATTCAAAAAATAAAAGTGATGTTGTTTGGTATACAGCCAAACATCGACGCTCAAGTGCCATAAGTGTACCCCGCACCCACACAGCACTTATCTTCGTTAAATCCGTTCATTAAAATTACCGAGCGCTTGTTCTGGCTTGTTTTTAAATAGTATTTTTGTTCTGGAGATATTTTTCAGAGTCTGTTTTACTTCTGTTTAGAGAGTTGCCTAATATTTTACATTTAACTCATTCCAGTTTCATAATGGAAAAAGGGCAGAGAAAAGTGTATACCCATTAGTCTTAAAATAATGTTAATGATGTGATTAATGCAACATTAAAGTGTGCCTGTGATAGTTTAATAAATGGCTTTAAATGAAAGTTAACACAAAACATATTTAAATATTGTGTAGGTTTTATAAAAAATACATTATTTAGTTAAAATATTTTTGATATTTAACTCCCACATAACTCATTACTGTCATTGAAGCCTATTACTATGACTCTATGTTGAAGATTAAGCAGGATGACCCTCACACTGAACATTACCCTGCTCTTCAGCACAGCAACTACAATGTATGAGTGGTAGTTGCTGTGACACTCCTTTAGCACTTGTTATAGACATGTAGTGATAGACGTGGCTGTACTCCAAATCTGCTATGCTGCCAGTGAATCTGAAATGTTGTTAATGTATGGAACCAGTACTCTGATCTTCTTATGCAGGGCCAATCGTATTGAAGGGTGGGAATAAGTAGAGACCACATGTAAGTGTTGAATTAGTGTAATGCCTATGACATTGGAGTGATAGCTGCACCGTTGCCACTGGAGAGGAATAAATTTTGAATTAACATGTTCTAAACAAATGAAATATATCCGTAATCTCTATTATAAATGATAAATTCAGTGCATAAGCAGGTGTCTTGATGGGTTTTTGGGTGGCCCCTGGCTCTTGACTCCACTCATCTTTATTACTGGATTCTGGGGGCGCACAATGAGGCGCACAATTAGCAAAATGAGGGGTGGTGGAGTTAGTACTCTGGTTCTTAATTTTTGAGTTTTTCTCTGTTAAGATAAAACATAAACCAGGCTCTCATATCTCATTTTCTGTATATTTATCCTAGAATTTATTCTCTTGGGTTAACTTGGAAACACAGCCAACAACCCAACCATGCAGAGATCTTCTGACAGGGAGAACTGGGCTGAAACCAACATTTTCTGTCTGTCTCCCAGGTCATGAACACACACAAAGATGGCGTTACAGACCTGATCTCATTATCCTAATTGCCAGAGAAAGGGTTGTACAATGTAAGATCAGCTTCTTTGCTGAAATCCACTGTAATCTCTCGTCTCCTTTTCCCATTCATTCAATTTCCTTTTCCTGGAGCCATGTGTACGGGGCCTTTTCTCGGCCAATTAAATGTATATTGCATCGTAGTTTTCACAAACATTAACTCCTCTTTCAATGCAAACTTTGTTTTTTTATTTTTGACGTCGATGTTTGTGTCAAAATATTTGAATTATTAACTTTAACCCTCTGATTGCCAATTTAATTGCTAAAAGATGGTAAATTATTTCATGAATTTATATATATATATATATATATTTGTTTTATATATTATTTATTTTCTTAATGTTATACTTTGAATTGATCACTGTTTAGTTTACTTGCCCCTATTGTGGGAACATGTACTACTACAGAAGGGGTTTGATTGGTCTGAGTATACAGAGCTGTGACACTGTATCTGTGACATAGTAAAAAAAGATCTAGGATTGTGAAAAAAAATAATAATTTTGTTCGAAAGGGTTAATCACTAAACAGGGAATTGCTAAGTGTATTCACAAGGGATGTACGCATTTGGGTTATTCACTAAAGCAAGAATTGCTGGAAAGTTAAAGTGAATTTAAAGGGAATTTAAGTAAAAAATAACTGAATGGAAAAATGGTCTAATTCTCCCAGTTTGGTTACTTTGGTCTTAAATATGAAATTCACAAATCTCACATTATTAAATAACCCTGCATATTTCCAGTTTAGCTATTTTAGCCTCACTTTTGCTAATCCCTGGGAAATGCTCCAAAATCTACAATATAGTGAATATGCCATACTGTTCTACTTTTTTACACTATAGTCACCAAACCAACTTTAGCTCAGTAGGGCAGTTTTGATTCATAGATCATGCATCTGCAGTCTCACTGTTTAATTCTCTGCCATTTAGGAGTTAAATCACTATGTTCGTGCAACCCTAGTCACACCTCCCTACAAGTGACTTGCACAGCCTTCCTAAACACTTCCTATAAAGAGTCATCTAATATTTACACTCTCTTTATTGAACAGTCTGTTTAATTTAGAATGTCTTACTTCCTTAGAATGTCTTACTTCTGTTAATAGCTTGTTAGACCCTGCAGGAGCATCCAATTAAAATTCAAATTACAGAGTAGTAGATACAAACTTTTAAGGTAAGTTACATCTGATTAAAAATGAAACCATTTTGTTATCATGCAAGATGTGTCAGTCACAGCCACTAGCTGCATAAACAGAAACAAAAGTGATTTAAATGTCAGTGAATTGAGCAGTAAAACTTTAGTGGCACGATCTATACACCAAAACTGCTTCAGTTGTTTTGGTGACTATAGTGTCCCTTCAAGTGAAATCGTAAAATTATTGCCCCGTTACACACTTCCTTGTATAGTTCTGATTTGTTTCTTGTATTTTCTGATGTCGTTGTACTGCACTGCAGAATATGTTGCTACCACATAATAAACATTTAGGTAATGCATTCAGAAAATCAGAATTATAAACAATAAGAAGATGATTATAAACTACTCTCTTGCAAAGTTTCCCCTTGACAAGTTACAGCCAATCAGTGCTCTCCTATACAAACATAAGTGAGCAGTGAATTAATTAGAATGTACTTGCATTAAAGGAAGACTTGCTGGAGAGCTTTATGTGTCTGGAGTTCATCTTCTTAACAGTTTTCAAAAGTGCTGATTTTTAATAATTTTCGATAGAATCATTTATAATTGGGGGTAGTAACACAGTAACAGTCTGAGTGACAGCCGGGAGGTTTTCATCCAATTCTGTGAGCTTCACAGAGCGGCAGATGTGGTGTGCTTCGGTGCGCTTGCCTTCCCCATTCTCAATGAACTGTATTGCAGCTCACAAGGATTAATAGGAACACTGCTCACATTTCGTGCACAGAGGCTTCTTAATGAGAATTGTCTGATTAGAGCAAGGACATCTCCCATAATGCTTTTTACAACCATGATGCTTTCAGTGCATTAAGGGAGATGCAGTCCACAACATCTGAAGTGCCAAAGGTTGCCTACCCCTGTATTAGAGTAACTCCCCAGCAGAGACTAAAAATCTCTGCTAGGGAAAAAGGGGAAGAATTGCAGAGGCTGCAGAAGGCAGATCTGCACTTTTTGCAAACTTTTTTTTTTTAACCCCTATAAAAAAACATGCAGAAAAAAATGCATTTGTGTTTTCTTTGGGGTAATATCTACAAAAGGTAAAAACAGATAAAATAAAAAATGTCACGGGAGTGATTTTTTAATGCAATAAATAAGTTGACAGACACCACTTAAATTGTTGGAGATTTTTGACGGAAGGACCCTAATATGTTGGGTCACTGTTAGTCCAATTAATAGGAATCTTGGTTCAATGGGGGCATAGCGGTAACCAATATCTCTTATGCAGGGTTTTTCACTATAGCGTGAATTGTTGAGTATATATAGTAAATGAAATATGAACAGGTTAGCTCAGCTAATTTGGTGTGACATTTCCCATGCTATAGGCAGTGATGTATTTGCTGCGAGGCAAATAAGGCATTTGCCTTGGGTGGCACTTTCCAGGGGGTGGCAAAAAACGCCACCTCCAAATGCCCAGGCAAATACCTTGTTTTTTATCCATTGATAAAGCCTTACATTGGTGAAACGCGTTTGGATATTTTATACTATTTTATATATTGTTAATAAAAGATTTTGGTCACTTTTACATATAAACCATCATCTTTTTTATTACCTGGCTATTTTAATAACTTTCTATTTATATATATATATATATATTTTTTTTTTTTTTTTTTTTTTTTTTTTTTTTTTTTTTTTTTTTTTTTTTTTTTTTTTTTTTTTTTTTTTTTTTTTATTATTTTAAGTCCTGTATACCATACTCCAAGAATCCCAGGTGGGGATTATACCACCTAAGCTGTTACATAGAGCAGTTAGCCTGCCCTATACACTGTGAGTATATTTTATTATTTTATTTTACCATTCAAGATTTTATTGAGAGCACTATCGCTGTTTTACCTTCTCTTCGAGCTCCTGATACTCCGATCAAGATCACTCCTCATATATCCCATAAGCGGGGATGATACCGCTGTACGCCTAACCAACTAGAGCTAGCCTAAGCTCTACCGAATGTGAGTGTATCTATCATATTTTATTATATTTTTTATCAGTGTAGAACATACTGCACCATTACTGTCTTCATTTTATCTTCCCCAACTACGGCCACCTGCTACCACAAAGAAGAGGACACTTGCCGAATATCCTGTAAGCGGGGATAATACCGCTGCGAGCTATCCACACCAGAGCTGGGTTAAGCTCTGTTAATTGTAAGTAAGATCTCTTCTACTTCTTATATTTGGACTACTCTCCACGATACCGTACCTTTTGAACCCCACCAAAAGTAGAACTTTGGACACGACAATATACATTGGACTCAACACTCAGTGTACACATCGGCGCAGACCCATCCCCCATTTTTTCTGCTCCTACTATTTGTATTCCAAGGACACCAGAGGGAATCCTTGTTTGGGACTGCTGCCTCTCTGACTAGCGCTGACTCAACCCCCCGTTTTGTTAAATACCTTGTTACACTGGTGGCAGGCGGCTAGCTGAATTCCAAGTTGCGCCGCAGAGTAATGCCGGGAGCTGGAATATGACATCAGCAGAGAGAGCTCACAAATCAGCGCTCCCTCGCCGCCTACCTTGGAATTCAGCTCTCCCAAAGGTAAAAAAAAAAATATGTGGGAGTTGGGGGAAGGGGAGAATGTGTGTGTGTGTCTGTGTCTGGCTGGCTGTCAGTGTGTGTATGTCTGTGTCTGGCTGACTGGCAGTGTGTGTGTATGTGTGTCTGGCTGTCAGTGTGTGTGTATGTCTGTTAGTGTGTCTGTATATCTGTAAGTATGTCTGTATGTCTGTCAGTGTGTGTCTGTGAGTGAGTGTATGTCTGTCTGTCAGTGTGTGTCTGATTGATTGTGTGTGTCTGTGAGTGAGTGTTTGTGTCTGTGAGTGAGAGTGAGTATGTCTGTCAGTGTGTGTCTGTGTGGGAGCCTGTGTGTCTAAGTGATTGTGTGTGTCTGTGAGGGTGCCTGTGTGTGAATGTGTATGTGTGTGTGTGTCTGTCTGTAAGTGTGTCTGTAAGGGAGTGTCTGAGTGATTGTGTGTGTCTGTCAGTATGTGTCTGTGACTGAGTGTATCTGTCAGTGAAGGTATGTGTGTCTGAGTAATTGTGTATGCCTGTTCTTGTGTGTGTTTGTGAGTGTGTGTGTGTGTGTGTCAGTGAGTGAGTGTATGTCATTGTGTGTGTATGTCAGTGATTGTGTGTCTGTCAATGTGTGTCTGTGAGTGAGTCAGTGATTGTGTGTGTGGCGAAACCAACCTCGCCACTGTGAACTGGAGAAGCCTGGTTGCTCGCCTGCTCCCTTTGGACTATGGCCCTGCAGGTTAAACCGTTTATTTCCCCTGCAGAAAGGCTTATTAGTGTGATCTGAGTGCCATTCGAGTGCCATTCATCTAATAATGTGCACTCAGATCCCAGCTATCTGGGGATATGTGAAATGTCTGTGTGTTATGTGTAAATGTGACTTTATGTATTTTAAAGTGTTTTGTGTCTTTTTGCAACCATGTGCTTAATGGAGTCTTGTGTCTGTCCTGGGAGATAATTGAATTACTTATCTCCAGGATAGAAGACTCTGAAACTGGTTTGGGCCAGAAAGCCATGCTTCATTTAGTCACAAAGGACTTTTTACTAACTTTTGAACCCCTTGTCTGATTTGTGCCATTTTTGAATATGTTGTTCCCCTGAATGGATTGATTGTGAATATGTAATTTTATGTGAATGTGATGTATGGTTTTGGAGTTATGAAAGTTGGGTAGAAAGTATGTTTTAACTGTATGTATAATTGAGTTTCCTCTCAGGATAAGGGGAGGGAATATGTGGGATGTAACTGTGATGTGATTGGTTGTTTTGTAACGCCCTGTGGGCTGTACTATGTTTGTGGATTGGGAATAAAAGAGACTGTATGTGACAGTACAGGGAGTTCCTGTTTTAACCCTCAAAGTGAAGTGTCGTCTCATTATTGGGGGAAGGATTTATTGTATGCTGTTCCAGTTTGACTGCTAGGAGAGTAAATCTATTCGTATGGTTCCTATTCAACTGTCTACAGCATTCATATGCTTGAGAGGATTCGTATGCTTCTCCGGTTCGGTAGTTGTGGTGTCTGCTGCAGTGTTTGGAGTCCTCAGGAAGCGCTAGGAGCATCCTTTAACGGAGGTACCCAGTCGGGGTGCCAGGTGATCCGTTACAGTGTGTGTCTGTCAGATTGTGCCAAATCAATGTGTGTGTATGTCAGTGTATCGGAGAATGTGTGTCTGTCAGTCAAAGTGTGTGTGTTAGTCTTTAACAGGAAGGGATGTGGCATCAGGGCCGGTGGATTTTTGCCGCCCTAGGCAAAAGTAAAGTTTGCCGCCCCCCCCCCCCATATGACATCACAATGCCCCATGTTAACTAACGCAAGTGCTGCAGTGCCGCCGTGTTTACATTAAAAGGCCTGCAGGGACAGGCTATAGACACCAGGAGCG
>OW240922.1:95398561-95485830 GCA_933207985.1 Pelobates cultripes | reverse complement strand
TCCCCCCCACCCTCCCTACCTCTATTGTAGCATGGCCGAGCCCTGTATGGTCCGCGGGTACAGGTTGCTTTTGTTTCCTGTACCCGGCCGGACTAAAAGGAAGTGAACACTCAGTGTTCACTTCCTGTTAGTCCGGCCGGGTACAGGAGACAGATGCTCCCTGTACCCGCGGACCATACAGGGCTCGGCCACGCTACAACAGAGGGAGTGACAGGAGGGAGCGCTGAGCGCTTCCCTCCTGTCAGCCCCTCTCCTCATGCTGCGCCCGGGCGGTGTGCACTCATGGACGCACCAGCCCGGGCAAAGCTGCAGCTGCCTGAGGCGTTCTACAGAGTGCTCGGGCGGCTGCAGCATGGGGGGGGCTGGCGCTCCTGGCGGCGCCCCTTCCCAAGGGGCGCCCTAGGCGGCTGCCTAGTCCGCCTTACAGGTAGCGCCGGCCCTGTGTGGCATTGACAGGAAGGGGTGGGGCAAATGTAAACTAGGGGGTGCCCGAGTTCTGTCATGCCTAGGGCAGCACAAATCCAAAATGCACCACAGGCTATAGGTTATTGTTAGCTAAACTGTGCTAATGACAAAAAGGACAAGATGAGGCCTGATAGAAAGTTGTTGAGGGATTCTATCTTAAGACTTGTGGAGTTGAACAATAGTGGCTTTGTGGGATGTCTTCCTGGAGCTACTGCTCACAGAGACAGGAGACGTATTTGTAATATTGTTAAGCGAGCAAAGCAGGAAGGGAAATTGGATGTTGTCCATCTAGGGACAAATGATTTGGCTTGTAATGAGGATTCAGAGGTTAAGGACATTTTTTTCTGTTTTTGCCAATGATATATGGCAGGTTGCTTCCACACTTTCATTCTCTGAAGTTCTGCCTGTGCATAACACTCAGAACGACAGGCGGATGCGTATTCGGGACTTTAACTTGTAGCTTGGTGAATGGTGTCGGGAGCAAGGATTTGGCCACATTTCTCATGGTAGCTCTGTTTGGAATAGAAATGAACTGTACTGATTGCAGTCAGTTATTTTTATCTGTGGTACGGCATTGGTATTTGAGACACCCCTTTTTTATGTATAAAAGTTTGTTTTTCTTTAGTGTGTTTTAATGCTATTGATTAATTTATTTATTAAATATTTATATATTTATTCAGCATAACTCAGTTCTTATATTATTTGACAATACAACAGCAAGTTTATTGTTAATCAGTTATGGGTATCTGTACAGATATTATATACAGATATATCTATATTCTGAACTTGTCCTTGGGAGCGCTCACATACCCCATATATCTAGTTTTTTTCTTCCATATCTTAGACGATCCTATTTGTGAAGCTCCCACTAATTCTAATTATTTACCTATTGCAAGTGACCACATTTACAGTTGTCTATTCAGGGAGGTCATGCAAAACTAATCTTACTGATTTTTTTGATTGGGTAACTAAAATAATAGATCAGGGTGGTGCAGTAGACATGGCTTACCTAGATTTAAGTAAGGCTTTTGACACTGTTGCACATAGAAGGCTTATCAATAAACTGTAATCTTCAAGTTTGGATTCCAATATTGTTGAATGGGTAAGGCAGTGGCTGAATGACAGGCAACAAATAGTTGTAGTCAACAGAGTATATTCGGAGCAAGGTCTTGTCACCAGTTGGGTACAACAGGGATCTGTACTTGGACCCATTCTCTTTAACATTTTTATTAGTGATATTGCAGAAGGTGCTTAATGGTAAGGTATATCTTTTTGCTGATTATACTAAGATATGTAACAGGGTTGATGTTCCAGGAGGGATAAGCCAAATGGCAAATGATTTAGGTAAACTAGAAAAATGGTCAGAGCTGTGGCAACTGACATTTAATGTGGATAAGTGCAAGATAATGCATCTTGGACGTAAAAACCCAAGGGCACAGTATCGAATATTTGATAGAGTCCTAACCTCAACATTTGAGAAAAGGGATTTAGGGGTAATTATTTCAAATGACTTAAAGGTAGGCAGACAATGTAATAGAGCAGCAGGAAATGCTGGCAGAATGCTTGGTTGTATAAGGAGTGGTATTAGCAGTAGAAAGATAACAATAAACCTTCAGACCTCTTCACCCTCAATACTGAGTTCTGTCTCTTAGTGTAGGGAGCTGCTATATCACTACCAGGGATTGCTATATTCATTATACTCGCTTGGATAATCACTAGCTCTTGTAAGAACTGTTCCTGTTACGCTCTCCTGGAGGAGAGATCTTTCCCACACGGTCCTGGATGTCAGCGGTTGGTGCAGGGTGGGAGGAAGATGGCGAGATTCCAGTTAAGCTACGGCAGTTGCGGAGTCTGCGGTGCTGATGGTGTCCAGTGCAATGCTTACAGTCCTCGGCGTCGGCTAGGAAGCATCCGTTGAGGGAGGTGCCCAGTTGGGGTGCTAGGGGGTCCGTTACGAAAATTGAGCAGACTAGATGGGCCACATGGTTCTTATCTGCCGTCACATTCTATATTTCTATGTTTCTATAAATGTTAGTAATTTAAAGCAGAATGGCAAAATTAAGTCAAAAATAAAAAAGCTGTGATTGTATCTGAACTGAAGAATTCTTGCAAATCAGCTATTCTACCCTAAAATTTACCATTTGGTTTTATTGACTAAAATCTGAAGTTAAAGGGACACTATAGTCACCTGAACAACTTTAGCTTAATGAAGCAGTTTTGGTGTATAGAACATGCCCCTGCAGCCTCACTGCTCAATCCTCTGCCCTTTAGGAGTTAAATGCCTTTGCTTATGAACCCTAGTCACACCTCCCTGCATGTGACTTGCACAGCCTTCCATAAACACTTCCTGTAAAGAGAGCCCTATTTAGGCTTTCTTTATTGCAAGTTCTGTTTAATTAAGATTTTCGTATCCCCTGCTATGTTAATAGCTTGCTAGACCCTGCAAGAGCCTCCTGCATGTGATTAAAGTTCAATTTAGAGATTGAGATACAATTATTTAAGGTAAATTACATCTGTTTGAAAGTGAAACCAGTTTTTTTTCCATACAGGCTCTGTCAATCATAGCCAGGGGAGGTGTGGCTAGGGCTGCATAAACAGAAACAAAGTGATTTAACTCCTAAATGACAGTGAATTGAGCAGTGAAATTGCAGGGGAATGATCTATACACTAAATCTGTTTTATTTAGCTAAAGTAATTTAGGTGATTATAGTGTTCCTTTAAGTGATTAACTGAATGATCATGTCAGTGTTTACCTTTCTTGTTCTGAATACCCAATGTGTCTTTCTGCCCAAATTAAAAAAAAAGTATTTTTTTTCACTCCTGTATAATCAAACATTGATGATGTGCTTTGAATGTCTCTTTAAAAAAACAAAAAACAATTAGAATAAAAAAATGTGATGGGAGAGATCATGAATTGCTGTGCATGGTATAATTTATAAACTGTCGTAATATACGACGCAGAAATCTGTAGGCGTTTAAAAGCCGAAGATTTATTATTTTTTACTATACAGCTATATGTAAGCATTCTAAAGCCAAATATATCTTAACAAAGGGTCTGATATATTCTTCCCATTTGTTTATTTTTAAATTTTGTGCAGGGCTATGGAGAACAGCTGTGGCGTCCACTGTGAACCCAATGGAGGCACGCATTGGACCGCGTCAGCATGTTCTAACTTGTTCCGCCAAGCTCATGTTTATTCTCTATCGATGTCTATTTCCACCATAAAAACAAAAGTTTTGTGTAAAAGTGAAGATATAACTATAAAGGTATATAAACCGAGGTTCTGATCATATACTTCAAGAGGCGAATTTCATTGCAGATCTAAATCAGACTACAACTGGGAGCTCGCTACCTCCGCAATGTTTATAGTCGCGGCAAGTATTAAAACTGAATGATGATACTTAATATTAAGCACCTTTCACAGGGGAAGTATTTAACTAACCAATTTACCCAACATTTTCGATTTCAGACAGACGTTTGCATTTTTTAAAATTTTTTTTTTTAGTTGCGGTTACTGGGAAATCCAGTTAATTATGATTATTGCAGATTAAATATAAGGAGAGAACAAGCAGAAAGAAAAAGAATTGCTGAAATTAACCTGCCTGTTTAAGTCTTAAAATAAATGCTCCTTGCACAAATATTGATCAGGAGCTCTGGACTTAAATAGAAACAGATAGCGGAAAGAAAGAACAAAAGGTTTAATTCTATTTAAAAATTATAATCAGTTTTTTTCTCTTGATTATAGCACAGTATTTATCTCATTGACCTCTGTTAATTTGGATTGCTAGGATTGGTTTGGTAATATAGGACAATGCAGATGTTTGTTAAATAGATTTTTCACCATAGTCAATCATCTTGGGTGAAATTTTGGGTGTTGAGAGGCATCCCAACAGTCCCGGTTTTTAGTGGGACAGTCCCAATTTTACAGTACTGTTCCTCTGTCCCGGGCAGGTCAGCACGAGTGCATGATAAGATGTTAAGCGGGCTTCAGCATTGCAACCTGCATGATCCTGAAGGCTCGGGGCTCCTCGCATGGTCCTGAAAGCTCGGGGCTCCTTGCATATTCCTGAAGGCTCGGGGCTCCTTGCATGGTCCTGAAGGTTTGGGGCTCCTTGCATAGTCCTGAAGGCTCTGGGCTCCTTACATGGTCCTGAAGGCTCTGGGCTCCTTACATGGTCCTGAAGGCTCGGGGGTCCTTGCATGGAATGCCCAGGGGTACTTGCATTGTCCTGAATGCTCGGGGCTCCTGGCAAGGTCCTAAAGGCTTGGGGCTCCTTGCATGGTCCTGGAGGCTTGGGGCTCCTTGCATGGTCCTGAGGCCTTGAGGCTCCTTGCATGGTCCTGAAGGCTTGGGGTGGGCTCCCCATTATGAGCATCACTAGTGATGCAAGTTGTGTCACTGGTGACGCCCCCTCGGAGGCCTGCCCACCCAGTCTCGATTCTCTTCTCCCCAATGTTGGGAGGTATGTATTTATTCAAAATATTGAGAACTGTAGAGAACCAGTAAGATAATAGCAAATTTAAAGCCTTTCATTTCCTTTCATAAATTAGGGTGCTAAAGCCTAATTGCATGCCCTATTTGAAATTATGAACTTTAAGTTTGAACATAGAGTTCATTCATACCTGCGAACTGTCCCGAAGTTGAAGGGACAGTCATATTTTAGCTCTGTTCACCGGCATCCCTTTTCATCTGCTTTGACTGGTCCCTTTTACAGCCAAGTGACCCCTCACTAGTGAGGTAAATCGCATCACTGGCTTCCACTATCTCTCCATCTTCATCTGTCCTTCTACTGTCCTGAAATTCCGTAACATACTTCCAGTTGGCAATTACAAGTTGACATGCAGATGTTCAGGTACCATTATAATCCCTCACAAATCATGTAATAGTAAGGAGTGTATTGGTGAAAAGCGGACAGATGACACAGGGCTCATTGGCGTTGTAGCCTTCCCTACCAAAAGCCATGACAGGCAGGGCCACTGAGACAAAAAGTATAAACTGTGGTTCATTTAGCTTTAATTACAATTTGATGATCTGAAGTAGCCTTCTGGGAATTGCATTACACATTTTTTAAACATTGGGACCATTATTGTTTACAAATACATCTACTGAGAGACCATATGATGGTAGCTGCATAAGAAATTCTCCAGGCACTCAAGCTGTTAAAGCTTGGTTTTAAAGCCACTGGCAGTTTTAATAGAACAAAATAGCAGTAACGTTTCGACCTGCTAAGAGGTCTTTGTCAGCTTGACAAAGACCTCTTAGCAGGTCGAAACGTTGCTTCAGCTTTTGTTCCAATAAAACTGCCTGTGGCTTTAACACCAAGCTTTAACAACTTGAGTGCCTGGAGAATTTCTTGTGCTGCTTCGTTGTTGTGGGATTGCTGGTCCTACTCTGGAGCACCGGGTGGCTGCTGGGATTGAGTGCGGCTCCTATCACCGTTTTGCATGTGATGGCATCAACCAATCAGAACTTGACATTGTGCAAATGAAAGATATTTAATTGCCTAATGACGCAAGTACAGTTTATATCTTAAATTCTTTATCTAATATGAAAATATTACCACACATAATTAAAACCATCATTACAGATGTAGATAATTTTTTATATGCAAATATAATAAAGAAACATTTTCTGATGACAAAGTCACTTAAACGTCAGAATTACATCATTTTTTCTTCAAAAAAAATCATCCTGATTTTACAATTTGAGTTCGAAAAAAAACATTCTTTTTGCTGGAACAAATAAACTGATCTACTTTTCTTACAATATCCCAGTAGCCCACAAGCGTAAGCGATGCATGAAGGAAGGAGGGTGTAAAATCTTGCATTTTTATGAAGCGTTGTTAAGACGTACATTAATATTGATTATAGTGTTTTATTTTGGCATTAATATTAATAAACAATTGCAGTTTTAACTGTGCTTCTACACACGTCTTCTGCTATTTATTCTCCTCAAACCAATTCCTAAGAACATATATTATTATAAGTATTTTTTCTTTTATAAATGACATCCCCTTTAAAATAGCAAATGTAACCTATTTACCTCCAAGTTTAAAAAAAACTAAACATTTTTTTGAAACCTGGGGTGCACAGCTAGCACATTAGAATTTGGGGTATAGCTCATTGTTGAAGCAAACTTTAACAAATAATAAAATGATCTCAATGTTCTCAATTTAAACTTTCATGGGGTTATTTGCGAAAGTGAAATTCAAAGTTAAAGAATTATGCTCACCCCTTATGTAACTTTTTTAAAATTAAGTTTAAAAAACCCTGCCGAACATTGTTCGCTAGGTCCTCCCCTTATATACATGCAAATAAAGATTAAGCTTAGTTAGAACCAAGTGCTTGCAGGAGCTCCCCAGGCTGGTTTCCACGCCTCCATCAAAGTCAACGCTGCCTGTCTGTGGTCCAATCAAATGCTTCTACCTGTTCTACCAGGAAGGGGAAGGAGAGAGGGTGGACACAGGAGGTATGGAATTTTGAACCACATAGAAAGAATTACTATCAATGCAGAATAAGAAAGGAAAGAGATAGAGGTGGACTAAGTCCACATCACTAATTCCAAAGAAGGGTTACAGAGATATCAAGGGGCATAACCCCACAACATAATTTAAAAGGATAAGACTAGAGTGAAGTGGTTGTTCCACTAAAGATGGAAAAATTTGGACATCCACTTCACCAAATGATATCTCTAGATAATTACAATAATTGTTAGGTATAACCTTTATTAAGCCGACTTTGGCAAAACAAAAAACAATAAATAATAATAAAGTAATAGTGAAACACTTGTGAGAAAAACACGTGAAGTAAAAAGTGGGTATATGTAGTTTGGATATCCTCAGTATATTGGGGTAATTTAGATAACTTCACTGAAAACACTAGTAACCAGTACAATAAAGTACCGTATGTGTTCAGTCACATATCACAAAATTGCTCCCCCTAAAGTCTACAGGGATCTGAAAATCCCAGCTATATAGAGGTACATCCACAAAAATTTCCCATAGACTCTAGTATATTTTCACAGCATATACTTTCGGTTTAGATAGATAGTATCCATATACAGTTTTATCTATCATACAGATATATCCAAAGTGTTGCAAATAAAGACAGAGTCTAGGAAGAAGCTGAGAGGCACTGTGTGTAAAGTGTGTTACTTGGTATTTAGTACTTAGATAAGATGTAGATACTCATTACTAAGTGGAGAGGTCACAGTAGGAAAGAGCTTAAATAGATCTAGAAAGGTAGTTTAAGAAAAATAGTATGTAAGTGTCTCTAAGGATGGATTAACTTATATAAATATATAGAGGTACCCACCCAACAGAATGAATCCCTCCCGGGATCAAAAGGACACTTAAATGTGCAGAAAATTGCTACACTTGCTAAATCCAGCTCATGTATATACTGAACACTGCTGCTACACAACTCCTATAAATACTACACACTGCTGCTTCAAGGCAGCCTAACACTGAAGATCACTAGCTGAACGGTCTAAATAGGTATAATTAAAGTCCTAGTAGTGCCACTAACTATGGCTAGAACAGAATAATATCAGCTAGAGAGTCAAAGTGAATACTTGAATGCCACCAGCATAAGTGACTAGATCACTATATGCATCCCCCACTAATAAAAACAAAAAAACGGCAAACGCTCGACGCGCGTTTCGGCGTAGTCACACGCCTTTATCAAGAGCTCCTAGCACGGCTGGAGGAAGGAGGGTAAGTTTATATCAGGGGACGTGCCGCCCATATGATTGCGTGTCCAATCCGCTTAGTTGGGGGCGTGGCTATGACCCGATCGCATCCTCCTCCTTCTACAAGCTTGTCCATCTACGGACCACGTGTACACACAGGACACCGACTGTCGCTATGGTAACGCGGCCAGGCTGACTGCATATACATGCAGTACAGCTCAAAGGCACCACTTGAAGATCCATTTCCTACATTCTTAGCCATGTAATAGGGATAAATTTGTAGCATTTTAATAGGTAAAATTAGCCTTTATTCAACAGGGCATCTATATTGTAGAGAGAAATGGAAACATAGAAACATATAACACAGAGTCAATTATAAGGCTCAGGATACAGTTATAGCTCATTATTCATTTCAGTCTATCAGTCACTAATATGATAGTATTAACTCCTAAGTCATATCATGATGTGGACAGCACTCATTGAGCATAGGACCCAATTAGGTAAGAGTCTACTATATGCATTTATTAGACACTGTTCCACCTATACAGGTGAATTAGATATCAATTAGATATTATTCCCATAATGGCAAGATAGTGGAAGTGGTCATGGTCCTAATGGACTAAATACGTGCCAGGTATAAGGTATAAATACCAAAAAATTATAAATGTAAATCACACAAAAATATACTATATACAGACAATAAAGATTTCTATTATGTTGTACAAATATATACAAAACATATTTACAGGATGTGTAATTGATAGTGGTTGCTCCAATTAAAATATAATTGGTGACTAAACACTAAATGACAGGGCTTAAATGCCCACCGGGTCGCCCAATTGTTTCTGGGGTTGATAATTTGACCCAAAATGGGAGTCTGTATATTGAAAAAATAATAAGACCTTTTGTTGAACAACTACCATCATATGTTAGAGATACAAAACAGGCACTGTCACTTTTCTCGAATCTCCAGTTACCAACGTCGGCAAAGCTCTGCAGTTTGGACGTTGAGGCCCTTTATTCTTCAATTCCCCATGAACGGGGCATCGAACATACGAGATATTTTTTGGATCAGAGAGGTCCCAATCATACTCTTCATACTGAATTTGTACTAAAACTATTAGGCTATATTTTGTCTCATAATTACTTCCTATTCCATGACAAATTCTTTCACCAGATAAGGGGGACGGCGATGGGTACGGCGTGTGCGCCCTCCTACGCCAACCTCCATTTAGGCTGGTGGGAGCTACAGATCATGAAATCCAGTACCCTCTCGAGCTATATACCTAAAATACATACATGGCTTAGGTATTTAGACGATATCCTTATTGTATGGCTGGGTGATGAAGAAGATTTCAATAAGTTTGTCTCTCTATTGAATATAAATGAAGATAACCTAAGATTTACAGCAGAATTTGGAGGACAGACTTTGAACTTTCTAGACATAACCATTTCCATTAATAGGAATGGGTCTCTGAAAACAACCCTGTTTAAGAAGCCAACAGCATCTAATGCATTCCTTAGTTGGGATAGCTTCCACCCTAGGCCTCTTAAACAAGGCATCCCCGTAGGACAATATCTGAGGGTACGTAGGAACTGTACAGACTTATCAGATTTCAAGGCAAAAGCGGCTCTACTAAGACAACAATTTCGGGAAAAAGGCTACCCGAATAAATGCCTTAAGAAAGCGTATAAAAGAGCCATAGAATTGAATAGAGATGATCTTATTCTAGACCAATCTAAGCAAAAACCATTGAATAAAACTATCCGTATGATTGGAACCTTTGATACAGGATGGAACACTGTGAAAAGGTCGATTGAGAAATTCTGGCCCATCCTTTTAAAGGATGTCCATCTTAAAGACGTCCTTAGTCCTAGGGCAACCATCACAGCACGCAGGGGGAGAAATCTTCGTGATATGTTGGTACCAAGCCCCTTCTCAATGAAACAGAAGAAAGTGACCTGGCTGGGTCGAAATCCCCCCTGTGGTTCCTATGGATGCGGAAGATGTGTCGCATGCAGGTACATTCTTCGGGACTCGAAGAGAGTCCAAGATAGCGCTGGACAACAGAGTTTTGGGATTACCCAGTTTTTTAACTGTAACACTGCTGGTTTGGTATATCTCCTTACCTGTAGTTGCAAAATGATGTATGTAGGAAAAACGTTTAGACCTTTCAAGGAACGGATCAAAGAACATGTAAGATCCCCAAAAAATCATATGGAAACTCCAATTTCAAGACACCTAAAAAACTGCCATGCGGGTGATTCTAGTGCAATCAGGTTCTGTGGACTGGAATGGGTTAAACGCGATCAGAGACGAGGAGATTACGATAAACCTCTACGCCAAAAAGAATGTAGATGGATATATAAATTAAAAACCCTTAACCCAAATGGTTTGAATGAAGGGTTTTCATTTTCTCCCTACATTTAAGCCCTGTCATTTAGTGTTTAGTCACCAATTATATTTTAATTGGAGCAACCACTATCAATTACACATCCTGTAAATATGTTTTGTATATATTTGTACAACATAATAGAAATCTTTATTGTCTGTATATAGTATATTTTTGTGTGATTTACATTTATAATTTTTTGGTATTTATACCTTATACCTGGCACGTATTTAGTCCATTAGGACCATGACCACTTCCACTATCTTGCCATTATGGGAATAATATCTAATTGATATCTAATTCACCTGTATAGGTGGAACAGTGTCTAATAAATGCATATAGTAGACTCTTACCTAATTGGGTCCTATGCTCAATGAGTGCTGTCCACATCATGATATGACTTAGGAGTTAATACTATCATATTAGTGACTGATAGACTGAAATGAATAATGAGCTATAACTGTATCCTGAGCCTTATAATTGACTCTGTGTTATATGTTTCTATGTTTCCATTTCTCTCTACAATATAGATGCCCTGTTGAATAAAGGCTAATTTTACCTATTAAAATGCTACAAATTTATCCCTATTACATGGCTAAGAATGTAGGAAATGGATCTTCAAGTGGTGCCTTTGAGCTGTACTGCATGTATATGCAGTCAGCCTGGCCGCGTTACCATAGCGACAGTCGGTGTCCTGTGTGTACACGTGGTCCGTAGATGGACAAGCTTGTAGAAGGAGGAGGATGCGATCGGGTCATAGCCACGCCCCCAACTAAGCGGATTGGACACGCAATCATATGGGCGGCACGTCCCCTGATATAAACTTACCCTCCTTCCTCCAGCCGTGCTAGGAGCTCTTGATAAAGGCGTGTGACTACGCCGAAACGCGCGTCGAGCGTTTGCCGTTTTTTTGTTTTTATTAGTGGGGGATGCATATAGTGATCTAGTCACTTATGCTGGTGGCATTCAAGTATTCACTTTGACTCTCTAGCTGATATTATTCTGTTCTAGCCATAGTTAGTGGCACTACTAGGACTTTAATTATACCTATTTAGACCGTTCAGCTAGTGATCTTCAGTGTTAGGCTGCCTTGAAGCAGCAGTGTGTAGTATTTATAGGAGTTGTGTAGCAGCAGTGTTCAGTATATACATGAGCTGGATTTAGCAAGTGTAGCAATTTTCTGCACATTTAAGTGTCCTTTTGATCCCGGGAGGGATTCATTCTGTTGGGTGGGTACCTCTATATATTTATATAAGTTAATCCATCCTTAGAGACACTTACATACTATTTTTCTTAAACTACCTTTCTAGATCTATTTAAGCTCTTTCCTACTGTGACCTCTCCACTTAGTAATGAGTATCTACATCTTATCTAAGTACTAAATACCAAGTAACACACTTTACACACAGTGCCTCTCAGCTTCTTCCTAGACTCTGTCTTTATTTGCAACACTTTGGATATATCTGTATGATAGATAAAACTGTATATGGATACTATCTATCTAAACCGAAAGTATATGCTGTGAAAATATACTAGAGTCTATGGAAAATTTTTGTGGATGTACCTCTATATAGCTGGGATTTTCAGATCCCTGTAGACTTTAGGGGGAGCAATTTTGTGATATGTGACTGAACACATACGGTACTTTATTGTACTGGTTACTAGTGTTTTCAGTGAAGTTATCTAAATTACCCCAATATACACTGAGGATATCCAAACTACATCTACCCACTTTTTACTTCACGTGTTTTTCTCACGAGTGTTTCACTATTACTTTATTATTATTTATTGTTTTTTGTTTTGCCAAAGTCGGCTTAATAAAGGTTATACCTAACAATTATTGTAATTATCTAGAGATATCATTTGGTGAAGTGGATGTCCAAATTTTTCCATCTTTAGTGGAACAACCACTTCACTCTAGTCTTACTATCAATGCAGTTTGGTGGGGAGGGAGCACGCAAAAGGAGGGAAGGAGTATTGCAACGTGAAGATTGCCACATGTAGGAAAAATTACATTAGATAAAGTAGTTAAAGACAAAAAAGAGCAAGGATGGACCAGCGCTACAATAACCGATCACAAGGGGGCTGCCTGAAGAGAAGGGTAACCCTCAAACCCTACATGAAAAAGCTGAACAAACAGAACAGAGGATACAGGTTGCGCCAAATAAAACAGATATATAACTAAAATAGCTATGAAAGTATATAAAATATACAATAAAAATTCAAAGGTACCAAATATAAGAGGTAAAAAGTTATTTTTGGGTCATACAAGTCTTCAAGTGTTTGAAAAGACATCTATGGAGTAACTTCAAACATCAGCAGCATATGGAAAAGAAAACATAGGAGACCAATAGTTCAATATTGTAAGTCTATGGACTATAGACAACACTGAGATAAAAATTGACAACTCACGTCTTATAGAGCTATAACCAGCCCTCGGTAAAACAGCATACAGTGGTATTTAAACTCCCCACTTGTAGGATATCACTCTGACGGTAGTTGCAGTGTAGATCATATGCAATAAAGGAAAAGAAGAAGGCCCATAGTGCTCTCCATATATGTAGGTATGAATAATGGAAGGATGGACCACTCTATGTTTCAAGTGTGGGTGGAACAATCCCCACCTAGGATTCTTTAGATGATGAACCTAAGTTCTCCAGTAAAGCTGTAGGCTATTGTTTAGCTGCTACAGAAATACACTATAATGCTTCCCCAAATGTAATGGGTGTTCTAAATGGCGCACTTGACCTTGATGTCTTCAGCTAGAAGATAAAATGTTTACTTTTATGACCCAAAAAGGACTTTTTACCTCTTATATTTGATACCTTTGTATTTTTATTGTATATTTTACATACTTTCATAGCTATTTTAGTTATATATCGGTTTTATTTGGCGCAACCTATATCCTCTGTTCTACTAGATAAAGAAGTCCCTACTTTGTCTTATGTTTTAAAAAGAAATAGTTGAGAAATGAAGAAAAGAACAGATTCTGAAAGAGGAAATTAAGAAAAAGCAACAGGAGAACAGAAAGTTTGAGGTGAAAGAGACACTTTAAAGTCCATCCTAAATTACGTCTTTCCGAGACAGACTCTCCAACAATCAATATTCTTTGTAAATAATGCATTTATTTCTAAAGTAACAATATATTCTGCCACATAAAGAATCAATGTTGGATCTATTTGTGATCTACGATATCTATTCTTATTCAGTAACGAAAATCCCTCTCAATCTTGCATACATTTCTTTTATTAATTATTTTACCAGGAGAGATACATCAAGATTTCTCACATGTTCAGGTATTTCACGAAAGAAGATTTTATCCAAACACAATACAAAAGAAACCATAGAATAAGTGTGGCCTGTCAGAATGTATGGTGTTATTAATTCCAACAATTGCTACAGAGAAATGCGGGCTAAAAATACAGTATTTTGTACTGTATTAGATTGTTATAAAATTCAGTAAGTAAAGTGCATTAAAACATTTGACAGATAACTGTTTTGATTTCAGTAAATAGAAGTCTGGGAGAACTGCTTATTACATTGACATGAAAGATGTGTCATGATTCACAACACATCATTGCATATTCACAATGTACAAAACACAATAAAACTGTTCTTACGTAGTGACTTAGATGACCCCAGATGTCTCTCGTTATCCGAATGCACGAGAGCGTTAAAGATGACTCATCTCTAACTCATAACACTATTATAAAACCTAATAATACCATGGAAATAGTTCATTAAAATTCTCATACTTTCCCAGAAATATGATTAATGCAAATTTATAAATTATATATACTACTAGGCAGCATGTTACAAATTAGGGGTGGACATGTTAATGCTTGCAGTAGTTTTTGGGAATTCTCTGAAAATAATTCTAATTATCACCATTGAACTTTTGCTTATTTTGAATGTTGAATGTGCCTTTTGCTGGGAGGCGAGGACAAGGATGCCTATTTAAAAAATATTGCAATTATGTTTTTTCTTATTTTATTACCAGTTAGAAAAGAAGTCTACCCTTTTTATACTAGTTATAGAAAAGAGGGAAAGGCGTTTAGGTAGGCAAAATATTAGTGAGTGGGTTCGAATAAAGAGTTATTGGTAAATTAACTAACCTGACCAAATGTCGGATTTAAAAAAAACCAAAAACAGTTACGAATTTAATCTCTAATATTCTATTTCGGAGAAATGCCACAGTGCCCTAACCAGGAGGCGTGGGCAATGGGGACATCCTGACAATCAAATACCTACCCGCAGTTATATAATTGGGGAATGTTTTTCTACGATGATAGAGTTAATTTGGGGTCCGAGCTTACTGACTGATCTGTACTGTATTTATCAGTATAGTCTGTAGAGTGTTCAGAATAGTTACAGTAACCTTTCAATTTGCTGAACTATCGCTCTAGTTTATTGAAAACTTTGTTATCACTTCTCTTACAAAGACTGACAGCAACGGATGGGTCTCCAGAGCTAGGTTCAGCTTCAGATTAATCAGAGCATCTTTGAAAGGTACGTTTTTCCTGTCTCAGATTCTTCTTTTCATGTGGATAAAAAACAACCCCACAAAAAAAAGTAACCTATTTGTCAAGCTGCAAGTAAGCTAACTTACACTCTCAACTCAAATAGATGCATTACAATATCAGAAACATCTAGCGGCTTCCATGCTTTTACACAGTAAGTATTATTAAGTAATTCGTGTGACCATAGGGCCAAATATCATCCATAGAAAAATATTCAGGGAAACATTTGGACAAAGTACCGTATATACTCGAGTATAAGTCGACCCGAATATAAGTCGAGACCCCTAATTTTACCCCACAAAACTGGGAAAACTTATTGACTCGAGTATAAGACTAGGGTGGGAAATGCAGCAGCTACCGGTAAATTTCTAAATAAAATTATATTATTGGAATATTTAGTGTATGTATCTAATGAATGCAGTGTGTGTGTGTATGAATGCAGTGTGTGTGTATGAGTGCAGTGTGTATATGAGTGCAGTGTGTGTGTGTGTGTATGAGTGCAGTGTGTGTATGAGTGCAGTGTGTGTATGTATGAGTGCAGTGTGTGTATGTGATGCAGAGCCTTGGTGGGGGGTGGCCTTTTTATTATTTTTTGTTTTATTATTATTTGAATATATTTTTTTATATTATTATTTGAATATTTTTTTATATTATTAATATTATTTTTTTTTAATTAAATTTTTTATTGATTTTCAAGTTTCATAGCAGTAATTATGTATACATTAATTACATCCGAAACCACAGCAGCGTGGCTTTAACAAGTAATGTTGCATAACATTTACAATAGATATTGATAATCATTATACAGATGATGACATATATTGATTTTTGGACAAGCATTATACAATTAATGATGAATATTGGATAGGATGTGTTTCTCCCAGAACAGTTTTTATACTACTAAATACAAAGTGTGAATGGTGCTACATATTCGTGCCCTTTAAGAGTTGTACTTATGACAATTTGAGTATTCCACCATATCTGGTGCTGTTATTTGTGCTATTGCCTAAATCTTACTTCTCCTTCCGCCCCTTCTAGGTATATCGACCAAGGTTTCCATGTTTGCGCGAAAGTTATGTAGTTTTTTGATAAGGCGTATGTTATACCTTCCATCTGTCTAATACTTTCTACCCTGTTGGTCCATTCCCTAATAGAAGGGATCTTTTCCTGTTTCCAGTATACAGGAATTAGGTGGTTTGCTGCCATGAGCAATTGGGATGTCAAATAATTTTCCTTTTTAGTGAGATTTTGGAGAGGTATCATAAATATTAGGTGTTCCGGTGTGAAGGGTATCTGTTTGTGCATAATAATCTGTGTGAGTTTGTGTATGCGGGTCCAAAACTTTTTGATTGTAGGACATTGCCACAAGATATGTGTTGGATTAGCCTCCCCCTGTCCGAATCTCCAGCAAATATTTTGTGTTCCTGGGAACATTTTGCTTAGTTTGGTAGGCGTGTAGTGCCAGCGGGTTAGGCGTTTATAGTTACTTTCCTGGTTGGAAGTTGCAATGGAAATCTTGTGGGTTCTGGTAAAATTGTGTTTCCATTGCTCCCCTGAAATGTCTAAATTCATTTCTCTAGTCCACTTGGTGGCGAAACCAGGAATGTCAGTTTTGTCTGAGTGTAACAGTAATTTGTACTGTGACAGACCCATATGTATGGACTAAAAGTACTGTGTTCGTCTGTTTTGCCATTTGCATGAATTCCCCATTCGTATGCTTTGTTTAAGGGAATGTCTTTTTTTCGTCGAACGAAACTACCGAACGGACGGCCACCCAGAAGAGAAGTGTGCTGCTGGTTAACCTATTGATCCCAATTAGAACATTGCGGTTAACCACAGACACTTCTCAATTAAAACCGAATACCGGGTGGTCGTCGTTCGTATGTCGACCACGAGGCGGCGGCCATTTTAAACCATGCGAAAGACCAGCGGTGTTCGACGGTTATTTCATGGAACTGAAAACGGACACTTTTTCAACCGAACACCGCTGAAGCCGTCGACCTCCCCTTCTCAATCGACAAAAGCATACGAATGCCGGCCGTTCGGGAGATTCAACAACACGAATGGACTTAACCCAGATAGCCTTCCCATGGAGTCAATCGCATACCGAAGAACTGTAATAAACTTTGACTCCATGGCGATTGAACTATGCGAATGGGATCTGAGCGCTATTCGCCAATAATATGCACTCAGATCCAGGCTATCTGGGGATGTGTTACACGAATGCAATATGTTCGGCAACTAGAAAGTTATATATTTTAATGTGTTTTATAACTTTGAGTTAAAATGCTGATTTGCCTCTGCTCAGGGAGATAATTGAATTACTTCCCAATTATCTCCCGAGCAGAGGGGAGGGAACTGTGATGTATGCTGGGAATATTGTGGGGATGTATGTCTGAAATGTCCCCATGTCCTTCTGTCATTTCAGTCTCCCATTTGGTCCCCTAGGGGAGTGTCCACCAAGTGGGAGACCTGCATAAATACCGGGCAGGTAGCCCACAGTAAATCAGTTCGTGTTTTACCCTTAAAGCGGAGCTTGGTCTCGTTATTGGGGGGGATTTTATTACCGGCGCCTAGAGACTGCTTATTGGAATTATTTGCCGCTTGGAAGATATTGGCGTTCGGCTAATATTGTCAGTTCGTGGATTTGGAGTTCGTGAAAGGAAAGAGCCATACAGGTACCGTTCGGGAGTTTGGAGTGTTCCCTGGCTGGCGGTTCACATGGTTCACTGCATACGCTACCAGACCACATTAACGGGGAGCATTCACTAAACGGCGGTTTGTGCATTTATTACTGGAGGTACCGTAACATGTACATTGTAGATAACAGTTTCTTTTTTAAAGGATGTGTTGTACACAGCTGTTCAAAGGTTGACAGTTCCCTGTTTCCCCCTGGCAGCAGCTTCTGGCTCCCCATGAAATGTTTCAATTGTGAATAATGTAATTGTTGCAAACTCGTAGGGGGTTGGCCGAGAGTTAGATCTTGCAATGTTAATAATGCATTACCCTTGGTCATGTCCTGGAATGTTATGTTTGCGGCCCCTCGGTGAAGCTCATAAGTTCTACCTGTGATACCTGATGGCAGCAATGGGTTACGCGTAATATGGTATCGTGGCGATGGATACGGTGCTATATTTGTAGAATTAGTTACCTTCGACCATGTCTGTAGTGTAGTTAAGATGAGCGGGTGTTGTTTATGTTTGAGAAGTGCGGTGTTCAGTTTGTGCCATGGGAGTGATTCAAGGGGCGCTAGGCATTGTTCCCTCTCTATGTTCACCCACTGCTGGGAGGGTTTTTCCTTCGTCCACTCATAGATGCGAGACAAGTGCACCGCTTTATAGTATTGTTCTATGTCAGGAATGCCCATTCCCCCTTTATCCCTTGGTTGAATTAAGAGCTTTAGTGGTAATCTAGGTTTGGATTGTGACCAGATGAAGGATGTCAATGTTCCCTTGATTATGGAGAAGAAACTAACTGGCAGCTTTATTGGAACTGTTTGCAAAGTATAGAGGATGCGTGGCAATATCATCATTTTTATGATGCTTATTCTACAAAACCATCCAGAGCATGGTTTATTCCAGGCCTTAAAATCTTTAGAGACAGCTTCCACAAGTGGGGCGTAGTTTAAGTCATATAGGTGTTTTAGTTGGTGTGGCAGGTGTATTCCGAGATATTTTATTGATTTCGTTGCCCACGTAAAATTTAAGTTTTTCTGTATGTACTTATCTGTATCTAGGGTTGTGTGCAGAGGGAGGATCTCACATTTTGTGAGATTTGCTTGGAAGTTCGAGACGTCACTGTATGCTCTCATTTCCGCTAGTATATGCGGGATAGATTGCAGTGGTTTAGAGATCGTGAAAAGCAAGTCGTCTGCAAAGGCAGAGACTTTGTAATCTATATTTCCTATTGTGATGCCGTGTATATGTGGGTTATTTCGTATTCCCTGAATGAATGGTTCTAGCACGAGGATAAAAATCAATGGGGAGAGTGGACACCCCTGTCTGGTCCCGTTCCTAATATATATCGCTTCTGAGAGCTGGCCATTGATGCGTATTCAGGAAGTTGGTGTGGAGTATAGTCTCCCCAACCATTTTAACCACCTGGGTCCAAAACCCAGATGTTCCATCGTGGCTGTCATGAGGGACCAATCCACCCTATCAAATGCCTTTTCTGCATCAATAGCCAGTAGTACACTCTGAATTTTATTGACTTTTGCCCAATGCATTATGTTGATGATTTTCGTGGTGTTGTTTTTGGCCTCCCTTCCCGGCACAAACCCCGCTTGGTCTTGGTGTATCAGGTCAGGAAGAAGCGGTTTCAGTCGGTTGGCCAGGATCTTGGTGAAGAGTTTTAGATCCACGTTCATGAGGGATATTGGTCTATAACTCCCACAATTTGTAAGGTACTTGCCTGGTTTGGGTAGTAGTGTTATGGTGGCATTTAATGTCTCTTGTGGGGCATTACTCGTGTTGTGTGTAGAGTTAAATGCTCGCACAAAAGGTTCCGCTAGGATCTGTTGTGCAACCTTATAGTATTTGCCTGTGTAGCCGTCTGGCCCAGGACTCTTTCCTAGTGGGAGTTGTTTAACTACATTGTGGAATTCTTCAGTGGTGATGGGTTTGTCCAGAAATTCTGCCAAGTTGCGTGGAATAGTGGTATTAATTCGACTAGCTAGAAATTCCCGTATCTTGTCTTCAGGAGGTACTGTGTCTCTTATATTATAAAGGGAAGAGTAATATGTGTGGAATGCCGACATGATTTTCGGCATTAATTGTGTCACTGAGCCATCTGGTAGCTTAATGTGTGATATGAATGTTGATTGTCTTTGTTGTTGTAGAGATTGCGCGAGTAGTTTACCCCATTTGCCCCCTTGTGTAAAATATGAGTGTTTGGTCCTTTGCACAGATCTGATAGCCTGTAGGTTGAGGATGGTTTTGAGTTCCGCCTTTTTAGCTAGTAAGTTGTTGTAAGTGTGTATTGTAGTGTCCTTACTGTGATTGAGCTCTAGGTTTCTTATATCCCGGGTTAAGGATGCTACGTTAGCTTCTCTAAGCTTTTTCTGAACTGAGGCTATTTTAATGATTTCTTCTCTGAGGATGCATTTGTGATCTTCCCATATCACATCTGGCCTAATGTCCTGGCTTGAATTGGTTTCGAAGTACCTCTGTGCACTTGTTTTAATTTGTTCTATGACCTCCTCCTTATTTAAGAGAAGATCATTCAGTTTCCATTGAGGGGCGGCCCTATTTAAAGAAGGTATTGTTATCTCTAGGGTCAGTGGAGCATGGTCCGACCATGTGATGGGACCATATGATGCTGTTTTTATCAAATTGAGGTAGGTATGGGGTAGGAGCAACATGTCTATTCTAGTATATGTGCCGGAAGTTGTGGAGTAGAATGAGTAATCTCTACCAGTGGGGTGCAGTGCCCTCCAACTGTCATATAATCTGGTCTCATGTAGGATATCGAGTATTCGGCTACGGGTGGGCTCTAGGTATTCACTGGAGGTTGCGGATGTATCTAATTGGCCGTCTAATTCGATGTTGAGATCCTCCCCCGCAACCAATAGACCTTCTTGAAATTCACACAACTTGTGGAGCATTTTTCTTAGGACCACACTTTGTTTTTTATTAGGAAGGTAAAGGTTTGCTAGTGTGATGGTGGTATTGCCTAGTTTTCCTTTAATGAATATGTATCTACCTGCGTCGTCATTGAGTTGTCCTGTGAGTGTGAACGGAACTTGTCTCTCAAGCAGAATCGCCACTCCCCTTGCTTTAGCTGCAGTGTAATGACTAAAATAACCCGTAAGGTATTTACGGTTTCTAAGTGAGGGTGCCTGGTTCTTGCAAAAATGTGTTTCTTGTACAAAAACGATATCTGCTTTATATCTCTGGAAATCTGTGAGTGCAAGTGATCTTTTCTCCGGGGTGTTCAGCCCCTTGGCATTCTGGGAGTGTATACGGAGGGTCAGTTTTTGTTCTGTGTTGGTTGCGTGAGTTGGGGGGTCAGTGGTTCCAGTTTGTTGAGTCACCGTCCAAGTGTCCCTATTTGTCATCTTGCCCCCAATTATTGAGGGTATACTTGTCACTTATTAATCAACAGTTATATGTTAACAACAACAATATCAACAAAATATTAAATTATAATATCAAAGTAGCGAAATGAGGAGGATCCACGAAGATCCTCAGATACTTGTCCTCTAGTAACTAGAGGACTTACTAAAGGTAATCCCGAATAACACACTCGGAGTTATTCTCTCTTGTTCCGTATTCTGTCCCCATGCAAGAGGCAGAACAGTAACTATGCGGGTGTGGCGATTGACTAGAACCTGGGGCATGCAATCCGACAAATCTTTGTACATAATTTGTTGGAGGCTCTGGATGAGGGGGGGAGGGAAAGGGGAAAAAAAAAGGGGGAGTGCAGGGGAAGGATAAGAAAGGGGAAGGAAACACAGGGGGGAAGTAGAACACTTTCTGTTACTTATTTCTATCCCCCAAGCTATCCGTCTCCTGCTAGGCAACAATGCATATCTATACTGGTATTTCTCTCCGTGGTGTCGGAGTCAAAAGTGAACTATATTATTAACATAAATTTCAAGGCCAACAGTGGACTTTTCTTTTTTTTCTTTCTCTTTCCTTCTTTTTTTTCTATCCAATGTGATATACGACCTTATAATCAGTTGTCACCCAACGTAACTGAACCAGTCCTTCCCGAGCTCTGTGTCCCTGGTCTTGGGTATAAGAAATGTGTAGCCTAGGAGGCGTAATCCATATCGACCCTTGGTGTTGACGTGCGCTTTATCTTGTCAAATGTTCCTGGGTAAGACTTGGGTGGCTTGGAGGTCCCATGTCTACAATCAACAGATATAAGAGTATGTCAGTTGCACCGGTTGAAGTTCCCAATGATTGGAAGATCTTGAAAATCATGAAAATCTTGTGAGGAGTTATATCTTTAAAGTCCAATGTATGGTCACGGTGGCTAATTCCAGTTAATTGTGCCAGCTCTTGCCCTCAACCAGTCAGTCATGTTGCCACAGACGGTGTAGCCCAGGGAGCGGAGACTATGGCCTAGTGGGGATCGTCCCTTTGGTTCACCAACGTTCTGCCCCTAGGGGAAAAAAGTAGTTGGTCAGTCCTTCTTTTCTTGGCCGGGGTAGTCCATCTTTGTCTTTGGGGTAGAATAGAAGAATCTTGATTTGGTTGAGGTGCATACCAATCCGGGATGTTAGTGTTCGGCAATTCCAGTGCTCTCAGGAAGGGTTTTACATCCAGATGTGAAACTATGGAAGGCATCATTCCCTTGTGGTGAACGATCAGTGCGAATGGGAACCCCCATCTATATTTCATGTTGCGGTTGCGCAAAAGCTCCGTGATTGGCTTTAGTGCTCGTCTCGCTTGTAGTGTGAACCACGATAAATCTGGGAAAATCTGTATGTTATTTTCGTGGTACATAAGGGGTTGAGATGTTTCTCTGAGAGCCCTGAGAATGGTATCCTTCACTGAGAAATAATGGAGCCTGCAGATTACATCCCGTGAGGCTTCAGCTGCCGCTCCTCTGGGGCGTAGTGATCTGTGAGCTCTGTCCATTAATATTGGGTTGTCCACAGGGTCCCCAGTATAAGATTAAATAATTCTCTCAAAGTAGCCGTCAAATCTTCCCCTTGCATTTCAGGAAGGCCCCTTATTCTCAGGTTATTTCTCCTGCTCCTATTGTATAAGTCATCTATTTGCCTCTGCATAGAGGACAGGGTCAGTGCCTGTGTGTCTAATGTGGAGGAGTTATTTACAATCTGGGCCTGCATTACATCCTTTTCTTCTTCTAAGTCTGTAACTTTAAGACTTACTTGCTGTATGTCTGCACCCATGGCATCGATTTAAGACTGCAGAGCTGCTTCTAATCTGCCGATCATAATGGCCATGTCTGCTTTGGAGGGCAAGTTCTTTAGCAGTTCTTTTATGTCAGGGTCAGTTGCCTGTGTGTGAATACCGCATGTACCTTCCGACGGTGCCGGGCTTGATGGTGCCGATTCCGCCGCCATGTTGGAATTTGCTGCCTCATCCTCGCGGGACGTCGCGTCTTTGAAATACCATGTAAAAGTGCTGGATTTCACGGTAGGTGTCTTGCTGGATGCCCCCTGAGCATTGGTGTTCTTTTTGGGGTTCCCCATGATTCCTCCAGACCTCCGATGGCGTTGGATTGCACCTCGTTGTTCAGGGAGCTGAATCAGTGCACGTCCATTCAGCTCTGTGTCAGGCCACACCCCCTATTAATATTTTTATGTTATTTTGTATTATTTAAATTTGTATGTAATTTTTTTGTCCCCCCCTCCCTGCTTAATACCTGGCCAGGGAGGGGGGCTTTCATTCCGTGGTGTTCCAGTGGATGGGCTGTGTAGGAGGGGGGCTGGCAGGAAACGTTTACTTACCTTTCCTGCAGCTCCTGTCAGCTCCCTTCTCTCTCCTCCGGTCCGGTCAGCTCCAATGCCACGCGGACCGTTGCCACTGTAACCCGTGGCAACGCTCTGACCCCGCGGCTCTCGCGAGACTTGCAGGGGAGCTGACCGGAGGAGAGAGAAGGGAGCTGACAGGATCTGCAGGAAAAGTAAATTACAGCTCGCTGCCAGCCCCCAACAGGACCGTCGTGCTTGTAATGAGCCCGGCGGTCCTGGTCTGTATTATGGCAATGTAAGTTGCCATAATACAGACATTGACTCGAGTACAAGACGAGTGGGGGGTTTTCAGCACAAAAAAATATGCCGAAAAACTCGTCTTATACTCGAGTATATACGGTAAAAGGGGTATGAAAAAATGGTCTAATCAGTTTATTGCAAGATACATGCATAGTATAAATATTATGTATATATGTTGCCGTACACTGATAGGTGCATTTTCCTGACATATGATTCACAGAGCAAATGAGAAAATGTAACGAATAGAGGTAAATAGAGGAGGATCAGTAAAGAAAATAAAAAAAATCTATATTTCTATAGTATCTATGTATAACATTTATGTATATGTAAGTGAGGGAAACAAGTATTTGATCCCCTGCTGATTTTGAACATTTGCCCACTGACAAAGAAATGATCAGTCTATAATTTTAATGGTAGGTGTATTTTAACAGTGAGAAACAGAATAACAAAAAAGAAAATCCAGAAAAAAACATGTAAATTAGTTAGAAATTGATTTGCATCTCAATGAGTAAAATACGTATTTGATCCCCTATCAATCAGCAAGATTTCCGTTACCTGTATAAAAGACACCTGTCCACAGAAGCAATCAATCAGATTCCAAACTCTCCACAATGGCCAAGACCAAAGAGCTGTCCAAGGATGTCAGGGACAAGATTGTAGACCTACACAAGGCTGGAATGGGCTACAAGACCATCGCCATGCAGGTTGTTGAGAAGGTGACAACAGTTGGTGCGATTAATCGCAAATGGAAGAAACGTAAAATAACTGTCAGTCTCCCTTGATGTGGTACTCCATGCAAGATCTCACCTCGTAGAGTTTCAATGATCATAAGAACAGTGAGGAATCAGCCAAGAACTACAAGGGAGGACCTATTTAATGATCTCAAGGCAGCTGGGATCATAGTCACCAAGAAAACAATAGGTTACACACTATGCTGTGAAGGCCTGAAATCCTGCAGCGCCCGCAAGGTCCTCCTGCTCAAGAAAGCACATGTAACGTCTGTTTACATGTTTGCCAGTGAACATCTCAATGATTCAGAGGAGAACTGGGTGAAAGAGACCAAAATCAAGCTCTTTGGCATCAACTCAACTCTCCATGTTTGGAGGAGGAGGAATGCTGCCTATGACCCCCAAGAACACCATTCCCACCGTCAAACATGGAGGTGGAAACATTATGCTTTGGGGGTGTTTTTCTGCTAAGGGGACAGGACAACTGCACCGCATCAAAGGGACAATGGACGGGGCCATGTACCATCAAATCTTGGGTGAGAACCTCCTTCCCTCAGTCAGGGCATTGAAAATGGGTCGTGGATGGGTATTCCAGCATGATAATGACCCAAAAAACACAGCCAAGGCAACAGGAGTGGCTAACGAAGAAGCACATTAAGGTCCTGGAGTGGCCTAGCCAGTCTCCAGACCTTAATCCCATAGAAAATCTGTGGAGGGAGCTGAAGATTCGAGTTGCCAAACGGCATCCTCAAAACCTTAATGACTTGGAGAGGATCTGCAAAGAGGAGTTGGACAAAATCCCTCCTGATATGTGTGCAAACCTGGTGGCCAACTACTAAGAAATGTCTGACCTCAGTACTTGGTGGCAAAACCCTTATGGATTTTTTTTTTGGTTATTCTGTCTCTCTCACTGTTAAAATACACCTACCATTAAAATTATAGACTGAACATTTCTTTGTCAGTGGGCAAATGTTCAAAATCAGCAGGGGATCAAATACTTTTTTCTCTCACTGTATATATATATGAGCAGCACGGTCACTCCAGCTCCCCACACCTCCTAGAACCCACACTACCTGAGCTTCACACTCACTCCAGCTCCCTACACCTCCTATAACCCACACTACCTGAGCAGCACAGTCACTGAAGCTCCCCACACCTCCTATAACCCACACTACTTGAACAGCACACTCACTCCAGCTCCCTAGACCTCCTATAACCCACACTACCTGAGCAGTATGCTCACTCCAGCTCCCCACACCTCCTATAACCCACACTACCTGAGCAGCATACCCACTCCAGCTCCCCACACCTCCTATAACCCACACTACCTGAGCAGCACACTCACTGCAGCTCCCCACATCTCCTATAATCCACACTACTGGAGCAGAACACTCACTGCAGCTCCCCACACCTCTTATAACCCACACTAACCTCCAAAATTGTATACACTAGCTTCCTGAGCCTCCTTTAAAGGACCACTATAGTGCCAGGAAAACATACTCGTTTTCCTGGCACTATAGTGCCCTGAGGGTGCCCCCACCCTCAGGGACCCCCTCCCGCCCGGCTCTGAAAGGGGGAAAGGGGTTTAAATTTACCTTTTTCCAGCACTGGGCGGGGAGCTCTCCTCCTTCTCTCCTCCTCCATTCCTCCTCCTGGGCTGAATGCGCACATGCGGCAAGAGCTGCGCGCGCATTCAGCCGGTTGTTACGGTTGCCTCCAGGCTGGCTGGAAGTTGGACCGTAGAAAGGATGCTCCTAGCGCTCACCAAAGGACCATCAGCACCGTAGACACCATAACTACTGCGTAGCCACCAGAAGTACTGCAGACTCCACGAACCACCGCTGCTGGGCTGGTATCTCGCCGTCTGCTCTGTGCCCTGGACCCACGACCAGGCTCCAGGTTGCAGTAGGTGAACCTCTTCCTTCTGCAGAGCGAAGCAGGATCAGGAACAAGAGCTCTTACAAGAGCTCAGTAGCTAAGGGAGTATGAAGAGCATAGCAATCCCTGTAGTGATTATAGCTGTCCCCTACAAACATGAGTCAAGGCTGCAAGTTAGAGGGTCAAGAAGATCTGATGTTTAATGGCACACACTCTGCTTTTATGAGATTCTGCCCATGCAAGGGAGACACCCACATAATTAGCAGTATAACCAATCGGAACAATATACATTCGGGGAAATTCCCATCCCTCAGATAAACACATAACATAATTAAAACAGAACAGTAAAAATACAGTTTTTATACATGTACTATGACTTCCAAACTACACATCCAATCTTCATAAAAATACATATTTAGAATCAATCCATTCAGGGGAGCAACATATTAAAAACTGGCACAAATCAGACAAGGGGTTCAAAAGTTAGCAAAAGTATCTTTTGGAGCCTGGCTGGCAGCATGGTTTTCTGGCCCAAACCGGATTTACAGAGCCCTCTATCCTGGACAATGGGGAAAGTAATCCAATTATCCAGGGATAGAGGCAGACTCCATTAACCACATGTTAGCAAAAGACACAAAAAGACACAAAAATGCATAACTCCTATCATACTGAACAGAACCCCCACATTCAACCTATCCCCAGATGGCTTGGATCTGAGCGCTCAATATATCCAAACAGCGCTCAGATCCCACAAATACAGTCAAATCGCCATACACACTAGGTCCATAGTCATGGGGCAGAAGGCTGGCAATTAGGCTTCTCCATAGCACAGGGAAGCAGGGCAATTTGTCAAATAAAATAACAGTTACAAATGGCAGTTTAAACACGGTCCTACAGGAAAGCATTCACAATGCTTTCCTGGATGCTAGGTGCTCACCGTGAAAATCACAGTGAAGAGTCGCATGCTTAGTGGCTGTCAATGAGACAGCCACTAGAGGTAAGCTTGGGGTATAAAACATAGCAGTCTCTGAAACTGCTATGTTTATGAAAAAATGGGTTAACCCTAGCTGGACCTGGCACCCAGACCACTTCATTAAGCTGAAGTGGTCTGGGTGCCTAGAGTGGTCCTTTAATCTCTTATCTACTTCTTAAACTCAACATGCTTTTTACTTTACAACAAGGTTTTGGGTAAATTTGTCATCTCATACAAAGCTACTAAACTCCAAAATAACTCTTCATAAACATCATATCTTCCTCCAATTCACAATGTTCTTAAAAACCTGCAGCCACAGTCTAACAGTTCTTGCAATAATTGTCAATGTTTACTTGCTGTGCATGTGTTTTAAGACATTATCTTGTGACCGCATTGTAATGCTATTTTCTGCTCTCTACTACATGAAAACTTAGAAATTTCAAAGTACTCTTTAAAATAGCTGTTTATAGAAGTGAAAACGTTAATAAGTACGAGTAGCAAAAACAAAAAAACTAAAGAAAAGACCTCATGAATCTCATAATGACAGCATTTAGTAACAGTATGTGATAAGGATATATTGACATAAACAATAAACTATCTCCTCTTGTAAATTGAATTTTATTAGGACAAGGGAATAGAAAATGTGTGTCTTCCGCTTCTCTTATCAGTGCAATTCTAAAATAATATATAAAGATGTTTAGTAGCTGGAACTGGTGCTGCCAATGCCGGTTGTGAGAAGCAATGCATTCTGGGAAATATGATGTAATAAACACAAAAATACAGATTATGAAAATGCAAATCTGTTATTTAAAAAAAAATTAAAAATCTTACAAGCAGTGAAAGTGCTGATGGTAAAAAGAAGAACATATTGCTCAAGTCATATTTCAGCAGTTTTGTGATGAATGTAAAGATTCCATATGTCTCATAAACCGCTTAAATCCTTCAGCTATCTACTTGGGTGTAGATGCTAGGAGCCATATCTTGTCTATTTGAATGTGTTTTGAATTATACTTAAAGTTAATCTGTCATGCAATAATGTAATTTTTATAACTTTTTATTTATATATGTGATAACAATGTCTCCAGCATGTACAGTACATGGATTGAATGTTATACTGCATTTTCAGAATATAGAGTATGACTCTCACAATGCCTTAAAAAGAATTGCTTGAACTATGCTTTATCAGCTACTATAACCTAGAATATCTACTTTCTAATATAAATGTTATCTTTTATTTTCCAGTTTGGCTATCGTAATGCATTGAATAAATGTCATGCCTTAGAAAGATACATCACATCAGATTCACAAGCAAGGATGCGATACATTTATAATTATAAATGGAATTCAATCTGTATGTTCATTTAAATCTCCATAATAAGATAACATTAACTCCTCCTGAGCCAATTAAAAAAAAGGTTCCTTTTTGAATAGACCTGCTTTTGACAGGATACTGATCACTCACAGGGACACTATAAGCACCAAAACAACTTTAGCTAAATGAAGCAGTTTTTTAGTTGTTTCAGTTTTGCATATTAAAGAAACAGCTGTTCTGCCACGACAGAATAAGCAGGTGTGCCCCTGGCCAATACAGAGGCTTCTCAGATGTCCTGCACCATCTGGATGGGCTATTTGAGTCCTTACGGGCAAGGCTGAAGGTACACTTGCGACTCACTATGCCAAGGGACAGGATGGCTGCTACTAGTCCGCGGACAGCCACTCGGTGAAAGGAGAGCAGTCAGTATCATGCAGGGGACTGAATGGCACGCAGAAAGAGATTGAGACCCACAGTGAAGCCGGCAACACACACTGGAACTTGGGACCACCAAGGGACCACCTGCTGATCTCATAGGACTTACCTGACTGCCACAAAACACCACTTGAGTGAGCTATCAGGCTTCCATCTGTGACTCTGGTGGTGGGTCTACATTTGGCCACCGCAAGGCATAGGCTCATAGATCTCATACCCAAACCAGGGTCTACCTACCTTTAACATCACATGCCAACAGTGTCGCTGCTGAATCCACTATTTAAGCGGTTGTCTCGTCCCTTTACATGTAATTTGTGCTGCTCTTAAATATAGCCTGATTGGGGGGGCCTCCTAGGGGTTCTTACTCGTTGCTAAACTGTGACATTCATTTTCATTGCTTTATTACCATATCTAACCATATAGTCAGTAAGCCTGTTTTATTTACCTCTATAGTTCTATACTTACAGCCATATGGCATGTAAGCTTGATTATTAATTGTATGTCTCATCTACTTAGCTTGTTCATATTACAAAAAAGAAAGTGTAATTATTCATGCCACTCTTTAACATGTATGCATCTACATACGCTGTTGTGGCGTTTGGCAATGTTCTGTACTCACCTGCACAGCAAAAATACAAAAATATAAAAACATTTTTTTTAAAATGGTAGGAAAATATAGCGTATTGGATGGTTGGCGGCTTGCTTCAATCCTCTGTTATTTGTTAACTCTGCAAATGTGACACACACACACTCTCTCTCTCTCTCTGTAGCGTTAACACTTGTCCTGTGTTTTAGAGTTCATTTAATAGTTACAACTCATACTGAAAATTTAGATCCTAGGAGAAGTGAGGCTCAGAAAGGTAACATAACGCCATAACAAAAGATCATTTAGAATTATGAGAAGTCAGAACAATTAACCTCTCCACAACCTCTATTGTGTTAGGATTTCCAGTTTATTCAGGAATTTGATGGTCAGAGTCAAAGAGATTTTAAACAGAGGGAGCCGCAAACATAAAAATTTATTTTCAGAAACCATTTTCACACAAGAAGTGATTCTGTATTCAACAGGGGTCTGTTCTCACATCTGCTCTCTGAATTTATATACTGGAGACACATTGGCCATAAAGGTGAACCAAATAATAAAATTTCTAATGAAACGCGAGAAGTGCAATACATTATCATATACATTACCAGGTAAAAACGTAGTCCTCTGTTTCCAGTTTGTTTCTCTGAGTTATACATAAACAAATAAGAGTTTGCATAAAGAGAAACAAATTCTGTAGCATTAATTTAAAGCTTCTTAGAACCATTTCTTAATTACTAAAGTATTTGCTTTAACAAACAAAAAATGAGGATCTGACTAGTTTCCTGTGAGCTAACAGACCGAGCTCTGCTTTGGCCCCCATATGGTACCAATCCTCAGTCTGAAAATTTTTGGGCTTTTTGGACTGCGCTAACTTTGAATATTAGAATTTTATTAGTTGTGTCTCTAAGTTTAAAATGTGCGAATTACTCTATTATATAAATCATTGAAAAAAAAACTCATTTTTTTCCCGGTTGTTTGTCATCTGCTCCATTTTCTTTCAAATGCATATTACAAATTTAGGATAGATATCGCCATCCAGTTCAGTCCTGGCACAGCAGGGCACACATTCTATTAGAGGTGGAGAGAGAGAAACATTGTTTCTGTCTATGTTGACTGACAGATGCAAAATGAAGCACTTACAACAATGATGGGCAGAGAGACAGTTCAAGGAAAATGCTATGTACCGCAGATTTTATCCAATTTATAAATGTTACATTTTTTTAAATCTCACAGACACAGATTTCTTAAAGGAACACTATAGGCACCCAGACCACTACAGCTCATTGAAGTGGATTGCGTACAGTGTCCCTATCTATTTCTTTTTTAGAGAAACTGCAATGTTTTCCAGCACAAAGTCTTCTTCCAGTGGCTGTCTACCTATGGCGAGGCATAATGTGTGCACGGCACTTGTCACACATGAGTGCATGCTCATCAAGGGATGCCAGAGGGGGCGGGGCCACTACCCAGTGCCAAGGGACATCGGAGCTGAGATCAAGTAAGTAAACAAGGGTTTTAAGGGAGGCAGAGGGAGCTATAGTGCCAGCAGTACAGCTTTGTATTCCTGGCACTATAGTATCCCTTTAAATATAGTTTACAGCAGAACTATTTCATACATTTTGTTTTGACTATATGTGAAATGTTGTAGCACTTATTAACCTTAGTATTTTTCAGTTAAAACCCGTACAATGTTGTTTAAAACGTGGGAGCGATAGCTAGAATTAAAATATATAATAAACCAGCAATATAGAGATTGATTCCTCTTCAGAGATATTGCCAAAATAAAAATGATGTAAATCAATACAATTTTCCTTTGTACAAAACTATTGGCTGCATAAAAAGTTTCAGATGCTATATGGAATTTCTTATGTTACAGCTTCCCTAAAAATTGAGAAAAATGTATTTAAATATGCCCAGATGCAGTGGTTACAGTTTAGCTAAGCAATTGTATTATACAGGGAATTGCAGGATACTGTTGCAACCTGCAAAGAATCCCTGTAGTATATATTCAGAGCCCTCACTCTCTCATCCTATCTGAGTGAAACAATTTACACTTTGGGGTTGGTAAGTGCAGCGTTATCGTTTACATTTTATTTTGGCTATACATGAGTAGATGAGTGTTTCTCCTTTAAGCAGTACATATCAATACATAGGTGTGTGCCTTACATGAGCCCAGAGCACTATGGGCTGGCATGACTGCAGAAATGTACTATGGAGGGGGTGGGGGGTGCATGACTGTCTGCCACCAGTCCCACATCACGGCAGCACAGGAATGGCAGATAATTTGCCCACTGTGTACTTTGTCAGGTTGCCAATTGCAGCAAAGAAACAGTCGGTGAGTTCACTGCAGGCCATCCAGCTCATTACGTATGGGAGGAGCAGGCCATGGCAGGCAGGAATAGCAGAGGTTGAGCATAGGAGTGTGCTAAGGCAGCCTGATTGACAGCTGAGCTGAGTCCTGAGGTCTGCTTCAACTCTGCCTCCTGCTATTCAGCCCTGCCTATGAGGAGCTATGAGTAGATGATATCAGGAAGAGGAGGGAGTGGAGAGTCCATTTGGTGCCGTCTCTTCTTCCGCATTATGCTTAATATATTGTATTAAGAATGCAACATGCAATTTATTAATAAGTAATAATATAAGACATTTAAAAAATAATAAATATAGACTATTGTGCACTTGGGTCACAGGTCACACACAGGGTCACAGGTCACACACCACAGCACATACTGAGTGGAGGAAGAGCATGTCTAGTCCAAACCCTGTGCTGTTCTACCACCTGTCTGCTGTTATTGCCTGCCTAGCAGTGCCAGTGCCAGCCTCACCATCCACTCACACTGTCCTGGGGTGAGTAAGTGTTGGGAAACTGGCACTTGTGTTTTTTAAGTAAGTTATTTGTTATTTTACATTTTATTATTTGTTATTTAATTTGTTTGCTTTATCCTAGGTACACCTAGGATGCATTCTTGACTCACTTCATTTGATTAGAAATCTACCGGTGCCAGGAATTGAAAAGTAATACGTTTGCTGTTAATTTGGCTTTTATCATGCATACATTATAATCTATTAATCTGGAAGGAGACAACCCCACATCCAAACATCTGTACTGATAAGTCTACATTTATCCATAAGGACCAATGACTTTATATGCTATCATAAATCAGGTCTTTAACAATCTTATTCCAAAATTGAAAGTCCCACTCATTTAGGGGTAGCTTTAAATTAATATGCTGAGCAATTCATTCTGGTATAAGGTCTGGATTGATGTGAGACTGATGATGAGAGCAGCATTGACACTTTTTACAAGCCTTGCATAGTATGTGAAGCAGATATATAAAAATATAGCTAGATAGATAGATAGAATACATAGATAGATGGATAAATGGATAGATAGATAGATAGGTGCCATCTCTTCCTCCACATTATGTTTAATATATTATATTAAGAATGCAGCATGCCATTTATTAATAAATAATAAAATAGAACATTTAAAAAAATATTAGATATAGACTATTCTGCACTTGGGCAAGGGTGCCCACAGTGCCACCCCCACAGTGTCAAAGGCCACACCCCTTTAGATAGATTTGATAGATAGATAGATAGACAGACAGGTAGATGTTAGATAGATAGATAGACAGACAGACAGACAGACAGACAGACAGACAGATAGATAGATAGACAGACAGGTAGATAGATAGATAGATAGATAGATAGATAGATAGATAGATAGATAGATCGATAGATAGATAGACAGACAGACAGACAGACAGACAGACAGACAGATAGATAGATAGATAGATAGATAGATAGACAGACAGATAGATAGAATACATAGATAGATGGATAAATGGATAGATAGATAGATAGATAGATAGATAGGTGCAATCTCTTCCTCCACATTATGTTTAATATATTATATTAAGAATGCAGAACATTTAAAAAATATTAAATATAGACTATTTTGCACTTGGGCATGGGTGCCCACAGTGCCACCCCCACAGTGTCAAAGGACACACCCCTTTAGATAGATTAGATAGACAGACAGACAGACAGGTAGATAGATAGACAGACAAATATATATAGATAGATAGATAGATAGATAGAGATAGACAGATAGACAGAAAGATAGATAGATAGATAGATAGATAGATAGATAGATAGGTAGATAGATAGACAGACAGACAGACAGGTAGATAGATAGATAGATAGATAGACAGAAAGACAGGTAGATAGACAGATAGGTAGATAGACAGACAGACAGGTAGATAGATAGACAGACAGACAGGTAGATAGACAGACAGACAGGTAGATAGACAGACAGATAGATATATTAGATGGATACAAAGATAGATAGACAGACATATACATATATATAGATTAGATATATATATATTAGATATACAGACATACAGACAGATAGATATATAGATAGATAGATAGAACATTGCAATACAAGCTGAGATCAGCCGACGATGTATCGTCACACAGGAAGATCTGGAGAAGTAGAACATAAATACAGTTTCTTAATATCAGATATATATAAAGAGAAAAGCAGGAAGCATGCTCTATAATACAAGCACTTTTTGAGTTTATTTCTGCAAGTGCTCATTTATGGTGTACTGAGGACAATAAAATCCAACTGGGCGTTTGATGTAGTGCTATAAAGAATAGAATGGGCTGTTTTATTTAAAGCGAAACTACTGGTGTTTGTAAATATTATGGTGACAATGAAAGTGACAAATGTACGTTGCTGCAAGATGATTAGAGAACAAAACTATTTTATTGAAAGAAACACACTGAAATAGAGATTTTGATGGCAGATGAAATCCAATTGTCCCTTCAAGTTTGCCTCTTCTCAACCTAAAAAGCATCTAATTTATTATTTACCGATCAGACTGCGGTATTACCTTATATGGTGACAGTGGTCATGTAATAATTAGCCTGTATTTCGGTGTTTGCTGTTCTGTTAGTCTGTACGGTGCTGACCATGGTCCTGTAATAATTAAAGGAACACTCCATGGAAAAGATTTTATTGTTTTTTAAAGCGCCACTTTCACGTCGAACTTACCTTTCCCAAATCGCTTCCTCTTCTCTTCCTCTATCAGAATCTGTTCTTCTTTTCTACCTTTTGGGTCCAGTTTTCTTTAACACATAAGACAAAGCAAGGACTGCTTTGTCTTATGTGTTTTTCCTACGCCTGAAATTCTCTGACACAAGGAGGAGCTTAAATCAGCTCCATTTTCTGTCAGATAATTTTTCCCCGCAATACTCACCGTCCTCCGTGTTCTCGCGTGAACATTCCCTGTGACCGAACGTCCTGTCATTTAGTCTAGGACGCCAGCGAATACACAGAGTTTTGTCGTAACAGAATGCCAAATGTTTGTCCATTAAATTTCCGATCTGATCTGGGCCATGGCTGCATCTTGTAGCTATTTAGTAGATAGTTCCCATAAATCCCACATGTATTAGGGAGCTCTCTACTAAAAAGTTGAAACTGGTCTTTCAGCCAACTAAGTAAAAATGAGTATGAGGAAATAAGGGAGGTTAAATTCTCGCTATGCTGTGAGTAGGGGCATGTCTATTAAACAGTGACCAGCCAGTGTCTGCTGGCCAATAAATGGAGACCTGACAAAGGTCTCCCATGGGTCGTATATTATAATAACAATAATAGTGTTCCCCTCTAGCTTCCACCCATGCCCCATGAGTGGCGGCTTAAACTAAACTAGTATCCCCCCCAGTCAACACCAATTAGCGGCGGGTGGGAGCCCTAAGTGATAAGAAGGGGAGACTTTTTTTTCCTCCCAGGCCCTCATTAGCGGCAGGTGGGGCTCTAGCCCCAGGCTTCCACACATTAGTATGCACAACAAAATAAATCACACCTGTGACAGAACCATCTGTCTGCCTATTGTGGTGGATTCATCTATTCCTGCCCCCATCCATGTAAATGGCTGTTTCTATAGCCCAGCCATACGAATGACTGTTTTCACCGAACAAATTCACTGAACGGATGGCCACCCAGAAGAAGAAGTGTGCTGCTGGTTAACCTCTTGATCCCAATTAGAACGTTGTGGTTAACCGCAGACACTTCTCAATTAAACCAAATTCAGGGTGGCCGTCGTTCGTATGTCGACCACGAGGCAGCGGCCATTTTAAAACGCACGAAAGCCCAGCTTTGTTTGGCACTGATTCCATGGAACTAAAAACGGACACTTTTTCTGCCGAACACCGCTGAAACAACAGGTCGCCTGACTGCCTCGACGAAAGTGTACGGACACCGGCCGTTCGGGAGTTTTGAAACACACGAAAGGACTTAACCCAGATAGCCTTCCCATGGAGTCAATCGCATACCGAAAGACTGTAAGAACTTTGACTCCATGGTGATTGAACTATGTGTGTGGGATCTGAGCGCTATTCGTCAATAATATGCTCTCAGATCCAGGCTATCTGGGGATGTGTGATACGAATGGGAAATGTTCGGTTATTTTAAAGTTATATATTTTTATGTATTTTTTTGGTATTGCATTTAAGATGGTGATTTGTCTTTGTCCTGGAGATAATTTAATTACTTCTCAATTATCTCCAGGGAAGAGAGGAGGAAACCATATTGCATTGTGGGAAAAGCTTGTGATTGTATGTCTAAAATGTCCCCATGTCCATCTGTAATTCCAGTCTCCCATTTGGTCCCCTAGGGGAGTGTCCACCAAGTGGGAGACCTGCATAAATACGGGCAGGTAGCCCACAGTAAAGCCAGATCCTGTTTGACCCTCAATGCGGAGCTTCTGTCTCGTTATTGGGGGGATTTCTTCTTTGCGCTTAGAGACTGCTGATTGGAACCGAAAGCCGCTTGGTGGATATCGTTGTTCGGCGGCTAGCAGCAGTTCGTGGATTTCCGTCCGGGAGTTTGGAGCCTTTCACGGATCCCGGTCGGGAGATTGCCGCTTCCCCTGAGGTTGGTTTGTATACTGCAGTTTATGCGAACAGAGTTATTGGTATTGCAGAAGGGGAAGGCTAACTAAACGGCGGTTTCGTTTAAAGACACCAGCGGTTTCGTTTAAAGACATCTGTGAATGTAACAAAAATTTTAATCAACTTAACTTATAAATAACAGCTTCTCAGGGTTACCTTCCCAGTTGGTTACCATAACAAACAAGTAGTTTGTAGAAAAATAAATGGGATACAGCTGCATATTCTAAAATAAAAAAAAAAATCAACAAAACATAGTGTGATATTGCCACAAAATCATTAAAGTGACACGCTGCTTAAATTGCACTCACAGGACTGGTAGGTAAAATTTGCCTTAATGAGGCCTCTCCTGGTGGTGTGCTGTACAGACCGCCTCACTTTCACTGAAGTTTCAATCCAGGAAACATATCACACCATGTTTTGTTGATTTTTTCTTTTCAGAATATACAGCTGTATCCCATTTCTTTCTCCCACCCAATAGTGGTGGATGGGCCCCTAATAAGAAGGAGGGACCTATTATCCCTTCTGCCCCATCCAATAGTGACAGGTGTGGGCCCTAACTGATAACAGGGGGGAACCTATTGTGCCACCGGCCCCAACACATAAGTGCTGGTTGGAGTCCTAAGTGATAAGAGCAGGTGGGACCTACCCCCCACCTGTCCCCCCACCCCCACCCAGAAGCAGTGAGAGGGGCCCTAAGTGATAAGGGGAGGGCCTATTGTTTCCTCCCATTAGTAGTCGGTGGGGGGCCCTAAGTGATAAAAGCGGGGGAACCTATTTTCCTACTGGCACCCATCCATTAGCACCGGTGGGTGCCCTAAATGATAAGGGGGGGAACCTATTCTCCTCCCCCAGCTACAACCTAATGGTGACTGGTGCTGGGGCTAATAGTAAAATAACTAACCCCCAAGTGACTAGAGGTCCCAAAGTCCCTAGTCACCCCATCAATAAATACCCCATCTAGCCCCTCACCCTAATAATAGTGAGGGGGGAGTTCTAATAAACTAAATAACAGGAACAAAAACACAATACTTACCATTTGTCTGGAACGGGGCAAGTGTGGAAATCTCACAGTGCTATCTAGTGTCCCATAGGGACATTTGGAAATGACTAGGGGGACAATAAAATGAAGTGGAGTCAGGAGAGGGATTAAAAAAAACAGATGCCACCATGACAGTGCTACTTTATAAATGTAGTAAATATTCCCCAAACTAAAGAGGATTTATATCTGCATGTTTACTTTCGCGTTGCATGAACAAAAAACAAACAAACAGCTTTTAAAAGCTGCAAACCTGGTGCCGGCATCCTTTACAAGTCCTCCCCATTCACCGAGGCACAGGATTTCAGACTTTGTCTATGAGAAGCCGATATGCTGCAGCAGCGAGTGTGTGCAGCCAAACACGGCTGTCCAATGCCACTCATTAAGCTGTAACACAGCTGCTGCACGCCTGCCGCTACCACTAGCTCTATGAAGCTAAACAATATGGAAGAAAATCACTTTCTATAAGCTGTCACAAATATGCAAGCTGAAGTGTTATATGTGTTTGAAGCGTTCCTTTATTGTTACCTTATACGGTGCTGTAACGATTACTGTATGTGTACCTTATACGGTGCTGTAACTATTACTGTATGGAGCTGTGTTACCTTATACGGTGCTGTAACTATTTACTGTATGGAGCTGTGTTACCTTATACGGTGCTGTAACGATTACTGTATGGAGCTTTGTTACCTTATATGGTGCTGTACCTATTACTGTATGGTGCTGTGTTACCTTATACGGTGCTGTAACGATTACTGTATGGAGCTGTGTTACCTTATACGTGCTGTAACGATTACTGTATGGAGCTGGTGCTGTAACTATTACTGTATGGAGCTGTGTTACCTTATACGGTGCTGTAACGATTACTGTATGGAGCTGTGTTACCTTATATGGTGCTGTAACGATTACTGTATGGAGCTGTGTTACCTTATACGGTGCTGTAACTTACTGTATGGAGCTGGTGCTGTAACTATTACTGTATGGAGCTGTGTTACCTTATACGGTGCTGTAACGATTACTGTATGGAGCTGTGTTACCTTATACGGTGCTGTAACTATTACTGTATGGAGCTGTGTTACCTTATACGGTGCTGTAACTATTACTGTATGGAGCTGTGTTACCTTATACGGTGCTGTAACGATTACTGTATGGAGCTGTGTTACCTTATACGGTGCTGTAACTATTACTGTATGGAGCTGTGTTACCTTATACGGTGCTGTAACTATTACTGTATGGAGCTGTGTTGCCTTATACAGTGCTGTAACGATTACTGTATGGAGCTGTGTTACCTTATACGGTGCTGTAACTATTACTGTATGGAGCTGTGTTACCTTATACGGTGCTGTAACTATTACTGTATGGAGCTGTGTTACCTTATACGGTGCTGTAACGATTACTGTATGGAGCTGTGTTACCTTATACGGTGCTGTAACGATTACTGTATGGAGCTGTGTTACCTTATACGGTGCTGTAACTATTACTGTATGGAGCTGTGTAACCTTATACGGTACTGTAACTATTACTGTATGGAGCTGTGTTACCTTATAAGGTGCTGTAACAATTACTGTATGGAGCTGTGTTACCTTATACGGTGCTGTAACTATTACTGTATGGAGCTGTGTAACCTTATACGGTACTGTAACGATTACTGTATGGAGCTGTGCTACCTTATACTGTGCTGTAACAATTACTGTATGGAGCTGTGTTACCTTATACGGTGCTGTAACGATTACTGTATGGAGCTGTGTTGCCTTATACGGTGCTGTAACTATTATTGTATGGAGCTGTGTTACCTTATACGGTGCTGTAACGATTACTGTATGGAGCTTTGTTACCTTATATGGTGCTGTACCTATTACTGTATGGTGCTGTGTTACCTTATACTGTGCTGTAATGATTACTGTATGGAGCTGTGTAACCTTATATGGTGCTGTAACGATTACTGTATGGAGCTGTGTTGCCTTATACGGTGCTGTAACTATTATTGTATGGAGCTGTGTTACCTTATACGGTGCTGTAACGATTACTGTATGGAGCTGTGTTACCTTATACGGTGCTGTAACTATTGCTGTATGGAGCTGTGTTACCTTATACGGTGCTGTAACGATTACTGTATGGAGCTGTGTTACCTTATACGGTGCTGTAATGATTACTGTATGGAGCTGTGTTGCCTTATACGGTGCTGTAACTATTATTATATGGAACTGTGTTACCTTATACGGTGCTGTAACGATTACTGTATGGAGCTGTGTTACCTTATAAGGTGCTGTAACAATTACTGTATGGAGCTGTGTTACCTTATACTGTGCTGTAACTATTAGTGTATGCAGCTGTTACCTTATACGGTGCTGTAACGATTATTGTATGGAGCTGTGTTACCTTATACGGTGCTGTAATGATTATTGTATGGAGCTGTGTAACCTTATACGGTGCTGTAACGATTACTGTATGGAGCTGTGCTACCTTATATGGTGCTGTAATGATTACTGTATGGAGCTGTGTTACCTTATACGGTGCTGTAATGATTATTGTATGGAGCTGTGTAACCTTATACGGTGCTGTAACGATTACTGTATGGAGCTGTGCTACCTTATATGGTGCTGTAACGATTACTGTATGGAGCTGTGTTGCCTTATACGGTGCTGTAACTATTACTGTATGGAGCTGTGTTGCCTTATACGTTGCTGTAACGATTACTATATGGAGCTGTGTAATCTTATACGGTGTTGTAACGATTACTGTATGGAGCTGGGTTACCTTATACGGAGCTGTAACTATTACAGTATGGAGCTGTTACCTTATACAGTGCTGTAACTATTACTGTATGGAGCTGTGTTACCTTGTACGGCGCTGTAACTATTATTGTATGGAGCTGTGTTACCTTATACGGTGCTGTAACTTTTAGTGCATGGAGCTGTGTTACCTTAGACGGTGCTGTGACGATTACTGTATGGAGCTTTGTTACCTTATATGGTGCTGTACCTATTACTGTATGGTGCTGTGTTACCTTATACGGCTCTGTAACTATTACTGTATGGAGCTATGTTACCTTATATGGTGCTGTAACTATTACTGTACAGAGCTGTGTTACCTTATATGGTGCTGTAACGATTTACTGTATGGAGCTACCTTATACGGTGCTGTAACTATTACTGTATGGAGCTGTGTTACCTTATACGGTGCTGTAACGATTACTGTATGGAGCTGTGTTACCTTATATGGTGCTGTAACTATTACTGTACAGAGCTGTGTTACCTTATACGGTGCTGTAACGATTTACTGTATGGAGCTACCTTATACGGTGCTGTAACTATTACTGTATGGAGCTGTGTTACCTTATACGGTGCTGTAACTATTACTTTATAGAGCTGTGTTACCTCATATGGTGCTGAAACTATTACTGTACAGAGCTGTGTTACCTTATACGGTGTTATAACTATTACTGTACAGAGCTGTGTTACCTTATACGGTGCTGTAACTATTACTGTACGGAGCTGTGTTACCTTATACGGTGCCGTAACTATTACTGTATGGAGCTGTTTTACTTTATACGGTGCTGTAACTATTGCTGTAAGGAGCTGTGTTACCTTATACGGTGCTGTAACGATTACTGCACGGAGCAGTGTTACCTTATACGGTGCTGTAACTATTACTGTATGGAGCTGTGTTACCTTATACGGTGCTGTAACTATTGCTGTAAGGAGCTGTGTTACCTTATACGGTGCTGTAACTATTACTGTAAGGAGCTGTGTTACCTTATACGGTGCTGTAACGATTACTGTACGGAGCAGTGTTACCTTATACGGTGCTGTAACTATTACTGTATGGAGCTGTGTTACCTTATACGGTGCTGTAACTATTGCTGTAAGGAGCTGTGTTACCTTATACGGTGCTGTAACTATTACTGTAAGGAGCTGTGTTACCTTATACGGTGCTGTAACGATTACTGTATGGAGCTGTGTTACCTTATATGGTGCTGTAACGATTACTGTATGGAGCTGTGTTGCCTTATACGGTGCTGTAACTATTACTTTATGGAGCTGTGTTGCCTTATACGGTGCTGTAACTATTACTTTATGGAGCTGTGTTGCCTTATACGTTGCTGTAACGATTACTATATGGAGCTGTGTAATCTTATACGGTGTTGTAACTATTACTGTATGGAGCTGTGTTACCTTATACGGAGCTGTAACTATTACAGTATGGAGCTGTTACCTTATACAGTGCTGTAACTATTACTGTATGGAGCTGTGTTACCTTGTACGGCGCTGTAACTATTATTGTATGGAGCTGTGTTACCTTATCCGGTGCTGTAACTTTTAGTGCATGGAGCTGTGTTACCTTAGACGGTGCTGTGACGATTACTGTATGGAGCTTTGTTACCTTATATGGTGCTGTACCTATTACTGTATGGTGCTGTGTTACCTTATACGGCTCTGTAACTATTACTGTATGGAGCTATGTTACCTTATATGGTGCTGTAACTATTACTGTACAGAGCTGTGTTACCTTATATGGTGCTGTAACGATTTACTGTATGGAGCTACCTTATACGGTGCTGTAACTATTACTGTATGGAGCTGTGTTACCTTATACGGTGCTGTAACGATTACTGTATGGAGCTGTGTTACCTTATATGGTGCTGTAACTATTACTGTACAGAGCTGTGTTACCTTATACGGTGCTGTAACGATTTACTGTATGGAGCTACCTTATACGGTGCTGTAACTATTACTGTATGGAGCTGTGTTACCTTATACGGTGCTGTAACTATTACTTTATAGAGCTGTGTTACCTCATATGGTGCTGAAACTATTACTGTACAGAGCTGTGTTACCTTATACGGTGTTATAACTATTACTGTACAGAGCTGTGTTACCTTATACGGTGCTGTAACTATTACTGTACGGAGCTGTGTTACCTTATACGGTGCCGTAACTATTACTGTATGGAGCTGTGTTACTTTATACGGTGCTGTAACTATTGCTGTAAGGAGCTGTGTTACCTTATACGGTGCTGTAACGATTACTGCACGGAGCAGTGTTACCTTATACGGTGCCGTAACTATTACTGTATGGAGCTGTGTTACTTTATACGGTGCTGTAACTATTACTGTATGGAGCTGTGTTACCTTATACGGTGCTGTAACTATTGCTGTATGGAGCTGTGTTACCTTATACGGTGCTGTAACTATTGCTGTAAGGAGCTGTGTTACCTTATACGGTGCTGTAACGATTACTGCACGGAGCTGTGTTACCTTATACGGTGCTGTAACTATTACTGTACGGAGTTGTGTTACCTTATACGGTGCTGTAACGATTACTCTATGGAGCTGTGTTACCTTATACGGTGCTGTAACCATTACTGTATGGAGCTGTGTTACCTTATACGGTACTGTAACTATTACTGTATGGAGCTGTGTTATCTTATACGGTGCTGTAACTATTACTGTATGGAGCTGTGCTACCTTATACGATGCTGTAACTATTACTGTATGGAGCTGTGTAACCTTATACGGTGCTGTAACGATTACTGTATGGAGCTGTGTTACCTTATACGGTGCTGTAACTATTACTGTATGGAGCTGTGTTACCTTATACGGTGCTGTAACTATTGCTGTAAGGAGCTGTGTTACCTTATACGGTGCTGTAACTATTACTGTAAGGAGCTGTGTTACCTTATACGGTGCTGTAACGATTACTGTATGGAGCTGTGTTACCTTATATGGTGCTGTAACGATTACTGTATGGAGCTGTGTTGCCTTATACGGTGCTGTAACTATTACTTTATGGAGCTGTGTTGCCTTATACGTTGCTGTAACGATTACTATATGGAGCTGTGTAATCTTATACGGTGTTGTAACGATTACTGTATGGAGCTGTGTTACCTTATACGGAGCTGTAACTATTACAGTATGGAGCTGTTACCTTATACAGTGCTGTAACTATTACTGTATGGAGCTGTGTTACCTTGTACGGCGCTGTAACTATTATTGTATGGAGCTGTGTTACCTTATCCGGTGCTGTAACTTTTAGTGCATGGAGCTGTGTTACCTTAGACGGTGCTGTGACGATTACTGTATGGAGCTTTGTTACCTTATATGGTGCTGTACCTATTACTGTATGGTGCTGTGTTACCTTATACGGCGCTGTAACTATTACTGTATGGAGCTATGTTACCTTATATGGTGCTGTAACTATTACTGTACAGAGCTGTGTTACCTTATATGGTGCTGTAACGATTTACTGTATGGAGCTACCTTATACGGTGCTGTAACTATTACTGTATGGAGCTGTGTTACCTTATACGGTGCTGTAACGATTACTGTATGGAGCTGTGTTACCTTATATGGTGCTGTAACTATTACTGTACAGAGCTGTGTTACCTTATACGGTGCTGTAACGATTTACTGTATGGAGCTACCTTATACGGTGCTGTAACTATTACTGTATGGAGCTGTGTTACCTTATACGGTGCTGTAACTATTACTTTATAGAGCTGTGTTACCTCATATGGTGCTGAAACTATTACTGTACAGAGCTGTGTTACCTTATACGGTGTTATAACTATTACTGTACAGAGCTGTGTTACCTTATACGGTGCTGTAACTATTACTGTACGGAGCTGTGTTACCTTATACGGTGCCGTAACTATTACTGTATGGAGCTGTGTTACTTTATACGGTGCTGTAACTATTGCTGTAAGGAGCTGTGTTACCTTATACGGTGCTGTAACGATTACTATATGGAGCTGTGTAATCTTATACGGTGTTGTAACTATTACTGTATGGAGCTGTGTTACCTTATACGGAGCTGTAACTATTACAGTATGGAGCTGTTACCTTATACAGTGCTGTAACTATTACTGTATGGAGCTGTGTTACCTTATACGGCGCTGTAACTATTATTGTATGGAGCTGTGTTACCTTATCCGGTGCTGTAACTTTTAGTGCATGGAGCTGTGTTACCTTAGACGGTGCTGTGACGATTACTGTATGGAGCTTTGTTACCTTATATGGTGCTGTACCTATTACTGTATGGTGCTGTGTTACCTTATACGGCTCTGTAACTATTACTGTATGGAGCTATGTTACCTTATATGGTGCTGTAACTATTACTGTACAGAGCTGTGTTACCTTATATGGTGCTGTAACGATTTACTGTATGGAGCTACCTTATACGGTGCTGTAACTATTACTGTATGGAGCTGTGTTACCTTATACGGTGCTGTAACGATTACTGTATGGAGCTGTGTTACCTTATATGGTGCTGTAACTATTACTGTACAGAGCTGTGTTACCTTATACGGTGCTGTAACGATTTACTGTATGGAGCTACCTTATACGGTGCTGTAACTATTACTGTATGGAGCTGTGTTACCTTATACGGTGCTGTAACTATTACTTTATAGAGCTGTGTTACCTCATATGGTGCTGAAACTATTACTGTACAGAGCTGTGTTACCTTATACGGTGTTATAACTATTACTGTACAGAGCTGTGTTACCTTATACGGTGCTGTAACTATTACTGTACGGAGCTGTGTTACCTTATACGGTGCCGTAACTATTACTGTATGGAGCTGTTTTACTTTATACGGTGCTGTAACTATTGCTGTAAGGAGCTGTGTTACCTTATACGGTGCTGTAACGATTACTGCACGGAGCAGTGTTACCTTATACGGTGCCGTAACTATTACTGTATGGAGCTGTGTTACCTTATACGGTGCTGTAACTATTACTGTATGGAGCTGTGTTACCTTATACGGTGCTGTAACTATTGCTGTATGGAGCTGTGTTACCTTATACGGTGCTGTAACTATTGCTGTAAGGAGCTGTGTTACCTTATACGGTGCTGTAACGATTACTGCACGGAGCTGTGTTACCTTATACGGTGCTGTAACTATTACTGTACGGAGTTGTGTTACCTTATACGGTGCTGTAACGATTACTCTATGGAGCTGTGTTACCTTATACGGTGCTGTAACCATTACTGTATGGAGCTGTGTTACCTTATACGGTACTGTAACTATTACTGTATGGAGCTGTGTTATCTTATACGGTGCTGTAACTATTACTGTATGGAGCTGTGCTACCTTATACGGTGCTGTAACTATTACTGTATGGAGCTGTGTAACCTTATACGGTGCTGTAACGATTACTGTATGGAGCTGTGTTACCTTATACGGTGCTGTAACTATTACTGTATGGAGCTGTGTTACCTTATACGGTGCTGTAACTATTGCTGTAAGGAGCTGTGTTACCTTATACGGTGCTGTAACTATTACTGTAAGGAGCTGTGTTACCTTATACGGTGCTGTAACGATTACTGTATGGAGCTGTGTTACCTTATATGGTGCTGTAACGATTACTGTATGGAGCTGTGTTGCCTTATACGGTGCTGTAACTATTACTTTATGGAGCTGTGTTGCCTTATACGTTGCTGTAACGATTACTATATGGAGCTGTGTAATCTTATACGGTGTTGTAACGATTACTGTATGGAGCTGTGTTACCTTATACGGAGCTGTAACTATTACAGTATGGAGCTGTTACCTTATACAGTGCTGTAACTATTACTGTATGGAGCTGTGTTACCTTGTACGGCGCTGTAACTATTATTGTATGGAGCTGTGTTACCTTATCCGGTGCTGTAACTTTTAGTGCATGGAGCTGTGTTACCTTAGACGGTGCTGTGACGATTACTGTATGGAGCTTTGTTACCTTATATGGTGCTGTACCTATTACTGTATGGTGCTGTGTTACCTTATACGGCTCTGTAACTATTACTGTATGGAGCTATGTTACCTTATATGGTGCTGTAACTATTACTGTACAGAGCTGTGTTACCTTATATGGTGCTGTAACGATTTACTGTATGGAGCTACCTTATACGGTGCTGTAACTATTACTGTATGGAGCTGTGTTACCTTATACGGTGCTGTAACGATTACTGTATGGAGCTGTGTTACCTTATATGGTGCTGTAACTATTACTGTACAGAGCTGTGTTACCTTATACGGTGCTGTAACGATTTACTGTATGGAGCTACCTTATACGGTGCTGTAACTATTACTGTATGGAGCTGTGTTACCTTATACGGTGCTGTAACTATTACTTTATAGAGCTGTGTTACCTCATATGGTGCTGAAACTATTACTGTACAGAGCTGTGTTACCTTATACGGTGTTATAACTATTACTGTACAGAGCTGTGTTACCTTATACGGTGCTGTAACTATTACTGTACGGAGCTGTGTTACCTTATACGGTGCCGTAACTATTACTGTATGGAGCTGTTTTACTTTATACGGTGCTGTAACTATTGCTGTAAGGAGCTGTGTTACCTTATACGGTGCTGTAACGATTACTGCACGGAGCAGTGTTACCTTATACGGTGCCGTAACTATTACTGTATGGAGCTGTGTTACTTTATACGGTGCTGTAACTATTACTGTATGGAGCTGTGTTACCTTATACGGTGCTGTAACTATTGCTGTATGGAGCTGTGTTACCTTATACGGTGCTGTAACTATTGCTGTAAGGAGCTGTGTTACCTTATACGGTGCTGTAACGATTACTGCACGGAGCTGTGTTACCTTATACGGTGCTGTAACTATTACTGTACGGAGTTGTGTTACCTTATACGGTGCTGTAACGATTACTCTATGGAGCTGTGTTACCTTATACGGTGCTGTAACCATTACTGTATGGAGCTGTGTTACCTTATACGGTACTGTAACTATTACTGTATGGAGCTGTGTTATCTTATACGGTGCTGTAACTATTACTGTATGGAGCTGTGCTACCTTATACGGTGCTGTAACTATTACTGTATGGAGCTGTGTAACCTTATACGGTGCTGTAACGATTACTGTATGGAGCTGTGTTACCTTATACGGTGCTGTAACTATTACTGTATGGAGCTGTGTTACCTTATACGGTGCTGTAACTATTACTGTATGGAGCTGTGTTGCTTTATCCGGCGCTGTAACTATTGCTGTATCGAGCTGTGTTACCTTTTACAGTGCTGTAACTGTTACTGTATGGAGCTGTCCATGGTGTTGTTGTAATTACTTTTTGAAGCTGTCCATGGTGCTGTATTAATTTGTTTAAATGGTGCTTAATAATAAGCTTGTACAGTGTTGTACTAATTGCTGGTATGGTACTGACTATGGTGCTGTAATAAGTAGCCTGCATGGTGCCATAATAATTAGACCAAATTAGTTATGTATTAGTTATGTAAAAATATGTTTTACATTTGTTAAAAGAATAATAAACTGTTTATTGGCTCCTGAGAGATTATGAAAGCAAAGATATACTGTTTTGAGTATCTGAAAAAAATAAATATTTGCATCAGAGGCAATAAATTCAGAAGTCTAACAAGAAATTATTTTAGTCTTAGTTATGATTAGGACTTAACAGTCTTGCAGGGTTCCAAAAACGATCCTTGTGTTTATGCCCATCTGTTTCTGTCAGATTCACACTGCAGAGAATCTAAGCACGTAGGAGTGTATGTATCAATTGCAGTTTATAGGCAATCACCATGGAAACCAATGGTATTCCTTAAACAGAAAGACAGTTTGTCTTATATGTCCTTTATTTGTTTCTAATTAAATTTAATTGTAAATGTAAAACACTGAAGAGAAATAAGAATTAAAAAGCAAATGTAAATTTTATATATATATATATCCTAAAATCTGCTCCATTTATGCGTAATCTAATCAATAAAAGGAAAAAATTTAAATTAGGCTTTTAAACCCTGACTACCATCATCCACATCTAGACTATTATGGTCTTTTAAAAGGATAGAACCTGCACAAGAAGAAGTGAAATATTTTTTAACTTTGAAAACTTTTTTTTTTGCTTGAAATTAAGACTTATATCTGAAGTAATAACGGACTACAATTGAGTTAGATTTGATTCTTCCTCTCTAATCGTAAATCCCATTCTTTGTCATGGAGGACATTCTTGTCCTAAGCAGCTTGCTTTACCCAAGTGTGAAAAACACTGACTTTTTTCTTTAAACTTAAGGATTTACGGGGGATATTTTTTATTTTGGACGGGTATTGTCCTTGCCAAACGTTCCTGTCCTCCTGTCTGTTGTGCCTTCTGAAGCATACTGAAAGATTTCCGAGCTTGAACAGTTATACACCATTAGTTATTATGATACACAACAATTTGACAGAGCTAAGCTATGGCAACGAACAGAGTCTTTGAGATTCCGTAAATCATTTAATGCAGGGAATTAAATATACTCTCTTATTCTGACAAACAGTCAAACATCTGCTCTGCATTGATAAGTGTGACAATGTATCATTCGACGCTCACCCGATGCCTCACGCTAGTATATATCTTTCCTCCCAAACACTGCGATAAAGTGCATTTTAGAAAGATGGGTTGTCTGCTGAAAAAAAAGTCAATGCAAAAAGGGTTTTATTTGATAAACACATGACATATGATAATAAATGGCTTATTTACAAAGTATTATGGCTTTCTAGATAGAGAGGGGTAATATTATAGCAATGAACCCTGTTTATTATTATTTTGAAACATTTTCTCTGCATTAAGAAGCAGTTTGTTAAGTGACAATTAAGGAGAAATGTGGGGAATATTAGTGACTAAAGCGGTGCGAGATTCAGAGATGGATTAACAGATTATTGCATTCTTGCTCATTATATGCATTTATTGAAATCAATAGGACTTTAAAGGGACACTGTAGTTGCTATAAATATTTCATCTCTTTGAATTGGTTATAGTGCCTGGAATTCTCTGGTACTATCCCTCCACCCAGTGATAAACCACTTTAGAGCAGTTTAGCATTAAATAAGGGTCCCTGGCCACCATCCCCTTCTGGAGGTGTGGCCAATTCAGATATTTCACACTTCCTTGTAGTCATACCCATTCGTACTGTCAGTTGAAGCTCTGATAGGCTAAAAGCAGTCAGCTAACACTCTCAGCCAATCATGGCTGCCCACTGTTGCTCAGGCTAATACTTCCTTATTAGCCAAAGCAGCACAGAGGGGAGGGTGTGCTGGGAACTCATATTTGGCATTAAAACATAAAAACATTAAAAACTGTTTAATGCTGAATGAAATGATGGTACCAGGGAACACCAGACACTATAACCAATTTAATGAGATGAAGCAGACACAATGCCTGCAGCATCCCTTCAATTAGTCAGTCTGCACATCCTTTGAGAATATGGTTGCGTGATATGATAATCTATACATCTTGTTACACAACGCTTTGATTTACCTGGACACATTATATCATGAGCGATCTAGACCAGTGCTGCCTAAATATTCGGGAGCACATTTGAAATAGTTGGAATTGGAAGCTACCCTTCCCTATTTTGGGCTGTTTGCAAGAATCAGAAATAAAAAGTAAAGGAGACTTAATGAATCTCACATACTTAAACAGCTTTTGCCTCTCTTGGGCCATCACCACAAATCACAAAATTAATTAGTCTTTGTACTGATTAAGTAAAGAGGCTTATTTTGCAATACATACAGTCCATCACCAGAGTGCACTAGAGTGAACCACGTGCTTAAAGGCAGACACCAAAATAGTATACATGTTATTTTAGAAAGGTAAAACTACTTGAAGAGGTGCCTCATATGGGCATATGCAATAAAGCAGAGATCTAGACTACTGGAGATAATGATCTAATTGATTAGTCTCAAAACTGTCTGTAGAATTGATTGCACTCACACTCTTAGAACATTCCTAAGAGAATTCTTGAAGACTGGTAGAGTTATGGTTGAGTTTTCTGTCTGTCCTCGTTACTTTTGTAAGATACTGATCCAGCAGGCAATGCTAAGTGATATTGTAGTTTTCTATCTGCTTATTTTATCAGTTCTGTGTTGATACCGATACCCATTATACATCTTGTGACATTATTGTCAAAAGTATTGCATATTTTTTGTAGGATCACTAAAGTCACCCAGATCCCTTATTCTCAATGAAGTGGCCTGGATGCACTGGTCCTGTTATTTTAACCGTCCGTTTATGGTAAAACTAACCTTTAAAGGTTGAACACACCTCTAGTGGCTGTTACACTGGCAGCCACTGGAGGCACTTAGACTGCAATGACGGAGTAAACCTCGGTCACATGACATTGCAACCCCCTTAGGAAAGCATTGATTCAATGCACTCCCCGCACATGCACATCAGGTTTCCAAAGCTTCCTTATAAGATCCTGTAAGCTCACAGAAGGCTGATATGTTAGCAGCTCCAAGGGGGCCTCGGCACTGGAAAAAGGCAGGTAAATAATCCTTTAATTTACTATTTTTAAGGTTCACAGTACACACGGTGGCGGAACCTATAAAACTATGGACGGATTTGTATTCCTAGATTTTACTGTTTCTTTAATTACCAAGGTTTTCAGGTATAAATAAACAATCAAGATGCTTTTATGTGCTTGTGTTTGAGGTATTGAATTTTAGTATGATAAAACATAATCTTGTATATAGTCTTATATATATATATATATATATATATATTGTATATAAAACAATATCTTGAATATAAATTTGTTGCTGTAAACAATCAAAAGTCTTGGGAATGGCTTTTGCCCCTTAAATATAATGAAATCATCTTACTGGGGCATGAAGGGGGATAGGGCTTGGACATCCATACAGGGTGTTAATTATCCGTCAAAATAGTAAGTTGGTCTGTTTTCAACATATTATCAAACGGAACCCAGAGAGTTCCTAATCCAAACCATGCTCCAATGATGAACTGTCACCAAACCAACAGATTAATGCACAGCTATACTCTTACATCATGCTATATGTTACATTAGCGGCAACAGGATGCAGTTTATTTTTTCAAGTGGGATTTGTTTTTTTTACATTAAAACTTTAAAAAAAAAGCTTTTATTTTACTCTTGATCTTGCTTAATTAGAGCATGTTAAGATTATTTGTCTCTCCCCCATTTCTCGTGACATTCTGAATATACAGGAAAAGTAAAGGTTGCTGGGTGAATGCTTAAATAAATCCTTTTAAAAAATATCTAAAACTTTCATGGTCTAAAAGATGTGTTGCAGACCGCTGTGGCATTCAGAGTTACACATTAAACTTTCGGATAGGTCGACTTTTGCTGACTCTTTTTGTAGTTTGTTACTGTGAGTGGATTTTGAGATATTTATACAATTTAACATAATTATTTTGTTGTGTTTTCCAGATGGCTGCCATAATTAGTTTATTACTTTTGCAGATGCAAAATGTAGCTTCAGGACATCAGCCAACTCTGAAAACATAATGGAAAGTGAACGTGTCACATCATTTCTCCTGGGAGCAGGGGACGCATGTCACCTGTCTGTCACAAGAATACAGAGCATGCCAACTCTAAGGAAGGTGAGGATGAGGGGGGGACAGTTCTGTTCCAGCCTACAGGTGAAGCTGGGAAAGATGTCACACGATACCCCGGGGCCAATTCTTTTATCATTTCCACATATCAAACAAATAAAAAGGTTGAAAGTACATCTTAAACAATTTGGCAGGAGAGGAGATGAAGGTACATCAGAAGAAAGAAGGTTAAAGTTGTATTTGCCCCAGAAATGTATCACCTGGTCATATATGAATTTCAGAGAATGACTCTAAAGGCTATAAGCCTTTGCTGTGCATTATAAAATGGGTCACTATGCGTGCTGTGATTTGATGTACATAAAACCTGAAGTTCCATTTGTTGTCACACAGAACCAAAGGGTGTGATTAATGACCAAAAGCTATATATTATTATTATTTGTAAAGCGCCAGCAAATTCCGTAGCGCTGTGCAATTGGTGGGCTAACAGACATGTAATTGCAAGAAGACGAGCTCAGCGCACAGGTACAGAGAGTACTGAAGGCCCTGCTCAAACGAGCGTAAATTCTATACAATATAAACATTGCATTAGAACACTCTGGTATACTATATATGTTTAATCTTCATATTTTAGGCTGATGTCTATTAATATATGTCTGGCCTGGTGTGTGATGATTTATTTTTCAGTTTACGTATAAATGTAGTACACTGTGCCATGCTAATGATTCTGTCACGTTTATAAGGAGCTTAATATGTAGCAAGAAAGCCACATTATTATATTATCATAATCAGCCTGTATCTCTGACACCCCTTAAGATGTCTGCAGAGTTTAAATAGTAAGTTGTAACCGTATGATCTGATATTTGGTGTTATTACATTAAGGATCAGATATATGTGTGTGTACTTTATGTATGTGTTTGTGTGTGCGCATGTGTATACAACTCATATTGGCAGCTAAGTAGCACAAGTTCATTTGGGATAAATAAGTTCTCTCAGCATTCTCAGCAGTTTGGTACTTCATGAGTTTGGCATTTGCCAGACCTTTCATTTTTCTTTGAGAAAAAAAGCGGTATTAGCAGAACTGCTGAGCTTCCGGCCATGCAAACAACCAATTAAGAGAAAATAAGGAAGGTCATCACAGTTTGACTTCTGGAAGAAATTATCCACGAGATGGAGAAATCCTCTTCTTTTTTTCCTCACATCACTGGGTTCTGCAGAGATTTTTTTTATCACATATTAAACGGTAACCTTTAATACTCAGGTTTATAAAGTCAAGATTTGTTGGACTGAGTAAGAAGTTTTAGCTGTGTCTAAAGCTGACTCTCCACCTCACATGATCCCTCCCGTCTCTTTCAAAGTCTCCACGCACTAATCATTGATAGTGATGTCCCGAACGGTTCGCCAAACGGTTCGCGAACATTTCGCCACGGTTCACCACGAACGGTTCGCCACGGACTCCAGTCAGCAGACACATTCCAGCCAGTCAGCAGCAGACCCTCCCTCCCAGGCCCTCCCACCTCCTGGACAGCATCCATTTTGAAGCTGCATTCTTAGTGAGCTGTCCAGGAGGTGGGAGAGTCTGGGAGGGAGGGTCTGCTGCTGATTGGCTGGAATGTGTCTGCTGACTGGAGTCCGCGGAGAACCGTGGCAAAACCGTTTCCGAACCGTTCGGCGAACCTTTCGGGACATCACTAAATTGAGTTACGAAAATGGAAATTCTGCAGTTGCCCAAAAATCCTTGAAAGAGACAAGATTTTTTCTATGTCCTTAAAAGAAACTGGACACTGTAACCAAACATTTTCCATGATCACAATCCAGGGCCTGTTTCCTGTTTGGTCATGTATTTCTGAATTCTGGCATCATTTTAATATTTTTGGATTGGCTTTTCAAATAAGTAAATAGTTCTGGATAAACTTTTAAAATAACTTTAGCAAAATATTAAAATAAAAAAGAATACATATCATACATAAAAAAAAATCACTATATGAAAAAATATTAAAATATTTTCAAAATATTACATTATTCTAAATGGGTATGCAAACACTCTAAATCATTTAAAAAGCTTATGAAAAAAAATATTTAATTGAGGGATTGAAGGATCCTGTTATCCACTTAGATTTTTCCCAAAATAGCACACATGACCCCTCAGACTTCGAAACTAACAATGGTAATCCATTTAGCAATGTAAGTGCCCAATCTATTTAGAATCAAACTACTTTTTACTTAACTTAAATGGATACGAGAGACTTAAAGGGTCAGCGGGTGGAAACATTTTGCTTCCATAGTCTCTACCCCAAGAAAATAAGAACACCAAGCCAAATGCAGATCTCTATGTTTTGTTATATTGACCTAGTTGATGAGAGGCTGGCTGCTTCTATTTGATTACTTGCTGGGGAACACCTATGATATAACAAATGTAGAAGATATGTAACAGGTGTTAAACTTTTTCAACTAACTCTGTATAAGAAGGGGGTCTAATAACATTGGTTTTAAAGTGGCTCTGCGACCTCTAGCTTACCTTTCACCTAGAATTTCTTCTTATCCTCTTTCAGAATATGTTCTTAATTTCTGATCTATTTCTCTTTAAAACATAAGACACAGTAGGGACTATAATCCCAAGTCAGTAGAAAAGTAGACCGCACACAGAAAATATGCAAAACAATACTCAGGAAGCACCGGTTTATTGGTTACATAGACACATGGCTACATAAAACAGAACAAATATGGTCAACTTTTTGCCATATAAGCAACAGCTTAAAAATAAATACTGTTCCAAACAACTGTACGAAGAGGAGGGAGGAACACACAAAACTTAGGGAAAGACAGATGCTTTTTTTCAACATAACATTTAAAACAAATTACTAGGAGGAAAAAAGGCTAGAAGGCAAGGGTGGATACCTCATCCCAGCTTAATTATTTTAATTACGTGAAGACACTCTTTAAATGTCATTGTTCCATTGTGCTGGAAAAGATCTCATAAGTAAACGGTAAAACCTGTTTCTTAATATTTAAAGGAAAATGTCTATACCCAGGGTCCTACTTTGTCTTGTGCATTTTTCCTACACTTGTCAATTTTGATAAAGGGTAGACCTTAAGGCAAACTCCGCTATCTTAAAAAGGAAGTGGAGCTTGCCTTAAGCCTTAAGCAGCTCCCTCTGTCAAGAGTGCCACGTGTAGGAAATACACAAGACAAAGTTGTAGTAGTAGTACTTTGTCTCATGTTTTAAAGAGAAATAGATCAGAAATGAAGAAAAGAAGAACAGATTTTTAAAGAGGAAGAAAATAAGAAATAATAGGCGAAAAGTAAGTTTGACGTGATAGAGGCACTTTAAAATTATTGAAATTATTGACTATTCACAAATTATTATCAAGTTTCACTGTGCAGAGGGAAAAGAAGAAAGAACATAAAGAAGTTCATATTTATATATGTATATATATATTTATTAAATATATCAGAGAGAGTTCAGAGCAGGGCAACTAAACTGGTTCTTGGATTGCAGGATAAAATTTACAAGGAAAGGTTAAAGGAACTTAACATATAAAGCTTGGATGAAAGACGAGACGGGGGGATATGATAGAAACATTTAAATACATAAAGGGAATCAACACAGTAAAGGAGGAGACTATATTTAAAAGAAGATAAACTACCACAACAAGAGGGCATAAAACTATATATTATGGTATCCACTGGTGCATAAATAGTCCTCAAGGGACAAAACTCCAGTGGATTCCAAAAGGTCACCTATGTGGACACTCCAGAAGTGTCCTGGGGCTTAACCCCTAAATAAGTAGAAAAAAAGTTTTTAAGTTAATTCACTGGAAAACCAGTAAGTTAAACTTATACTGGAAAAATACAATAATCGATTGAATGTTAGTAATTGGTACCCTGATGTGGGCAGCAGAGTCTTTTTACAAATTGAGAAAACATTCCAATATGAGGAAAAATTGTGAAAACAGCCTGTTAGGCAAAACCTCCCTTGTGACTGTTATATACTGTAGACTACTGACTTTATAATTGTTTGGTCAAAGTCAAATGGTAATAGAGAGTATATGTATCAAATAAGTCACAGGAAAACAGTACCTAATTCCAAACATACTGCCTAATGGTGTCGAAATTGGATAACAATATAGTTACAAATTCTAACGAAAAGAGTATCTAGATATACATATGTAGCTAAATAGCTTTTGGAGCCATATGTTCACTAGGATTGCTGTAATTACAATACCTAAATGATATAGCTGTAACAATAACTAAATCTAGTACTCAAAAGTCTAAATAAAAGGATGGAATTAGGACAGAAAAAGGAGATTAGAAAGGTATAAATGTGCTAATGTGCAGAACCATACTTAGATGTTGGTTGCCTGCACATAGTGAGAGTGCCCTGTGAAAGAAGTGACCCCTGACGAAGGTGCACGCCAGCACCGAAACGCGCGTCGGGTTTTTCGTAATTCACTTTTCTTCACTTCTTTCACAGGGCGCTCTCACTATGTGCAGGCAACCAACATCTAAGTATGGTTCTGCACATTAGCACATTTATACCTTTCTAACCTCCTTTTTCTGTCCTAATTCCATCCTTTTATTTAGACTTTTGAGTACTAGATTTAGTTATTGTTACAGCTATATCATTTAGGTATTGTAATTACAGCAATCCTAGTGAACATATGGCTCCAAAAGCTATTTAGCTACATATGTATATCTAGATACTCTTTTCGTTAGAATTTGTAACTATATTGTTATCCAATTTCGACACCATTAGGCAGTATGTTTGGAATTAGGTACTGTTTTCCTGTGACTTATTTGATACATATACTCTCTATTACCATTTGACTTTGACCAAACAATTATAAAGTCAGTAGTCTACAGTATATAACAGTCACTTATAATTACAAGGGAGGTTTTGCCTAACAGGCTGTTTTCACAATTTTTCCTCATATTGGAATGTTTTCTCAATTTGTAAAAAGACTCTGCTGCCCACATCAGGGTACCAATTACTAACATTCAATCGATTATTGTATTTTTCCAGTATAAGTTTAACTTACTGGTTTTCCAGTGAATTAACTTAAAAACTTTTTTTCAACAAGAGGGCATAGTCTTAAATTAGAGGGGCAAAGCTTTAAAAATAATATCAGGAAGTATTACTTTACTGAGAGGGTAGTGGATGCATGGAATAGCCTTCCAGCTAGAGTGGTAGTGGTTAACACAGTAAAGGAGTTTAAGCATGCGTGGGATAGGCATAAGGCTATCCTAACTATAAGATACGGCCAGGGACTAATGAAAGTATTTAGAAAATTGGGCAGACTAGATGGGCCGAATGGTTCTTCCTGTCCGCCTGCACCTCCCATGCCTCACCCTTCTGTCAGTCCCTACATTGGCTTCCTATAAAATATAGAGCTCAATTTAAAATTCTGGTTCTTGCTTTTCAATCTCTACATAATGCTGCTCCCACCTATCTATCCTCCCTTATACACAAGTATGTCCTGTCTAGGCCCTTACGATCTGCTGAAGACTTACATCTATCTTCTGTCCTTTCTCCCACCTCTGATGCTCGCCTTCAAGATTTCTCGAGGGCTGCCCCGTTCCTGTGGAACTCGCTTCCCTCATCCGTTAGGTACTCACCCAGTCTCCACTCCTTCAAAAAAAATCGTTAAAAACCCACTTCTTTATAAAAGCGTATCAATTAAACTGTTAATAGCTCCTGACTGATTCCTCTTCTGCAACTGTCACTAGTCTAATACTATCCTTACCTTTTTGTGTCATTTTACCCCACTCCCTGTAGCATGTAAGCTCATTGAGCAGGGCCCTCAACCTCTCTGTTCCTATGTATCCAACTTGTCTGGTTACAACTACATGTCTGTTCATCCACCCATTGTAAAGCGCTGCAGAATTTGATGGCGCTATATAAATATCATAATAATAATAATCACATTCTAGGTTTCTATATATAATATGTAGATACAGATTCCTCTAATGCTCCTTCTTTTTTTCCCTCTATTGGTCACCTCTTGTCTAATCTGAAAATAAAATCGACATTAAGTTGGCGTCCATCAATCATTTTTTTTCACATTAATTATCTCTTTTGTTTGGCTCCATAGGTTTAAGTCCAAATGCTGAATCAAATGAACATGCTCGACATCTCGCTAGTCGTTTTGCTCAGCCATATGGTGCTTCGGCTACACTAAATTTGGACATATTGCTATTTTGAATGCAGAAGTCTAATTACTAGTATCAAAGTGATGAAGCCTTTTTTTTTTACGTGTGACAAGTAGAAGGAAACCGGGTTTATCAGATACAGGTAACAATTAGAATGTTTACCAGCTGAAAAAAAGGAGTAAATGTTTATGATTGGGACTGACTGAATGGTTCACACTAACACATTGAGTCACAAGGATCATTTTAGAATAATTGTAATTTCCCATTATACTATATGTAATATAGTTGTATTTTTAAACTCTATGTGAGAATCAAAAGTATAAGAAGACATTTACTGTCCCTTTAATATTTTTTAATATGTATGTGAATTTGCCTTTCAGTAAAACCTATTTAATGTAGTTTGTACAGATTAGTTTTCCACTATAATTTCCAAGCTGGTTGATGCATTGTGCATGAAAATAAGTCATTGCTCTGTGAATAAAATGACTAGCGTATCAGATCCTGATGAAAGATTTCTCCATATATTGCTTCTCAGAAGCCCAACAGAGTTTACGTTTTTTTGATACCTAAAATTGGACAAATTAGAACAAAAGACCATTGGGGCAATAGATGGACTGCGTAACGAACTTGATTAAGACCTGTGGGGCAAATCGATGCAGTAGCTTTTGCAAGTTGTCTCATTAAATCGACTGTATTAATTAGAATTTTAAATTCATAAAGTGTGCTTCTTCTAATTGGCAGTCGGTGCGAAGATCGTCTCAAACGAAGCTTTTTTTAAAAGGCTGTTTCATTGATTCATCTGTAAATTAATTGTTCATTGATTGATAGTTTTTGTTGCTTAAATAATTGATTGGGCAGGGTGTTGAATGTGTTGATTTAAGAACATTAGTTTCACTGGGTTTGCAAATGACCTACCATTTAGGAACATTATTTAACTGACAAGTTAATTACTTCTGTTTCCCAAAGAATATCTTAACCCCTGCTGATCTAAAAAGGTTAAATCATTATTTGGCTTGAAGTGTTTGACTTTTTAGTATGCAATGGCAAATTATACATTTAATTTTACACTAGGATTAGACTAGCAAAGCGTACTGGGGCCTATAGTCCACATCAGCTGAAATATTTCTTGCAGGTGGAGTACTTGCTTAAAACATTTAAAGTAGCTTAAAGGGAAGTTCCAAAATACCTTTAAAATGTGTTTCTGCACAATTAATATTTTTCATATAATCACACAATACTGATGTTCCCTGTTTCCCTGTTACCATTTGAAGATCTGAAGAAAATATTCCATGTGAAGGCGGCCATCTTGTAATTAGATCACACTTTATAAAACTTTATTGAAATCTAGTCAAGAGCTTACATCTGGTGCGGCCAGCAGCAAATTAGAGCCAATGATTTCCTTAACTGAGTCTATTAGTGCTCAGTATTCTTTCATGCAACGGGAAGGAAAAGAGTAGGTGGAACAGTCTACTAGTTATAACCCCATCTGTGGTATATGAAGTCGGGGTTAGGAGAGAATTTGTCAGGACTGGCCTGACTGTAACACACAAACCTAGGTAGATGCAAGGAAGGTATGTGTACCAGTCCTTAGAGAGGCCAGACTAGCATTGAGATTATAGTCAGAATGTCTGCACGCAGAAACAGAGAAAAGGTTAACAAGCCGAGGTCAGGGATTACAGAGGTACACAGAAATGAGAAACAATCCAAGGTCAGGGTTACAGAAATCAAGAATGGTCAGAAAAGCCAAGAAAATGGAATAATAAGAATTACATAGAACGCTCTACTGGGTAAACAGAAACTGAAAGGGAAGGAAACAAGGACAGCCAGGAAGTGTATATATCATATACTGGGTTGTGATTAGTTACAGAGAGCCATGATGTCACAAGTGTGTACACGTCATCAAAAAGCACCACATAGACTGACATTATAAAAGGAGACCAATGGGAGCATTTCATATCATAAATAATGTCATAATGAGGCACCTAGGAGGCTAGGCATGAGTGGGCACAGAAGAGCCGCATTATACATTAGTGCACTCTGCATCCTGATACATAACGTAATTATAACTTTGCTATAAGATGAGGCCGGCTACCCAACCATACAGGGAGTGCAGAATTATTAGGCAAATGAGTATTTTGACCACATCATCCTCTTTATGCATGTTGTCTTACTCCAAGCTGTACAGTGATGTGCATCTCTGTAATGAGAAGGGGTGTGGTCTAATGACATCAACACCCTATATCAGGTGTGCATAATTATTAGGCAACTTCCTTTCCTTTGGCAAAATGGGTCAAAAGAAGGACTTGACAGGCTCAGAAAAGTCAAAAATAGTGAGATATCTTGCAGAGGGATGCAGCACTCTTAAAATTGCAAAGCTTCTGAAGCGTGATCATCGAACAATCAAGCGTTTCATTCAAAATAGTCAACAGGGTCGCAAGAAGCGTGTGGAAAAACCAAGGCGCAAAATAACTGCCCATGAACTGAGAAAAGTCAAGCGTGCAGCTGCCACGATGCCACTTGCCACCAGTTTGGCCATATTTCAGAGCTGCAACATCACTGGAGTGCCCAAAAGCACAAGGTGTGCAATACTCAGAGACATGGCCAAGGTAAGAAAGGCTGAAAGACGACCACCACTGAACAAGACACACAAGCTGAAACGTCAAGACTGGGCCAAGAAATATCTCAAGACTGATTTTTCTAAGGTTTTATGGACTGATGAAATGAGAGTGAGTCTTGATGGGTCAGATGGATGGGCCCGTGGCTGGATTGGTAAAGGGCAGAGAGCTCCAGTCCGACTCAGGCGCCAGCAAGGTGGAGGTGGAGTACTGGTTTGGGCTGGTATCATCAAAGATGAGCTTGTGGGGCCTTTTCGGGTTGAGGATGGAGTCAAGCTCAACTCCCAGTCCTACTGCCAGTTCCTGGAAGACACCTTCTTCAAGCAGTGGTACAGGAAGAAGTCTGCATCCTTCAAGAAAAACATGATTTTCATGCAGGACAATGCTCCATCACACGCGTCCAAGTACTCCACAGCGTGGCTGGCAAGAAAGGGTATAAAAGAAGAAAATCTAATGACATGGCCTCCTTGTTCACCTGATCTGAACCCCATTGAGAACCTGTGGTCCATCATCAAATGTGAGATTTACAAGGAGGGAAAACAGTACACCTCTCTGAACAGTGTCTGGGAGGCTGTGGTTGCTGCTGCACGCAATGTTGATGGTGAACAGATCAAAACACTGACAGAATCCATGGATGGCAGGCTTTTGAGTGTCCTTGCAAAGAAAGGTGGCTATATTGGTCACTGATTTGTTTTTGTTTTGTTTTTGAATGTCAGAAATGTATATTTGTGAATGTTGAGATGTTATATTGGTTTCACTGGTAATAATAAATAATTGAAATGGGTATATATTTGTTTTTTGTCAAGTTGCCTAATAATTATGCACAGTAATAGTCACCTGCACACACAGATATCCCCCTAACATAGCTAAAACTAAAAACAAACTAAAAACTACTTCCAAAAATATTCAGCTTTGATATTACGGAGTTTTTTGGGTTCATTGAGAACATGGTTGTTGTTCAATAATAAAATTAATCCTCAAAAATACAACTTGCCTAATAATTCTGCACTCCCTGTAGTTCTGCATGAACAATGCTGTGTTACACTTGACGTACTCCAGATAGTTATACAGAGTTTAATTGTAAAACAAAAACCAAAAATACAATTCATAGAATGTTCAAAGAAGAAGAATCCTTCATATTGAGACACTGTTTATATTGCTGTACAAACCTTACATTAATGCATCTCGTTATGATATTTCTGTACCTATGAATTGAACCAAAAATAAAGAATTAAAAATAATAATAAAAAGAACACAGGAGATCTCTTCCGGGGTTGCACGGCACAGAGAGGGACAGGTATTGTGACAGAATTAGGTTACATTGACCCCTATATTAATTTATTTAAATGTACATGTGGCCAACCTCTACTTAACCCTAACTGCTGTGTATACTTCCTGATCCCTCAGAGACAGATTTACATCTCAGGTGCCTATGGGTACAGAATTGTTCCTACCTCCCTACAAAAATCCAGTTCTCTCTAGCTTACTCCATGATTTGGAGATAAAGTGACAAAAGGTAAATTTCTCCCTCCATCTGCAAACAAAAAAAACCAAAACCTTAATTATTATTAATATTGAAAAATAAAAAAAAAATATCAGAATGTACATAAAAAGAAAAAAAATGCACATTTGTAATGGATTGGAGGCATTGCTATTAAACAGACACTTATAGGTAACTGCTTACTTTGTTTAATGGTAAAATCAGGCCTTGGTGTCTGTTTGGTTTTTATGTGTCTCAGACATCTATTTTCTTTCAAACAATTTATTTTCTTTTAATAAAACACATTGCGGTAGCTGACAGCCACTAGTGGAGGGGCATTTCCACTGTTAGGTCCAAGTTGTGACATTTGATGTTGAACGTCATCCAATGCTGATCCTAGGGAAGCTTTGGATTCAATGCTTCCCTAGGTGAAGGATTAGATTGGTCGATCATGCATTCTTGTCCCCAATGCTTCTCTATGAGAAGGACTGGATGAGAAGACAAAGAAGAGACAACCTGTAGAATGACATACCCTGAACTGTGGTGGATGGGTCTCGACACTAGAAAAAGAGAAACCCCTCCCCCCTTGTTTAACTTGATTTATAGGAATCTTTTTCTAAATGGGGAGTAGAACATTATAGCAATATATTCCTTTAACGGGGAACCAGCACATCTTTGGAAATGAAACAAATAAAAACATTGAAAATAATCTTTTGTTTGTGTTTACTTTTTATTTGATGATCTGTTTTCTTTTACATTTTATTTTAAAGATTTCACAATTGACTTAACAATTAAGGGCAGTTCAGACATAGCCAAGACATACATTGCATTGCTTCTGTGTCTCTTCCTCTCTCTATGCTCTCTGTATGTTAACTCATAGACGCAAATAAATGATGGCGCTTAAAACAAACAGTAACAGGGTGCAAATATGCCTCTCAGTTCTGTGATAGTGCTAAATAGAGCAATGTGGAATTCTACATTTTATTTAGTTTTTAAGATTTCATATATGTTACATTTAGGCATAAGTAAACATACTATAAAAAATAAAAAATTGCAACTGATGGTGCCCCTTTAAATCCTCAGTCAATTAGACCTCCTATGTTCATAAGTAGCCCATATAAAGCAGAGTCTGCCAATGTCTTCCAACCCACATTTGCACTTAAAATGTAAAATCAACTTTAGTGCAATTTATTATCCAACATCCTTCCCTGTTCTTTGTCTGCTTCTACCAGCTAAATATTGTGACTCATATGTTTACAAGTCCTTCGCCCCCATTAGAACATTCTGACCCATTGTAACATTTAGAGAATTTATTAAATTTTAGTCTCATTTGTTGGACATCCTCTTCATTCTAAAATGACCTAACTAAAGCAAGCCTGTGTGCAAACATTGTAGTAGTTTGAAACACGGTATAAAGGGAGTATGGGAGAGTATGTAGGAGTGGAACTGGGTGTAAATGTAATGCTAAATGATAAGGTATGCACATCTGTTGCCATGGCAAAAGAATGCAAAATAAAAAAAAACATCAAAATTCAATGTATCTTCTTTTAACCTCTTCTCTCCCAAGGATATGCATGCAAATCAGTGCCTTGAAACACTTATTCATTATTATTATTATTTAAAAAGTTCTAAGATTATCTGCAATGCTGAGCAGCAAAATCACAAAATATAATAAAGTGACACTATAGTCACCAAAATAACTTTAGCTTAATGAAGCAGTTTTGGTACATAGATCATGCCCCTGCCATCTCACTGCTCAATGGTCTGCCATTTAGGAGTTAAATCACTTTGTTTATGCAGCCCTAGTCACACCTCCCTGCATGTGACTTACACAGCCTTCCTAAACACGTCCTGAAAAGAGTCATCTAATGTTTATATTTCCTTTATTTTGAAGTCTGTTTAATTTAGAATGTCTTATCTTCTGCTCTGTTATTAGCTTGCTAGACCCTGCAGGAGTCTCCTGTATGTAATTACATTTCAATTTACAGAGGAGGAGATAAAATATTTTAAAGTAAGGTACATCTGATTGAAAGTGAAACCCTATTTTTACATGCAGGCTGTGTCAGTCACAGCCAGGAAAGGTGTGAGTGCATAAACAGAAACAAAAGTTATTCAACTCCCAAATGGCAGTGAACTGAGCAATGTGACTGCAGGGGCCTGATCTACATACTATAACGGCTTCACTAAGCTAAAGTTGCTTTGGTGACTATGGTGTCCCTTTAAAACAATTGCTTACCTACACTCCATTCTGGAGTGGAATCCAGAGTGTAAATTACTTCTGACTAATATTTAATAAATTACAGATTTAATTTATTCCCATATGGGAAAGTTACATTATCACCATTACAGTACTATTCATGTTATATTGTACTTAGTCAAAATAAAGAGTAGCAAATAGAAGAATGAAAACAAAACATCACTATATATGCGGTTGAGCACCTTAATCCCTTAAGGACCAAACTTCTGGAATAAAAGTGAATCATGACATGTCACACATGTCATGTGCCCTTAAGGGGTTAAAGAACCACTATAGGCACCCAGACCACATAAGCTCAATGAAGTGGTCTGGGTGCCAGGTCCATCTAGGGTTAACCCTGCAGCTGTAAACATAGCAGTTTCAGATAAACTGCTATCTTTAAATTAGGGTTAATCCAGTCTTCAGTGGCTCTCTCATTGACAGTCGCTAGAGGCGCTTCCATGCTTCTCACTGTGATTTTCAACGTGAGAAGGCACCAGCGTCGATATGAAAGCATTGAGAAATGCTTTCCTATGGACTGATTGAATGCGTGCGCATGTGGCGTTGATGACGTCGGAAGAGGGAGGAGAGTCCCCAGTGCCGAGGGAGCTAAGGAAAGATAAGAATTTAACCCCTTCCTCCCCCTTCAGCCTGGTGGGAGGGGGATCCAGAGGGAGGGGTGGGAGGGGGAACCCAAAGATCCTATAGAGCCAGGTAAATGAGTTTGTTTTCCTGGCACTATAGTGGTCCTTTAACTATAATTTTAATATTTATCTTTGTTAAACAATCTTTTAGATTGTAAGCTCATTTGGACAGGGTCCTCCACATATGTTAAACATGTTTTGTTAAAATTAAATATTTGCTTTCTTTACCTATTATACAGCGCTACGGAATATGTTGGTGGTATATAAATAATTGTAATTGCAAACAATGCCTAATCTGTCCAAACCCAGAATAATAAAACCACTCTCTATGTGTCCTTTGATATCGAGACTATTAAAGAATATCCTTAAAGATCGTTTTGTTAAGATATTGATCATTGCATACAGACCAGACGTAAAAGTGTTAAAGGAAAATTTGCAGTGTTGCTACATTTTCATATCATATTGTGACAGCAATAAACCTGCTGTGTTAAGGCAGTGTCTCAAAATAACAATGCCATGCTTGTTTCTTTATGCCGCACACAAAAAGAACATTTAAAAGGCTATTGTCTGGGAGCCATTGATGTTGTTAAGTGTGGCACATTGGGAACGTCTCATTGACAAGGTCTTAGCAATCATAGCAGAGAAAGACAAAACATAAAGCTCTCTAAACCTGGAGCTGCATAACTAGAAGTGCCTCTTAACGAACATGCAGGCAGCAAACAGCACCTTCCGCTGTCCTTTAAGAGCTCCCACTTAGCAGGATATATACTTATGGTCATGTGGCAGCCAGGGAGTTTGTGTTTGAACTGGTTTAGTGGTGATATAGTCAGTGTAGTTTATTAAGAAGTGAGTAATGTTAAAGGGACTCTCCAGGCTGGGAGAAACCACTTGTTTAAATGCATAGCAAACAAATCTATCTATCTCTCTATCCATCCATTCATCCATCTATCCATCTGTCCATCTATCCATCCATCCATCTATCATTTTATCAGAATCTGTACAGATGTTTAAACAGCAACCAGATGCATACTTGCAAAAATAGAATACAAAAAAAGTATATAGTCGGTCTGTCGGTCTGCCTGCCTTTCTCAAAGCGAGACCCGCCTGCTTAATTTCCCTATGTTTGCTGCAAATTTCCAGGCTTTACAGTAACTGCAGTAAGTACTCACTGAATGAAGAAATGGCACATCCAACCAGGAGGATCGTTTTTTGTTCAAAGGCTTTTTAATCATCCATTGTTTGTTGGATAAATAGTTCAGCACTTTGGTAGAAACTCAACTGATTGCAAAAGATGACCGGAATTGTTGCTAAAGACGATAGCTCTGCTCCCAGTTTTGTGCACTGTGTTGATCTCGGCTATGAATGTACCCAGTGATAAGCAGTTATGTGCTTGGAGATGTACACTATCAGGATATTTTAATAAAGTAGGAAATCAAAGTGAATTTTAAATTTAAGAATGAAAATAGCCTAATTGGAAAAACCTCGTTACACTTTAGTTAGTAATCTGGCCTTAAATTTTAAATTCACTTTGAATTCTCACTTTAGTAAATAACCCTGTATAACTTTTGCAATGAGCATAGATTGTTCAAATTTTTCACTGTGACACAAACTGGTATAAACTCGAATGATTAAATAAATATTATTTTTCTCTAGCTACCGCCGTGGCTATGTGCTGTTCATTTATTGGACTCATTGCGAGAATTCATTTTATATAAAAACCCTCTAATAAGGTTGCTATGCCCTATCTGTTCCTCTTTCTAAGTTGTACACATCACCAAGATGCACCGCAAAGCTTTCTGGGAGTCGTAGTTCATCTAACTGCTTGAATACATCAAGAGCTTATAACTTAATCGCGAGTCATAGAAAATCCAGATCTGATCAGAATTGAGTCTGCACACAGGGAGCTTTGATTTCTGCTAGTCAACCCCACCACACTTTTCCAACAGTTCATTCTTAATAACGCTGAATTAGAGTCTACAGAATGGTCAAAGCTGAGGATGTCATGTGTGGGTATTTACGCACATTTAATTAACTTTAACGTAATATTTTTATATTTTATAATTTTGTATTGGTGACTTTATATATACAATTTTATTTTTTTTTAAATTAATTTTTTTTTTGTTTTTTAAGCTGGGAGTGCAGGTCTGTGCTATTCCGGAAAGCAGTTAGGATATATGGGAATTACAGTTTCGTCTTATTACGCGTATAAAAAAATACCTATTTCTATAAACACATTCCTAATGCAACCTTCAAGGTTTGATATATTTATTTGGGAATCCAGGACAACTCCTTTCGGCAGGTGCCTCATTCCAGGGCCCTATTTCTCCTTCACCTTCAGAGAGTCCCAGGAGGAAATGTTTCCCAAATAAGTGGATTAATCGTATAAGAGCAAGAATTAGGTGCTAGGACTTGCCAAGAATGGGGTACATTGATGTTGTGGCAGGCTTATGCAATGTATGATCATATAATGTAACTAAACCCCCATTATTGTTTGCCTAGGTAAGGTGTTTTTAAATAAAACTATTACAATCTCTCAGATTTGAAATCATTGTTTAGTGAATAAGCGAGTGCGCTGGATTCTGTATTTTGTATATTTTGGCTCCAGCAGCACCTTATAATGTATGCATGTTCAGGTGAGTGCAGCCCCCTGGGTTTCATTTATATATTTGGGAGTCCAGGCCAGCTCCTTGGTTTTGCACCCCTCCCTGTCACAGGTGCCTCATTCCAGGACCCTATTTAGCCTTGACTTGCAGAGAGTCCCAGTAAGGAAGTATTTCCCAAGTAAGTGGATTAATCTCACAAGAGTAAGCATTGGGCTGCTAGTGTAGGACCTGCCAAGAACGGGGTACATTGATGTTGTGGCAGGCTTATGCAATGTGTGATTATATACTGTAACTAACCCCCCATTCATTTTGCCTGGGTTAGTTATGTACATATATTTAGTTGTGTATATATAGCACATAGTTCTTTCTTTCTAGTGTAATTGTTCTGTTTGTTTCAGAGATCTGAGAAGAAAAGTTAGAATGAGTCAAAATGTTGCCAAGTTATGTGTTCTGTTACTCTGTAAACACTTGAATGGCACAGCGACACACCTCCTCTGCTCGACAAGTATATAATTACCACAAAACACAAAAGCTGATTTTTTGCTGAACCACAAAAGTTTGAAACCCGAATGCAACTGAATAGAAAATTTCTGCTAAAAATCCCTAATTGTTGCACACAATATGCCGCATTACATGTAACCAAAGTGAGCTTTGTATTGTGGTGTTTTTATATCATGTGGAGAGCCACTGTTCTGCACTGTGTCTATTGGATTCCAGACAACACAACACAGTAACTATTCAATGAGATTTCTATAAGGTTGGTTCCTTGCTTAGCGCCATTAGTTCCTGACTCTCCACAGAGACCGTTCTGAAGAGTACTTTATCTAAAAGGGTAAAATGCACATTTAAGCAATCTGTACTATTTCTTTCTAAAATGGTTCTCGGTTTTTACATGAGGGAGTCTGCACGGGGCTGGGTTGCATCATCTGTGTCTCCTTCTATATTATTAACCCCTTCAGAACCGATGACATATTGCTAGTGAAAACCAAAAACCAAAACAAAACAAAAAAACAAGGGATTTGCTTAATCCTGTCCTAGATGGGTTAATAGTCCACAGGACTTACTCAGAGCTTAGTGGTGTCCTAATAGGAAGACAACCCTCCCAATATAGTCAAATATTTATTTTGTGACAAACCACCTATTTTCCAGGTAGGATTTTGTCACATTCCTTGCTCTTACTTGAGCACTTACTAAACACAGTAATCACCTTCAAACAAATATTAGAAAGGTACATTTTTGTCAATATGTACCATTGGGTACCATTGGGTAATAAATGTAAAAGAAACACATTGAAACCAATGTGGCTTAGTAGAGAAGTAAAACAAGATAAAAAAATAAGAAAATGGCATTTAATGCATTTAAATCGGAAAATTCAGAGATATCCTATATAAGATATAAGGAAGCCAATAATACTTGCAAAAAGGCAATTAAAGTGGCTAAACTAGAAAATGAGAAATTGATAGCCAAAGAATGCAAAACCAACCCCACATTTTTTTTCAAGTACATCAATTCTGAAAAAACAAAAAAAGAAAAGTGTAGTTACACTGGAAACAAAGATGGTTCTGTTAGTTAATGAAAACCCTGAATAGTATATGGGGAACTGCACTCACTCCCACAAATCTGAGCCAGGGTGCTTGCTGAACTGGAATCAAAACCAGATTTCCTTGACAAAGACCTTTTGGGTTCGAAACGTTGCTGTTGTGGTTCTCAATAAAGTGCCTGTCTTGAACCAAGGAGTGCCTGGACCCCTATTATTTTAGTTAATGAAAACCAGGAAAAGGAAGACATTTTAACCCCTTAAGGACCAAACATCTGGAATAAAAGGGAATCATGACATGTCACACATGTCGTGTCCTTAAGGGGTTAAATAACTATTTTCTTCAGTATATATTTTTGTATATTAATGAGAAAGAAATGAGCTATATTAATGAGAAAGAAATGTGAAAATGATTGCTGCAAAATACTTGAGGATAACTTGTGATTGGATGACTCGAGACAAGGTGCTACAGAAAATGTATGTAAATAAAGCTCCGGGGCCTGACGGTATTCAGTGGGGTAATAAGTGAACCTTTGTATTTAATCTTTCAAGATTATTTTGTTTCAGGTATTGTACCAGAGGATTGGAGGAAAGCAGATGTTGTTCCTATATTTAAAAAGGGTTTAAAATCCTTGCCTGGAAATTATAGACCTGTGAGCTTAACTTCTGTAACTGGGAAAATTATTTGAAGGGCTATTAAGGGATAATTTTCAGGAATTCATTGGGAAGAACTTTGTTATTAGCAATAATCAGCATGGTTTTATGAAACATCGGTCATGTCAAACTAACCTAATTGCATTCTACAAAGAACTAAGTAGAAGTATATATTAGGGTGTTGCAGTGGATGTGATCTGCTTGGATTTTGCCAAGGCATTTGATGCAGTTCCTCACAATAGGTTAGTCTTCAAACTAAAAGAAATTGGTCTAGATGAATGTACTTGTTCTTGGGTAGAACATTGGCTTAAGGAAAGAGTACAAAATCATATGTGAGGAAGGCTGAACTTGATGGATGCAAGTCTGTTTGCAGCTATGTAACTATGCAACTATCTGTAATTGGGTGGCTTTACCACTTGCCAATTTTCAATAACACAAATACACATGCAAGAAATACCATTCCTCTGTCCTTTAGCTCTCCTACTAGATGGCTTTTCTCTCTCACAACATATATATATATATATATATATATATATATATATATATATATATATATATACACACACACACACACATTGTTGCCGTAACGTTGGGCAAACAGGGCAGCTGCCCCAGGCCCAGTTACTTTTGAGTTGTGGGCAGTGTACCGGCACACTAAAGGGGCCATCGTCTGGCCCATGCACTTTGGGAAACCTGATGGCATTGTGTCCTCAGGGGTTTGGTCAGTGCTGTGTCCCTTTAATAGCGCAACTGGGACCCTGTCATGATGCCATCCTCCTGCACATAAAAGGTAGAAAGTAGAAGGGTGGCTAAAATGTTTTTTATTTTTTGCATGTTTGTCTGATTGTGTGTGTATCTATCTGTGCCTGTCCATCTGTATGTGTGTCTGCATGTGTGCCTGTGTATCTCTTTGTGTGTCAGTGTGTCTGCATGTGTGCCTGTGTATCCATGTGTGTGTATCTTATCTGTGTCTGTGTGCTTGTGTATCTGCATGTGCCTTTGTATCTATCTGTATGTATATCTGTGTTTCTGTGCATTTGTTTGTCTGTATGTGTATATCTGTGTGTATGTGTAGCTATATGTATGTATCTGCATTTGTGTCAGTATAACCGCATGTGTGTCATTGTGTATCTGTGTGCATCAGTGTTTGTATCTGTAGAAGTGTCATTCTGTGTATCTGCATGTGTTTTTGTTGTTGTGGGGGGGAGGGGGTGGGGGTTTGTGGTGTAAAGGGCATAAGGAATTTTTTTCCTAACTTGTTGCAAAATTGTGCTTCAAACTGGGTTTTTTTGCCTTCTTTTGGATCAACAGCAAAAATCAAATGTGAGGTAGGCTGAACTTGATGATCGCAAGTCTCTTTTCAGCTATGTAACTATGTAACTATGTAACTATGTAATTGCAAATTGACGTAAACATATTATGCACTGAGAGTAGGTAAGAGGTTATTGCTTAAAGAAAAATGTATGAAAAACAATATGTTCCATTTCTAACACCTTGTCAATTTGCAATATCTCTTATAGACAAAGTACACAGTTTAAGAAATACATCTTATGCTAAAACTTGCAATATTTGCAATTTCCTATAACAAGGTGGACAAAGGAAAGTATAAATATAAGGACGTTTTGGATAGTAATGTCACTTAAATTATAATTTTTATAGATCAGATATATGATATGCATTGTGAGTATTTACATCAAAGCACTATCACTTTAAGACACTTTTTTAAAATTTTGTTTATCACACTAATTTTGCATTATATATATTCACAATGCCCATACAACAGATAATTTTAATACACTTCAGCTTATTTAGCACTAGCACTATTTAATTTGTCTCCCACGTTGGAATTAGTGTAGAACCCACTGATATTGGAGTACTGTGACGTAGTAGTGAGCTTAACACAATATGGCCATACTGTAATACTGAATCCCCATATTTGTTTGCCGAGATAGGCGATTTTAAATTGTCTTATAGCATTTTAAAAAGGAATTTTTTGTTGTGTGCGATGTTCCGTAATCTGTATTATTGGAAACAGATATCGACATATGACCTATGGAGATTGCATGCATTTAACGTAAGTCTGACACAAGCCTACCATTGATTCTTTATAATAAGCTAATCTGGGTCAACATTCCATGAACAGCAATGGAAAGTTCATACGGATTGGTCTACATATAGATATTTGCACAACTTATTCTGCTTTATAAATAACTTCCATTAGTCTGTTGCAGAATGCTGTTACTTTTCTAACCTTTTGCGATACATCATTGGAAACCATTCTTTTAAACAATTAACTCCTTACTGAATTTCCCTATTGTTCATTTATAGGTTCTTCTCTCATATTGATTCCCACCTCTCCATCCTTATTGACTGAATTACTACACTGCCAAGCTGACCTTAAAGCTAATGGCTTTCCATTTTTTTTCTCCATAAAACGCATTTTAACCTAAATACAGGTATTGTTATTGACCTACACAAGGAGAGGACAACTCGATCACAAAGAGAATTTACGAATAAATAGATAACGATTTAGAGACTTTTAAGGGTGAGAATCTAACCAAAGCTGAGCTTATAGTTTATGTCTCTTCGTATTGAAACGTATGTGACTTTTACAGAAAGGTCAAAGTATTTCAATAGTGCCTTCGATGTTTACAGCAGCTGTTTAAAAAGGGCAGATTTAGCAAACTGTCAGTCTCTGCTCAGCATACAATAGACTGAGCTTTGTAGTGAAGGACATATGTGAGCCTCTGATTCTGTCAACGTAGCTTCAATGCAGCTCCAACGTCTGATACAAATCAACATTTATTTTTAAAGCGGTGAAAGAATCTTTCAGCAAAACCTTGAGTATTTCCTCGTGCTTTTCTGAGGATCTCATTAATTAAAGGTGTCTATAAATCAAATAATCATTGCTTACAGTAGGACTTAAATGTGCATATTTTATTTTTAATCTTTTTTAAGCTTTACAGGTAAAACATTTAAAAAAAAAAATGCAGAACAAAAAACTGTTTGAAAAAGTTAAAGGCCAAGACTCAGGATGACACTTTCTCACTCTTTTTTATGCATTATAGAGATAATTCATCAGAGAGATAACCCGTGCAAAAATCCAGCCATTCAAAGTTGAGTACTTTTATTATTAATAAGGTTTTCATTGGGATCTACAGTGTCTGTAGCAATACCTGCATGGACTATGAGTTGACATCTGTATCAAGCCTACTCCTCCAACTAATTTCAGTGAGTTAATTCATTAACAGCAAATTATGGTGATTTGAATACAGTAATTAAGCATTTAGGTCAAAATAGAAGCGTTATACAAAATTTCCAGTTCAAGTTCTTTCCCAACTTATTTAAAGTTGTATTAAATAAGAAGCACTCACCAAGTGAGCAGACGTAAGGGTGGTTTGACACTGTATCACAAGAGTGGTTCTCACGATTTTTTTCTCACAATTGAGATGCAGCCAATGAGGCAAACCATACATACACATATTGTTGCACACTATCCAACAGGAAAAAATGAGAGGAATATTCTTCCCAAAAAAGCTCAGCTCAATAAGCAGTTTATGGGAAATGTACAAGAACCCCCATAGTTCCCAGATTTTGTTCCTCATCCTACTAGGAAATGAGACAAAGGTGGGGGTTGGACCTGGGGGGCAAGTGGTTAAATGTGGCATAAAGTTTCATATCCTGATCCTGACTGCGGATCATTTCTGGCAATGGCTTCTGGTATCCAGTACTCTTTTTACAGTTCTAGTTTAGTTTTTCTGGTTTTCTATTCTATGTCTGGTTTTCTTTATGCTGGGTTTTCTGGGTTCATTCCTTTATTCCGTTCCTGGAATTCCCAGTCTCTTTGATTCCTTTAAATGTTTGTTTTTTGTTGTCACACCCGTTTATTTGCCATTAATCCCTTTTGTTTCAGTCTGTTCCTGCAGGCAGTGGTCTCATTCATCAGCTCCTTTCCTTGCAGGTAAGTACTGTGTGTGTTTTATTATTGTACTTTTAGTCTTGCATAGCTAGGTTGTTAGGACCCACTGTAATTGGAGTACTTTGGCGCAGTTGTGGGCTGCATACATCTTGGCCATTTATGTATTTCTAAATCTCTAATGCTTATTACATATATAGTACTTGGTTATGTATCCTTTTGTTTTGCCTTGTATCTCTTGTCTTGTTTTATTTTGTCTTGTATTCCCAAATCATGTACATTCCTGTCCTGCCTGCCCTGTCCATGTCTTGTTAATGTTTCCCTCATGTACTGTGTACATGTTCTGGGTTCTGCTTTCTGTTTTTCTCCGGTTCTGGGTTCTTCTAGTTTTGTCTTGCTATCTTGTTTGGTGCCTGTTCTAGTCTTGCCTTGTTTCTAGTACTGGATGCATATCTGCTACAGAGCCTCCCTATCCAGATCCTGGGAGGTCTGCATATTATCATCTAGCACCTGGGATCCACAGAAGCTGCATCAGGGCCCTGGTATGTGGCCGCACAAATGCTGGTGCTCAACACCAGGGGGCGTGTGGTTACCCTGCACCAGGCCCTGATAGTAAATTTCCACGCTGTGACTCCTATCTTCATCATCAGGCATACTGGGGTCCCATTCTTTGGACCGCCACCTGTGACAAAAAGCACAAAATTATGATGGTTCCCTGTGTGAGGCTCTACCACTTTAGATGCCTGGAAAGTATCTAATATATTATGTGATTATTGCCAGCATTGCACTGTTGGATCGGGTGGCAATCTTTTTAAAGTTGGGTTGACCTGCTGACTTTCAAACAATATTTATACACCTCTGGATATTGCTTGTTTATAATAACCCCCTGTCCTTTAAAAAAACATGCAGATGCTTTACCTTTCTCAACTCAACAGTTGAATATTGCATTTGACTCAGTCACAGATTGCTGGTATGTGAATCAATGTTGTATAACCACCTCTCTCCATCATCTGGCATCCTTGTTGGGCTTTCATTTCCTGTTCAAAGTTCTCTATCCTGTCTTCTGCTGTCATCACATTCTCTAATCATAACCTGACTTGACTCTGAATATTCTACACTGTTTATACAAAGGGTTTATCTGATGTCATGCCTGCTACTGTTATCTTGAGTTCCTAGTAACCAGTCTCTGGTTATGACTCTTTGTTCTACTTAGTCCAAAGGTCACAGTTAACCCAAGGCTTAGCCTGCAAAGAGAAGTGGTATTCAAGCATTGGACTGCATGGGACAGAAGAGAGAAAATGGTAAAAAAAAATTAAATCACAGAAATAGTTTTTGATTAATTGTTCAGCTGAATAAAACAGCCCAAACACTGTATATTCTTTCTTAATGATGCCTTTTTCCTACATTGACAAAAGCAGAGAGATCCTTCATCCATCTCTGACGCAGCAGCAAACAACTATTGTATGTAATTTGAGATGCAATGTTAGAGCCACACGGGTCCTTTTAGTATTTAAAGAAAAAGGCAATGACATCAATTCGGTTTGAGAAATAATTCAATAAGAGGCATTCAGCTTTACACAAATGTTTGCAATACATTCCCCACTGCGTGAATTTTCAGTCTGTGATTTCTACATTATTTAAGATGACAATTTTAATTATTGTTCGTTTTTGACTAGACAAAAATACTGCCCCATGCAGTCTCCCCGCTATCTCTGATGGTGCATTGAAAAATGAATTGGATTCACAAGGCTAATAGAACTTTGTATTCAATTGAAAGTGGGGAAAGATTATAGATCAACCAATACGAATTTAAAAATAATTTCTATTTCCTACCCCAAATTTTCTATGGCTTTTTTAAGGATTCAGAAGATGAACATATATGTGCATAATTTCACCATGCTGATTTTACATTTCATTTCAGGGAAAGTTAAGATAAATATTTTTATTTATGTGGAACGTAGACAGCAGCAAGCTAAAGTGCTTTAGGGGTCTGGTGTGTTCCTACAAAGAGCTATACTCAAAATTATAACATGTTAGCTGTGCTTCCCAGGTTTCAAATACATACTGTTTTCAATAACTTGGAGGTGAATAGGTTACATTTACTGGTTTAAATGGATTGAAAAAAAAATAGTTTTTTAAAATTCTATTTTCTGTTTTATTTTTCAACATTTTATCCATATTTATATTGCGTAACGTATACATACGGTATAAGGTTTCAAAAAAAGCCCTATTTCTTCATAAATGTAATAGGGGTTAAATACATACTTCATATGATTTATTTAAATAAAGTGATAACAAAAGTCCTGCTTGTTTTAAGTGATTTATGGAAAGCATTGTATTAACTGTACTTCAGTTTGATCTAAAAATTTTATGTTACTCGTTGGTTCTGCTGTACCCTTGAGAGCTAAAGAGAATTGTAACAAATATAAATATTTTACAGTTAAGGCTAACATTCGGCTCTCTAGTTATTGGTAACTTATAATTACATTTACCATGATACTCAGGTAGATTAGGAAATGTTGTTGGCAACAACTGGTTTTCAAAGGTTAAAAGGGACCCTCCAAGCACCACAACCTCTACAGCTCAATGTAGCAGTTGTTGTGCAAAGAGTGCCTAAGTACAGTTCTCCTGGCTCTTGTCAAACCATTTTTTATTACTTTGACCAAAAATGGGTCAAATTCAAAGCCATTCACAGTTTTCCCACAAAATAAATAAATAAATGCCTTGATTACACAAGGGTCATACCTCAAAGGAGCCCGGTCTTTGAGTGGATTAAGATCTAGCACAATAAAAAAAAGATAACAAATATAAATAAAGCCAAGTATTAAGGGAAATGGTGTAATTGTTAAGCTTGAAGGAGGGCATAAGGAAACAAACATCAAAAATGACAGGGCCCCTTTAGTTGATTCCAGAAGCTCTCATGAATTGTATGCCTTCTTGTGGTCACTTCTAATGGGGCGCCTGTGAGTGGAGGGATGGGTGCTTAACTGAAGAAAATTCATCAGGAGTACAAATAGGCACAGAGAAAAAATACAGAATTTTGGAGGCACACCAGAACTTAAATTGGGGAGTGGGCATGGTTGGATCTTTAAGAAGGGGTTGTCAAATTATTTTTGAGCTCATGCCCTGGATTTTTTGACCTTAGCAATGCCCCTGGCTCCCTCTGTAATCCATGCCCTGCTCTATATTCCAGCCCATTTTACATCGATCTCGTTATTCACTCACTACGGCGTTTGTCAATTTGCTTTGGCTCAGTCACATCAGAACATTTGTCCTCAAATTATATGTCTTGTTCCCACACATTTTATTAGTCATCTGCCCCCATTACATATTAATTCCCATTTTCATGCCAATCCCCCTTTCTCAATACCATTTATGCTAGAAAACCTCAATGCAAATGATACATTTTATATTTTGTATTTTTTGCTCTTCCTTATCATTGTAGCATGCCTTACTCATGCTTTCTCCTCTTTCTTCCCAAATTTCAGGTCTCACAGTCTTCGAGTTTTAGATATCAAGCATTGTTACTAGTGCAAACTTCTAACCAGCCTTATATGGACATCTGAGGACATCTAACTGTCCTGTCTATTTCTAACATTCCATGTCAGTATCATTCTGACATTGCACACACTTTGGTGCAAAGAATTACAAAGATTGCTTCCAGTAACCCATAAACCCAACAGTGTAATTAAAAGGCATGAAAATTTAAAGTGAATTCAAAGGTGATTTAAATTTAAGGCCAGGGTAGCAGAATGGAAGATTTAAAGAATTTCTGTAGTTTGGCTATTTTGACCTGAAAGTTGAATAACCCTGTAAATTAATGTTTGCATTCTAAGCCTTCTTAACGCTTGTTGAACAAACACTGGACCTAAACCTATCAATCCATCTTGATCAATGACAGCAGATCTGGATCTCCCAATATAGGTTTTTGTTGCTTGGGTGTTCTCTACTTTCTGCTTTATCATCTATCACTTTCAAGTTTCTAAATGTACATCTGATTTTCTGGTTCCTTACTCTAGTTTGTCTTGAGATCTTTCTGGCTTGCTGCCTGTCCTGATCTATGTACTGTCTGATACTTTGTATGACTAGGTTAATCTTCCTGTTTCTGCTTGAATTCGCTTACTGTTTGAACTGTCCATCACACACAAATCTAGAGACTCAATCACTGTGGCTTCAGAGATACTAAGGCAGAACTATAACCCTTGGTTTCCTGGTACCTTTCACTTCTGGGTCCCATTTCCAAATTTTTAGGCTACATTTGGAAAGAGAATATTGATAACAAGCACACTACAGAACCTATTTTCTGTGGCATATTTTAGTTGCAAGTACAAATCTAAGAGTTACTCTGTAATCTTAAACTTTGCGACATTACTTAATAGATAACTCCAGAAGTATTAACGTTTATACCAAATAATCAATGGAAGAATCAAAAGAAGTGATAGTAGGATATCTCAGATATGTTGCTTCTAGAATATATCTTCTGATTTTCCTAGAGGACTCTTACGGAGTTACGGAAACTAGAGAGTGAAAATTCCAAAGCCCATGACAATTTAATGACTGAAATGTGTGTTTAGAAAGAAATATTGAATCTAATGCAATCTGAGCATCAATGCACAACAAATTGTTCACAAAAACACCAATTGCTCTCATTTTGTCAATTTGTTATCTGTCTTCTCCTGCTCTTGTTGTTTATTTCTCATTTAAATTTGTATCAAAATGTCCATCGAGAGAATGAAGGGGTAAAATGATTTCATTAAAACAAGATCCACTCTTCATTAAATCACATGACATGCTTAAAGTACATAGAAATGAGAGATTTATAGACGCCCTGAAGGGCTCCTTGTGCATTACTCCGATCCCTCTGTGCAGTTAGCATTGAAATAATCTGGTTGTACGCCGTAAACCCATTTCATAAACCCGCGAACAAGTAATTTTAACGATAAAGTAAAGTTCAGTTCAGATTCCAATCTTATCATCCAATTAGCGTTGAAATATTTAATCACAAAAAAAAATCCCACTTTAATGAGCCTCATATCTTAAACCCCCACAGTAAAGAAGAATGAAAAGACTGCATTTAAGGCTTAATTAAAAAGCTAAATCTTTGATATCAGGCTCTTAAGAAAGAACATTAGACTCTTACTGAAATATTACATATTTGTGTGTGTCCTGCTGTTCTGACTGTTTCAGTGGATGGAACGTAATTGTTTTACTCAGAGAAAGCTAAATGACTTCAAAACATCTTTGCAACAGCCATCCACAGTGACTCCCATGACCCTCTGAAACCACATAGTTAAAAGTACTTCTTATTTATAGGCTTAGGGATGATTGGATACATTTATTAAACAGATTCAATCCATTGAATGTGAAACCCACAGAATGGGGTTGAATGATGGACTTCCGGTCTGAGATGTTCCTTAGCAAGATCTGTGGCTACGAAATTATTCTGTGGAATTTTGGAACTTATATGACTGGCATGCTGGCTTCCCAGGCTCTTAAGGATTGCCCATGAACAAAGAACTTTGTCATGGGTATAAATGCCCTGTAAAGGCCATACAAAGTTACAAGAGAATGTATTGAAGTACTTGTGTTGCAAATTTTAAGATAATTCTCTGGTTTCCCACTTCTTGGAAAGGGGTCCAAATTGCAACTGTCCTGCCAGATCTAGGTGTGTTAGGAGACATAAAACTTACTTTTTTAAGTTGGAAGTGGAATATTTTGGCGATTGATTGGATGTGGGCAAAGAAACAGGGTGCTGAGAACTTATGCCAAGGCAGTAAGCCTGTGGGTAGAGTTGGTGGTTCCACCACTGACATGAAGGTAGGCTGAAAGACAGCAGTTAGCAATTGGACAAGGAAGGAAACACTCAAAAAGAAGACAGCTATCCAGTTCGAGACAGAGAAACATGTGAGTGCTGGCAACATTTTGTCAGGGTTCAGGAATTACAACATGTGGAGAATAGGATAAGTTGAAGAGAACCCCAATAAAAAGAATTTAGAAAATGTATGTATTGATCCTTAAGATTAAGGTGGGTCCTAGGAGTATGAAAACACATCAGCAAAAGGATGAGGCAAAGTCAGAGACAGGTCAAGGTCAAGGAGTACAGAAATGGAACAGAACAACAAGGCAATACAAGGTCTAAGGGTAACAGATGTCAGGATAGTCAAAACAGTCCCGGGTCCAAACCAATAAATGCAATACAAGATAATAGAATGCAATATGGGTATTATCAAGAACCATGATAGGTCACAGAACACAAAAAAATATGTATATGTACATGAAATACTATTGGCCCTTGTCAATTCTGCAATGCCAAAAGGCATTGTTGAGTGTCATCGAAATTACACAATTGAGGCTGTCACTTGTAAATAATGTAAGAGGGTAGCAGTGTAAAAGGATGTGAAAAAGTTATTCCTGCGTCCATATTGATGACAGAATGATGCCCGGCATCAATACAAGGAGAAGGAAAAGTGTGGAAGTGTCACGACAGTGACCCCTTCACACAGATGGTAACCCAGAAATGGACGTATACCGGACCTTAGGGTGGCCGGACTTAACGTCAGAGAATAGTCAAAAGAAAAGTCAAGGATCAAGGGAGTACGGAAATCGGGATAAACGAGAAAGCCAAGCCAAAAGTCAGGGAGCCAGATAGGAGAATCGTCAGTACGGAAGCCAAGGGTCAAAATACCAGAAAAACAGATAACTAAGTATAAGAGCACCAGAGGAACAATCAAGAACCACACTAGGGCACTGAGGGGTGGACAGGGATGCCCCTTTATACTGATGTGTGTGTCACTTTAAAGCCACGCCCCCAAAAGGTCCGGGAGCGTGACCGCGTTTGAATTTTCGCGGCAAAACTATCATGACGTCGGCGCGCATGCGCCGCGTCATAAAACTGATTTCGCCGCGAGCGGGCAGCGTCTGACAGGCTGCGCCACCTCCCGGAAGCAGCCGGGGGAACCGCCGTGCTGCGCGGGATTGGCAGACACAGGTAAGGTATCGTCACAGGAAGTTGATGCTGGAATGATACGTGACATCAGCAGAGGATACTGTGTCCAGAGGTATCCTGACACATTTAGGTGGTACAGGAATTGTACAGATGGTATTCGATTGCCCATAGCACCAGCGTAAAGTAAAAACATAAATTTGAAGTACTCCAAATGAAACAATGAAAGGATATTTTAAAAGGAGATATTGATGGAGCAGGGGTGGTCACGTCAGAACCTTGAGAGAACAGTGCTACAGCAAATCTATAATGTAAATGCAGTGGGCATTCCAGGGTGGTTATAAAAAGAGGTATTTAAGTAAAAAAAAAAAAGAAATTGAAAAAAAGAATGCAGCAATGATATGGCAACAGAAAAAAAACCACATAATTTCAATTCAGAACTGCAGAGGTTAAATTTATATTTTTAAGTTTTACATATGAATAGAGGAGAATCCTTCTGTGTTCCTTGATGCTGCTTGTCAGATATTTGCATTGATGTCAGAAAAATAATGAAGTGTTCTCTTTTATGTAATAAAACTGGGTTAACACGTGCAGTAGGATGGTGGTGCGATGTACGAGCTACAGCTTAACCACAATCTCTCTCTAGCCTTTAATTTAATGAGATAAAAAAACCAAACAAACAAAAAGATCTGACTCGACTCAGAATTTGTCACAATGTTTCGCAACAGGAATCTTCTTTAATGTTCTACTTCTTAGACCCAGAAAATTGTGTTCACAGATTTTACATAAAACTCATTGTTTCTGGATAAAAGGGTCAGATCCGCATTTACAAATCCAATATACCCTGCTGGGAGGCATGTTACAACCTCACCTACGACCTCATTTAATAGAAGTTCACAAGGGACTGTTGAAACATAAAGAGATCTGTATTTTTACATGTTTCTGTCTTCTACTTTACAGCTTTGTGGTATTTGTAATTTGATTTGCTCTATTTTTCCTTTGCCATACAGTGCATTTGTATTTATCTACGTGGATATCATACCATTTTTTCTGGGACTATTTAAGGTGGCACATCTGAAACCTCTGACTTGTATACAACCTCATTTGTATTGCTTAAAGACGAACTAACATTTATCAGATTTCTTTCAATTTATGAAAGAGTAGAGACCGCAATCAAAAGGATTTGGAAGATGGAGAGATTGGCAATATATAAGCAAAATTATCCAATGAACAGTTAAATAATTTATTGTAGAACCTATTTAATGTACTTAGATTTTGCTACACACAATCTGTAACTTAACAGGGACATTACAGACAGTATGTGACCAAATTTCTACACTTTACATGGATAAAACATTGCTACATTTGCACTTTAAAGTCCATGAAGCTCCTGTATTTGCCAATTGCATCATCCGATAGCCATCTCCTAGATCAGAAAGAGGCTCTACGAATCAGAGACTGTCATTCTGGTTTATAGAATCTGATCTTATCCAATCAGCTCTTGCTTGTCAGCAACTGTGGAAGGTATAATTCAGTGGTGTACAGAGGTTTCATGAGATGTATCTTGCTCTGTCCCTTAGACAAGGATAGGAGAAGTAGCGAAATCCAAAGTGTGTGCTTGGCCTGTGTGTGCAGATCTTCTGCAAAATTTGGACAAATTTTGTTGGCAAAGAACAAATTAGTACAAATTCAATCCTTATTTCAGAGGCTTTGGAGCAGGGTCCTAGAGGAGGGTTTTGGTAAACTGACTGCTATTAAAATTCATTGTGTCTCGTAAAACAGGAAGAGAGGACCTTGTTGAACCAATATCTGCACAAAGTGTGGTGTTATAGCGTGTAGAGTGTCCCTTTAATACACATACTAATTATAATTGTTCTAGTGATTATTGTGTTTTAGGTTGTATTGTATTCATTGTCAGGGCCAATTATGAAGGGGATTTAATTCGTGTAATTGGCTTCTTTATCTTAAGACATGCATTTTTACAATAGTCGAGGCAATTTGGACATATAGAGGTATTAATTTTGGAGCTGACATTACACATTACTTTAAATCATCTAATTATATACTAATGGTATATACGCATAATGATGCTTGTTATTACACACAATTCCCTGTTTAGTTCTCATTTCCCTTATGACTTTTCCTTTTGGTTTTATTATATTTTGTTAATTAATAAAAGTTCATAGTATTATTAATTCGGTGTACAATTTTTCTGCTGCATGATTCTGATATAACATTTAATAATTTTATTTTACAAAGGATTTGCCCTTCAGAAATACATTTACCAAAATCATTTCATATGTCAGCCCTGCAGTGGCATGCAAAACAAATCTGGAAACAACCCTCATTCTTTAAATGCTGTATTATATATATAGTGCATTGAAATGTGCAAATGTACATTTGAAAAGCTAAACTTAAAGTATTCTCATCTTTAAACTATATGAATGTGTGACATGAGAACAGAAAAAAAATAATCTCCACCAATCAAAAACCTTTCATTGTGGTGTATGTAATGGTGTTTTTGGTTTTGTGCTGCTCTAGGCAAGACAAAACTCGGGTACCCTAAATTAGCCACATCCCTTCCTGTCAAGACCACATCTCTTCCTGTTTAAGACCAACACCCACTGACACACCCACTCACTAACACGCACACACTCTCAGATACACATACATTGACATACACACATCCTCACCGATTTAACACACGCTGACACACACTCACAGACAAAAACACACTCACTGATTTGACACACTTTGACAGGCCCACATTCACTAGCACACACACTCACAGGCAAACACATGCAGACTCAGAGCCACACACCCACTCACTAATAGGCACACACTCTTAGATACTCATACACTGACACACACTCACTGACACACACACTCATTGACAGACAGACAGACACACATTCAGTGACACTGCATTAATTCAAACACACACACACACACACACACACACACACACTCACTAGCAGACTCACACTTACTGATTGACATACACATACACTGATAGACACTCATTCACAAACACACAGATAGCCTAACAGACACACACACATTCACTGATAGACACATTTTCTCATACACTCACAAATTATTATATTTGTTATTTTTAATTTTTATTTAAGTCCTCCTAACCTCCCTTTCTTTGTGAGAGCTGGAATGGATCCTTTCCCTGGAGTCCCATGGAGCTGCTATGATCCTATCACTTGCAAGCTCTTCTTCTGGCTCACATGTGCATGAGGGAGCAGAACAAGAAGAGCAGTAAGATTACAACTCCCTCGCTGTTACCTCCATTTCACACAGCCACCAGCCACTGCCTTGGGGGCCCTATGGTGACCAGTTGGGCAGTTATTAGGCCTCCATTACACAAGATTATCAAGGCATTTGCTAACATTGCCAGGACTTCCAAGTGGGAAGTATTTTTTATTGGAGTCCCCCTCTAAAGTGCTGCCGAAGGCAAATCCTTTGTCAGCCTTGCAATTGATACATGGGTGTTTGAGTCTGATCGTATAACATGAACCCCTGTCCGGTAGGTATTTATGGAATATATATTTCAGCCTCCAACTACAATTCCAGTTGTCAGATCTGAATCTCTTAATAAGCTGTGTGTCTCTCTGTGAGCCAAAGGGAGGAGGTGGGGACTTGCAGAGCATGCACACACCGTGCAGACAAGCAGGACAGATTTGGGTGACGAAGAACGTGGTAGAACTTCTTCCTTTGACACTGTAGCGAGAATGGTCAAGCTTTCAGCTGAAAGTTTTGTAAAATTCTGCAATTCTAAGTAACTGTGTGCTGGGAGACAAAAACACGAGACCTCATTGTGCCATAACTTATGCAATCAGCATATGCTTTTACGATGCTTATATTGTCCCTTTTAGATGTTCTCACAGCACTGTCACTCCTGCCATCACGCATTTGTTGCAAATGATAGCTGGGTACTGAAGAGACCAATAATTTCCATTCAAATATACCCTGTAAATAATACATAAAAAGGAGAGGGAGCAGATGGCGTCTGCCCGTATAGCAGCTACAGGGTGTTTTTGTGATAAGAGATGGGATGTAGCTTTGCAGATGTTAGCTATGCCAGCTCAGTAGATTTGCCTCTGAAATGCTGCTTGTTTGTTAAATGTCATCTTTGGTTCCTACCGGCATTTGGGCTACAGTTCTGTCAACAAAACTTAAAAGGGCTTTCAGGTGCTTTGAACTTACCAAAATGTGACAACGAGCCATCGCAGGGAGCTGTGTTGAAGATAAAACAACTCTAATCCGTTTAGATATTGCTGTTTGGCAGCTTGCTTGGCAATGGAAGAAATACCCAAACTATCAGAAGGTGTTACTATGACCCTGCAGAATGCAGGACATGCGAATACATTTTACAGGCTGTGATTTTTATTTTACTTATTTGTCTTTGCTGACTGCTTGAGCAGCGAAGAGTGCGTGTCAGGGTCAAGTTGTATAAATCCCACACAGCTATTAAAGTTTAGTGCTAATTATTTCAGAATCATTTTTATTTCTTACTTTCCAAGTGTTACATTAGTTCTTTTGCATTTCTTAGTGTTTGTCAGCGTGTGATGTATTAACCCTGCCTTGACTAGTGTCGGAGAATGCATAGCACCTTTGTTCATGTCCAATCATGCTATGTGCGCAGAGATAACACATTGCTGTGACATGGTACGTTTGCCGGTGGGCTTACCCTCTCTTTGGTTTTTATTTTCAGTCTTAGCTTGAGGTTTATAAACGTACCTTAAATTGGATACACATTATGATTGATTCCCTGGCTCTGGCATAGATCCTACCAACAGGGCCGGTGCAAGGATTTTTGCCGCCCTAGGCAAAAGTAAAGTTTGCCGCCCCCCCGTGACATCACAATGCCCCACCCATATGACCTGCCATGTTAACTAACGCTAGTGCTGCAGTGCTGCAGTGCCTCTGTGTTTACATTAAAAGGCCTGCAGGGACAGGCTATAGACACCAGAACCACTACGTTAAGCTGCAGTGGTTCTGGGGACTATAGTGTTTCTTTAATGTGAGGTAAATTAGAGATTAGTGCCACGAATAATATACTAGATTACCTACTTACAAGCAGATGAGGATGATGATGGGCTCTAGCTGCAGTCTGGCTCCACTGGTCTGGTGTATAACAGGATCTCTGGAGGCTGTTTGTAACTGTGGTCACAAAAATCAATGTTCTGGGAGAACGAGATGCAGCTCCATTTTTTGGGGGCCCTTTACACAGCTCAAAGTCTGGGTCCCAGGGTCCACCTTCATGTTCCACCAATGAGTTTGTTCACAGGGGGTGGAGTGTGTAGGGGATGTCCTGATTTGTGTGTAAGGAATGCATTGTGTGAATCTGTGTTTGTATGTGTAAGGGCTGCAAGGTGTGTTTCTGTGTATGTAAGGGATGAAGTGTGTGAGTCTGTAAGGGGTGCTTTGAGTGTGTTTAAGGGGTGCATTGAGTGTGTGTAAGGAATGCATTGTGTGTTTCTGTGTGTGTAAGGGATGCATTGTGTGTAAGGGTTGCATTGCGTGTGTGTGTGTGTGTGTGTGTGTGTAATACATTGTGTGTGTAATGCATTGTGTGTGTGTGATGGATTTTTCTGTGTGCAAGGGGTTCATTGTCTTTGTGTGTAAGGGGTGCATTGTGTGTGATTGTGTGTGTGTGTGTGATGGATGTCAATATCTCCCCCCTCCCTTGTCACTCTCTTCTCCCCCCCTCCCTTGTTACTCTCATTCCCCCTCCCTCCCCTGTCACTCCCCCCTCCCTGTCAATTTCTCTCTCCCCGTCAATTCCCCTCCCTGTCAATGTCTCCCCCCTCCCTGTTAGTTCCCCCCTGTTAGTTTCTTCCCCCCACCTCCCTGTTAGTTTCTTTCCCCCCTCCCTGTTAGTTTCTTCCCCCCGTTGTTTCTTACCCCCACCTCCCTGTTAGTTTCTTACCCCCCACCTCTCTGTTACTTTCTTTCCCCCCACCTCCCTGTTAGTTTCTTTCCCCCCACCTCCTGTCGGTTCTTTCTTCCCCCTCCTGTCGGTTTCTTTTCCCCTCCCTGTTTATTTCTTTCCTCCCTCCCTGTTTCTTTCTCTTCCCCTCCTCCTGTTTCTTTCTTCCCCTCCTCCCTCCTGTTTCTTTCTTTCTTTCTTTCTCCCCTCCCTCCCTCTTTCTTCCCCGTCCCTCCCTCCTGTTTCTTTCTTCCCCCCTCCTCCTGTTTCTTTCTTCCCCTTCCCTCCCTCCTGTTTCTTTCTTCCCCCTCCCTCCCTCCCTGTTTCTTTCTTTCCCCTCCTTCCCTCCCTGTTTCTTTCTTTCCCCTCCCTCCCTGTTTCCTTCTCCCCCTCCCTCCCTCTTTCTTCCCCCTCCCTCCCTGCTCAGCGCTCCCTCCTGTCACTCCCTCTCTGTAGCGTGGCCGAGCCCTGTATGATCCGCGGGTACAGGGAGCATCTGTCTCCTGTACCCGGCCGGACTAACAGGAAGTGCACACAGAGTGTTCACTTCCTTTTAGTCCGGCCGGGTGCAGGAAAC
>OW240922.1:95285889-95391147 GCA_933207985.1 Pelobates cultripes | reverse complement strand
CATCTCATGGAACTTTTACTTATGACCAGAGACCAGGAGTTTAAACGTCGTGCTTAAGGGACATTGAGGTATGCTTAATAGACCTGTAATAAATACGTGTTTTAATATGTATGATAGAATGCTTTGCTGGTACAAAGTTCTAAATGCAGTTGCTATAAATAATAAAAAACCTTTTCTAATTAAACCTTCATTCAATGCTGATACAGCCTGTAAATCACACGGGCTGCAGACGATTGACATTAAGAGGAGCTGCAGTACAATAATCTGAAATGGGACATTTCCTGTATTATCCATCTATCTGCCCCTACCCTGGTCAGTAGCCCGAGGACAGGATTGGTGGGAAAATACACGATAGCCTCTCCAAGAACATTTTATGAAACTATGCTCTATTTCTGTAACATTTTTATAGGCAGAAAATTAAATACCGTATGAAGAGTAAGATAAGAAAGCAGTACGTTACATACATATTGATATCACAACCATGTATGATACAGTTACATATCAGGTTTGGGGGACAAGGCCATCTCTTGTTTCATCACAGAGTGGACTCCTGAAAAGGATGTTATGGGTGACAGTCATTGGAGATCATTACTAAGTGGAATGAGGTGATACATCATTAAGATGAGGATCGATCTACCTAACATGATGACTTTGGATTCCTATAAACCTATGGATTGGTAAGATGGAGCCACACTATCCCAAAATCCCTATGCATTTTTAGTACCACTCCAATGGCCATTATCTGTAAGCTCCCCTGCCACATCAAGGCAAACCTCTTAAGGGAGTCCTACACTAAAGAGACAGAGAGGGGTCTTTTTTAAACCCCTACATACTTATTAACCCTTACTAGGGAACACATGGGGTGGGTGGCAGCATTGTTACAAAAACAAATACGCAAAAACAAGTCCTGCGCTAACTTGTTACACTACCAGAGAGTCAGTTAATCACAGAAACAGCAAAACAGGTTTGAACTGTACTTTATTATATAACTATGTACACTTGCTACATCTCCACCTGCTGTCCAGTCTGCTAAATGCCATCATTCAGGCGATTGGTACATTTCCAGAATAAAAGTTATGTGAGCATGTGTCTGCACTACATCTCTGAGGAAGCTTCATATTTATCTATTCTTTATTACTGGTATTTATAAAGCGCCAACAGATTCCACAGCACTGTACAATTAGTGGAGAACGTACAATATACACAGACAAATACAAGAGGTCGAGAGAGCCCTGTCCGTAAGCTGATAACTAGCCATTGAAGCTCTTTTATACAAAGTGCTTAGCTAGACAGCCTGTGAGCTTACAATCTAAAGGATACAGTGGGGATTTGAGACAAAAGGTAGCAGGGGAAATTTGGCAGGTGATGGCTAAAAGCGTTAACAGAGAGAAGCAGCTATTGGTAAAATGTAAAGGGAATTAAGAGGTTACAAACAAATACAGTATTGTCAGTGAAGCACACTAATGTCAGAGTAAACCAAGAGATTCTCAAACACCTTAGTGAGTACCCCTCGCCCTCACAACAAACAGAATATACATACAATATAAGGTGGAGTGTCTTCTTGTTTACAATAAATGGAGCAATGACCTAGAGATAAGGTAAAACAAAACACATAATAGTGCAATATTGTCTGGATCCCTTATAAGTATGGAGAAAATATGTGAAAATAAACTCACAAAGCTAGAGCTTATGGGATAAAGCTCAATCATCCAGCATTGTGGGATTTGGGTTCCCACTCCCTTCTTTATACTGCCAGGAGGTGATGGATAGTAAGATGTCCTCTCACAGGTAAGTATAAATAATAAATAAGTGCTTTATTAGTAAAGTGCACAAAAATATAAAAAAGCAGAAACCTTACAATTGAAGGTAATCTTGAAGAGATAATCTCTGGTAGCAAAACGCGTTTCACCTCTTATAGAGGCTTCCTCAGTTGCTGAGGAAGCCTCTATAAGAGGTGAAACGCGTTTTGCTACCAGAGATTATCTCTTCAAGATTACCTTCAATTGTAAGGTTTCTGCTTTTTTATATTTTTGTGCACTTTACATCAGTTGCTGAGGAAGCCTCTATAAGAGGTGAAACGCGTTTTGCTACCAGAGATTATCTCTTCAAGATTACCTTCAATTGTAAGGTTTCTGCTTTTTTATATTTTTGTGCACTTTACTAATAAAGCACTTATTTATTATTTATACTTACCTGTGAGAGGACATCTTACTATCCATCACCTCCTGGCAGTATAAAGAAGGGAGTGGGAACCCAAATCCCACAATGCTGGATGATTGAGCTTTATCCCATAAGCTCTAGCTTTGTGAGTTTATTTTCACATATTTTCTCCATACTTATAAGGGATCCAGACAATATTGCACTATTATGTGTTTTGTTTTACCTTATCTCTAGGTCATTGCTCCATTTATTGTAAACAAGAAGACACTCCACCTTATATTGTATGTATATTCGGAATTAAGAGGTTGTTGATACACAAACAATATTCAACTGTTGGGTTTCGGTCAGCTGCTTAGTGACTGACCCTGTGTTTTAGATATGTGTTTGTCAGGTCAGGGGTAGAGGTGAGTCAGACCCTTTAAATAAATGGAAGATTCTCAGGGTTTTATCATGTTATGCGCACAGATTCTGAGAGTTCATGGTGCATTGTCAGATTATAACAGTCTTGGAGTATATGAGCATATTGTTTGGTTGAATGTATAGAATCTCTAGTTATGAGTAGTAATGGGTAGATTCTTAGGTAAATACCCTCACTGATAAGCATCGGTATATTAACTTGAAAAACAAGCTAAATGCACACAATGTTTGCCTTCCCAGTCCCTCCAAATTGTTGCAGAAATTACTTTAAACTATCTCTTATCTGTGTTTAAGCCGCTATAAATACCACTAAGTATATCTACGCTAAGCAGATATTTAAAGAGTATTGTTTGATGAAAAAAAATGTTTGCCTGATATTTTAGAATGTAATTTGCATATTTTTTTTTCAAAAAACTGCCCAATTTGCATATATTGTCAGCAAGCTGCTTTAAAGTGGCACTGTATTCTTAAAGGGACAGAATAAATTAAATGAGCTTGTAGAGTGGTGTATAAGAGGTGAGTTTATTTTGACCTTTAATCCATTGAGTTATTTAGCAAACTCAGGTTATTATTATAGCACTTCATATCACATCATATGATCATACTTGGAAACTAGATTTAACATAGCACTCTAAAACTGATGTTAATATTTACCTACAATTTTTTTTTTTTTAAGCAATTCATGCTTCAGGCAATTAACTGGTGATTGGGGCACAAATACCTCGTAAATGTTTATAATTCTAATTCTAATTCCAGAATGCACTAAATAGCTTTTAGTATACCTTCGAAAGCAACTGGATATGTCAAGACAGTACCAATTTAAGGCTCCTGGGTTAGTCCCCTTGGGTTGTGCTTCAGGACACAGGAGAAATGTCACCAATAAGTGCATTAATACGATTGGCTTGTGTAATAACTGGACTGTGCTTTCTCAGTTAAATAAGTTTTTATATATATATATATCTTCTTTGGCTAAAGGCTTGACACATTAATATACGACTATATTAATGAAAAGTACTAATACGCAATCTGACTTACGGTTTCTTACGGTTTAGTCTTAGTTACATATTAAAACAAGAAAGGATGTTACATGATCATGGATGTTCAACAGCAGATGGTAATTGCTGGTCTCCTGGAGGGAGAGTTTGAGTCTACATAGTTAGAAAGCCAGACAAGAACAACCTCGTGTAGCAAGCAGCAACAGCAAGACCTTGTGGTCCTTTGTTCACTAATCTATATAGATATGACCATAATGACGTCAGTATATAACTCTAGCCATATAAGGACAAGACCCCCAATCCACATTTCAGACTTCTCAGACAAATAAAGCCTTGTGACTGTCTACCATCTGTTACTTATGTCAATCCAGACATCCAGGCATAATCAATAGATACACAGAATATGCAACATTCTACAGCTTGTAGTGTGCAAAGCCCACGCAAGAGCACTTCAGCTGTGCCCAATGCAGGACTTGTCTTATCAGACTGGCATACCTGTGCAGTTCAAACTCAAATCAGATTGCCTCTATAATAGTGGCTGTTGGTAAAATATTCTGAAATATAACCATTTATAACTAATGCATATAACGTACTAATTAGTTGATATTGCTGACAATTTGTGTGATAGTATTCGTGATGAAGCATCAAGAACGCTTTCTATGTTCCCCTAATAATATTCTTTAAATAAAGGGATTCATTTGCTTTATCTGTTGTAAAACAGCTCTGTATCACTTTGTAATTAACATTATTTTATACACTGATGATCTTGGCTATGTTGCCCTGCGGCAGAAGCAGTGATGAAAATGAGATAAAAAGACACTCAAGATTGTGTTTAAAGTTAAAATAGTTCTTCTTTAAGCTGACTTTGTGTTTGTGTCTATAATTATTATTGTAAATTATAATTCTATCTGCACTTTGATTAATAATCATTATACTCTTTTTTTTTTTTTTAATGTTATAAGGGCAGATAATATAGCCTACCTAGCAATCTCCTGGTATGTACCATATCAGCTATATTCAATATATAAATCGTGTTCATGTTCAATATCTAAAACCCACGGGTTTAGGGCAGACTGCAATCATTTGTAATCATGCATAAGGTTAATCCATCTTATAATTTACTTAGGAAAATGCATAAAAAGGGCCTTAGAGGTAAACTGTCACTTCACATGATATTTAGTATTATGTTTCCACATCTACTATAATTTACAAATATTTAGTGCTTTGTGAAACATAAAAATTAATATAGAAATCTACACCTCTTTATCCTGCACCTGGGCCCCTCCATCTTAGCTTCCTATTGATCATTGTTATAGGCTCTGTCCATTAGCATAGATTAGCAGTTAGCATAGAGAAAGCTTGCAGGGAAGAATATAACTTAAAGGGACACTATAGTCACCAGAACAACTACACCTTAATGTAGTTGTTTGGTGAGTATAGTCAGTCCCTGTAGGCATTTTGCTGGAAACACTGTGTTTTCAAAGAAAATGCAATGTTTGCATTACAGCCTAGAACACCTCCAGTGGCCACTTTCAGATGGCTACTAGAGGTGCTTCCTGTGGCAGTGCTGCACGTTCAGCGCCTCTGTATGGACACACTGAACTTTCCCTATAGAGATGCATTGATATAATGCATCTCTATGAGGAGATATTGATTGGCCAGGGCAGCATTTGGCTCTGCCTCCCTGCTTCATTAAGCTAAAGATGTTTTAATGCCTTTGGCAGAGGTACCCAAACTGTGTGCCCAGGGCGCCGCAACAGGATTATAACACTGGTAAACATTACTTCTGAACAGGGGCCCGGTCAGGTGCAGCTGTCCTTTAAGACCACGACTGGGCCACTGTAATGTTGTCACTTCCTCCCAGCATCATGCAGGAAGAGACCGCGGGAGGGAGAGGAGGCAGGCGCAGCATGAGGGGAGAGGAGCACTACATAGTTGCTCCAGACCACTCAGTCCCACCAGCAGCAGCAGAAGGACCAGGACTCCAAGCCTACACACTGGAGAGATAAGGTAAACTAACAGGAGGGTGGCTGGAGATATTAAAAATATCACACTTGTGTGTGTGAGTGTGTCTGTGTGTGTCAGGGTGTGCATGTGTGTGTGTGTGTCTGTCTGTCAGGTTGTGCATCTGTGTGTGTGTGTGTGTCAGGTTGTGCATTTGTGTCAGTGTGTTTCTGTGTCAGTGTGTATATCTGTGTCTGCGCACACATCTGTGTGTCAGGATATGCATCTGTGTTTGTGCATCTGTGTGTCAGGGTGTGTGTTTTTATGTTAGTGTGTGTATCTGTATCATGATATGTGCATGTATCAATGTTTGTGTGTGTCAGGGTACGTGTGTGTATGTCGGGATACGTTTCTGTTAAGGTGTGTGTATGTGTCATTATCTGTATGAATTTGTGTGTTTGTATGTCTGTGTAAGTATGTATGTGGTAGTGTATGTGCATACATCCAAGCAGTCATACACCAGCACAACACACAAACACACTCCTGCAATATAAAACAAATATTACATACAAACATACCCCTGCATTGAAACTCCAAAAGAATATACAATTACACCCCTCCACTCAAACACAAATACTTTACACAAATGTACATCCACATTTAAAAGTGAACATTACATTCAGACACACCCCAGCAATCAAACGCAAACATTACATACATAAACAGCCCCTGTATTAAAACACAATAAATGTATACACGCACCCCTTCAAACACCAACACTGTACATTACACTATAGCGCCAGTAAATGCCGCAGCGCTGTACAGATATACAACCTAGACATTTTGACTTGGGTGCCTTGGAAAAATATTGAAATATCAAGGGTGCCTTGGAGCTAAAACATTTGGGAACCACTGGCCTATAGTATTCCATGAAGAGCTGAATTGGAAACATTTTGTAGGTCAGCTATTCTTTCAATTTGGCTACTCTGGCCTAATATTTTAAAAATCACTTTGAATTCACTTTGAATTCTCACTTTTGTAGATAACCCTATGAGTTTCTTACCAGCCTACTAATTCAGATCCTTGGGCAGTGAAGAGTTAAATGCTCGTTTATACGTACATGTTTCAAAGTGCTGATAGTGAATGAAGTACAAAAGGAAATATCATTCCTGGGAGCTGTTTATCAAGGCATTAAATTGATCCTAAAAGAAGCATTTTACCAAGCGTCATTGCACAGAATATGTTGTGTGTCATCTTGCAGATTTGGAAAATACCATCTTGGATGGAGTTACCTTGTGAACCTGCTACATTGCAATTCCTACCAACAATGCCCTTTCATCTATATTCTCAGTGACTGGATGGCTGTCTTTTTCTTTGGGCAATAAATACTAGCTGGACCAAATTATAGGTAATGTGCACAGTGCACTTTACAAAAAGGCAGTAAAAAGAGCTATTTCCTCTAGTTATTTAACCTGAGTCTAGGCTGATCTTGTAATTCTACCCACCTGTCTGTATGCCAAATGTAGAACTGATCACACAGTCGTTGCGTTTTTCATGTTTTGTATAATGCTATCTGAATGCAGTACAAACATGCTATTTAGTCTTGGTACTAATTTATTCATATTAAGTGCATCCCTTTTAGATGAATTTTCTTGACCAGTGGAGAAAGGTATGGAGAGTTTTGTCCATGACTATTGAATGAAAATTGCATTAATGGGCCACTTAAGTCACTCAGGCCACTTCATATCAATGAAGTGGTCTTGGGTGCAGCATCTCTGTCCTTTGAAATCTGTCATATAAGACATTGCAATTTCTTTGAAACTGCAATATTTACATTGCAGGGTTAAATCCACCTCTAGTGGATTTTTCCAGCTGACGCAACTGAAAAACATTAAGTAAAACCCTTTATTTTGTGGTTTTTATTCCAGGGAAAGGGAAATCCTATATAACTAGGGACAAGGACACTAAAGCATTAGTAATACATGTGTGTATCTAAGTTTCCTTTTAGCTTGCCCTCTGTAGCAATGTAGCAAGTCAATTAAATGGTGTGATTTGTAACGGCAATGAACATGTAGCTATGAAGACATGGCACACTTGCTGACTCACAGTTGTTGGCATTGGGTTCTCTGGCAAGAAGTCCTTCACAGCTCTGTAGAAGATTGCACGTTTGATTTACACAATGTTTGGGTTGGCTTTTTGGTTGTGAAAAAAGTCTGCAGAGGGAATCTGTGATTTTTGCAAGTCTTCTGCTTGTGGAAGAAATCGAGTTCCGATTTTTAAATTATATTGTCTGTCACGGAAAAAAGCCTAAACAGCTTCGACTACCATAAAAGTATGTACTCAACTTTTCCGTCCATGTTTTTTGCAATCAGATTTCTGCATATGTTTCTTTTAGAATATAGGTATACGTGCCTGCTCATCTGTCCACGTTGGTGTATCAGATGGCAACAATTTAGAAATCTAGCCATTTAGTTTTACAGCTTTAACCACACAGCTTTAACCACACAGCAAAATATTTTGGGTAATTGATTACCTTGAGTATAGAAAGCCAGATTTATGTTCAATTTCTTTTTTTTGTTTGTTAGAAATATATCTGTCCATCCATGGCTGTCTGACTGACTATCTGTGGTTGAATGTTAGTCTACCTATGTACACTGATCAGCCACAACATAAAAACAACTAAACGAATAACACAGACAGATCTGAGTCACTTTGACAAGGGCCAAATAGTGTAGGTTGGATGACTGGGTAAGAGCGTTTTCAAAACAGAAAGTCTTGGTCGTTTTTTCCTGGTATGCAGCAGTTTGTACCTGCCAGAGGTGGTGCATGGAAAGGAGAGCCAGTGAATCAGCGCCAGGGTCATGGGAGCCCAAGGCTCATTGGTGCACGTGGGGAGTGAAGGACCACGTAACCTCTTCATGGCCATGAACCTCTTTCCTCAGATCTCCATCCCATGAGCTTTATTGGCATGTGCTGGAACAACAAATCTGATCCATGGAAGTTCCACCTCCCAACTTGCAGGACGTAAAAGATCTGCTGCTAATGTCTTGGTGCCAGATACCACAGGACACATTCAGAAGTCTTGTGGAGTCCATGGATCTGTTTTGACAGAACGGGAGACCTAAACAATATTAAGTGGGTGGTTTTAATCTTGTGGTTATCATCTATCTATCTATCCATCCATCCATAGATGATGAAGGATAAAAAGATAATTGAAATTTGGAGAGAGCTTGGGCAAGGTCCAACTGTCATATAGGGTAAGACTTTACAATAATACAGAAGGTTTAATTTGCATTGTTGTAAATGAGAAGAGACTGAAATGAACTGTGTCTTAGAAAGGTGAGGGAACAAGCAGGAGCTGTGTCATTTACTGTAGAGCATATCTTTCATTTAACACTCCCATAAAATTCTGAGCATCTGATAATCCCTGGGACTCGGAATAAGGAGCTTGCCAAAGACAGCAGCAGGGTGGCATGTTTCATTGATTCGTATTCTAATAAAGTAGGGACAAGGGGAAGATTTAGTGATATTAAAATGATTTTTTAATGTGAGAAGAAATGTGAGCTATGAATTTATTGAAAAGGAGAAAGGGGAGGATAGTGACTCTTAAAAATGTAGAAAGTTTGAACAGAATAGAATTGTAAAATAGACAGAATTTAATTCATTTTTGTATGAAGTATTCTTCATATATTTTATTTTCTAAAGATAACTGGATTCATGTATTTTCCTTGTTTCAGATATTTCAAGGTTTAATGAACCAGTTCAACCTCTGCACATTTTTTTAAAGTGTGAATGGTAAATGCCAAGAAAGCATACAATGGTAAAAAAAACCAAAACAAAACATATAAATAGAACAAAAATAAAAAACACTAAAGAAAAAAAAGGTAATGAAGATAAAACATTAAAAATGTATCACAAATGAAAGATAGAAACAAAGAAATGACGGCAGATAAGAACCATTCGGCCCATCTAGCCTGCCCAATTTTCTAAATACTTTCATTAGTCCCTGGCCTTATCTTATAGTTAGGAAAGATTATATTGTACAATCTAGACACCAGGTTTGTTTCTCTTTAAATCCTCTTGAGCAATAGGAATAGCCGTGCACAAGCTATTCCATATGGAAAACTTTGGTAATATTACAACGAAAGGATGACAAAGTAACAAGGTGACTAAAACTCACTAACCACTGAGATGCCAAGGTTAGCCATCAGTAACAGAAGCCTGGGAACTGGGTGAGTCATGTGACAACTGGCAAAGCATTATGGAAAGTGAATTTTATAATCAACAGAGGCTTGCGCTCTGTCTAACCGTGTCCTGACATTTCACGAAAATCGATAGAAAATCGCAACAAGTTTTCCAGTTTGGCTACTTTGACTTAACATTTCCAAACATTTTGTTATCCCTCTGGAATTTTCGGTTTAGTAAATAGAACCCTCTTTGCTATGTCAAAATCTAACCTCCAGCACTTTACCCTTTCTGTATTTATTCTGCTTTTCAGAGCATCAATTTCCCAGGATAAAGGAGACTACTTAATCTGTTTGCTTTTAAATGCTTTCCCTTTTTCCATTGAAATGGCAGATTTTCTTTTAATTCATTATTCAGAGTAGCTGTAGTAATTTATTATTCATCTACACCATCCACACCTTTTACATCTTCAACATTAATTAATTGCATGTCTCTTCATTCAAACACTGCATTGTCACTGTTAAATGGGCTGGAAAAAAATAGCAAACCAGGGGTTAAGGAAATATTGCTGGTCCGCTATAACCGTCCATAATATGTTCAAAGTTGTATTTGTTCTATTGAATAATATACGTGTAATAATATACTTGTGCTTGGGGAAATACATATATATGTATATGTTTGTTTGAGTGGTCTTCAATTCCACCATGCAGTGTTTTAAACTTTAAACTGTGCATTCGTTTTTGGAAAAACGATGTGGATGAACCGAAAGGTGCAGAAATGGGCTAATCAGTGTACTGCAAAATATATGCATAATATAAATATTATGTATATGTTTTAGAGTATAATGATATGGTTCACAGATCAAGTGAGAAAAATTCATCAATACAGAGAATTATAATAAATATAATTAGTTTTACTGCTCCTCCTATTCCCTCTCTTGTACATTCAGTTCTTATCTGTGAATAGAACAAAAATGTAGTGACTCAAAGCATGAAAAATATTTTTTTCCCATCAATCATTTTTTTTTGGCACCACGGGTGGGTTTTAAATATAAACAGCTGTGGTCAGTGTATTGTGCAAAAAAAGCACATAAATACTTAGGCACAAATTAGCATCTCAACGACAGTTGTGTGTGGTTAACCTTACTCCCCTCAACAAAATAAAAAATAATGCACATGTAAGTGGAAAACAACTACAGAGTGGAGAGCTAAAATCTGGAATCTTACCCTTTAATAACAGTGATGCATAGGCAGGAGAGCCTATGTATTAATGCTCACATATAAAAACAATATGCAGTATCAGCAAGAATTGGAAAAGTGCCAAAACGCGTTTCGCCAATAATCTAATTTACTTCAGTCAACTAAAGATCCTCGTTGTTTTGTTTGTTTCACGATTTGCTCTCGAGATATCTAACACTATTTGAAAACATGGTAACTTTCTGTTAAAATAACATACAGATAAATAACATATATAAAATATGATCATCGGATATAAAATAAGAAGTATCTCTGCTACATCAATTCTTTCCAATTCTCTATCCCCCTCTATAGTGGGAGGATTTTTTATTGAGAATTTAAAGTCACAACAACATGCTATTTCGCCAATATTACCCTGTGCCTAGAATCAAAAATGCATGATGCTTTAGGGGGCATACATTATGCATGCACCAGATATATGATTTTAAGAATCTGACAAATATTGAAGCCTTTTGAATGCTGGATGAATATTAAATTTGATAATGTTGCAATGAAAAGTGGAAGGCGTAACACTCCATGAATTATTGGAATTTATCACTTCCAAAAATGTAACAGGCATAATAATTCCAATGAAATATGACCCCATTCACCTTGCTTTAGATTAAGCAGGTGTGGCAGGCAGACATTCTACCTACCAAAGCATTGATACTAGCACCAACAAAGTGAATAAATGAATATAGTGCTAAATGTAAGCATGTTTTTGATCGAAATATACACAGTAATTTTTCCATGAATTCTGAAACGTCTCCAGCTTATGGTACCATTATTACTGAAGTGAAAGGCATTGGTGAAGACATCCTATTCACACCCAATGACTTCACATTTTATTGCTAACTGGTGAATACACTTTGGATGTGGGTTTTCTTCCAAAAAATGTAGGAATTGTTGCTCATACCAAAAAGTTTTTATTTAGAGAGAATGTCAGATGCTGATGCATTTCCTCAAACTGTTTCTCAAGAACTGATCAATTGATCAATCAGCATTAACAGAATAATCAAACCACTTAGAAAATGTATATACACGTACGTTCCGAGGACTTTAAGGACACTTGGCTTTGTTATGATATATGGAATCCTCAAAATATTTATTTTATTGCTTATTTTTCTTTTACAGTAATTTCGGTATCACAGTAGAGGAACATATTGCCTGCTTATCATTGTAACACTGAAACAGAGAATTGGTCTCGCTGACTAGAGGGAACCGACCAAGTTTCCGTTGGCATAGGGTTTGTAGGGTAATATCGCAGTGTTTTAGACAACTAAATAACATTGTTAAATAAAATACTGCTAGTATCTTGTGTGCAATTCTGTAGAGATTCCAAACAGTAATCCTTATAGTCATATTTTCAAAAGATTAATCTTTTCTACTTGAGGCATTTTTTTTTTATACCTCCATGAAACAATATCCTTTTTTTGAAGCTATCCATTTGTTGTCTTGTCAATAACGTATTAGTGTACTCAAACAGTATTGTGAGTTGTTGGCCATGACAGTTGCAGTTGGTCTAAGAAGGAATGGCTTAGAAGAGCCACAATGTGTCCATCTGGTGAGGGGGCACAAATAATTAGTGAGGAGTTAACAGGCCCTTCAGTAGGTAATTAAACTAAATGAAGGCAGCAGTTTAATGAGGCAAGTCAAATCCACCTGCCCCCAACAGGAAAGACAGTTGAATGTGATTCAGGTTAGCAGTGAACCAAAGCTACATATGGTGAATGAAAAATACATAGGATTTGCTCCCTAAACACAGAATTGTAGTTAGTTGAAAATTAATTGCAAAATTTAGGCCAAAAATACTGATTTGGGATAACTTTCCTTTTCAGCTACAGTCATATTTTAGCTATTTTAGCCAAAACTTAGCAATTTGGTTATTCAATTCAGCGCATATTAAATAAACACAAATGCCAGGCGACTGTTGTTGAGTTATGGTTATATGGCAGATCAGAGAAAAACTGAGGCGTAAGTTTTATGGAAACATGGAAAAAGTAAAGAAACGTCCAGCACTCCTTCTTAACAAAAGCAAAATCTAAAGTTTTGACCCAGTTCAGGGGCTTTGTCAAGCCAAGGAAAAGATTGGAGACTAGTTCTGAAATAAGTCAAATGAGAAGGTTTTCTTAAACTACAGCAGGATTTATTTCCAAATTACTGGATTCTATGACTATCTGTTGTGCGAGATAGTAATTGCAAAATATAAGACGCCATTCAATATACAGATTTGTCACCAGAACTGCAGAAACAGCAACTCAATGACAATGCATCAGAACTCATATTTAAAGGGTTATTGAAAGCACCATCACCACGTCAGTGGTTTGAAGTTGTCTTGGTGCTTGGAGTCTGCTTGTGCAGTGTTTCACTATGAAATGCTGCACATACAGAATTTAGCCCCTCTGCTGCCTGATGTAGAGTTAACCAGTGTCATTGTGGTGCCATTAGCCAGCCCATAACAAGAGTTCCAGGTAGCTATTGTAATTTCTTTGCATATCTGATGTCTGACATCAGTACAAACCAGTTAGCGGGTGACATTACCAGATGAGTAATGAGCTGCAGGGAGAACTTGGCCTTGACGCTGGACTAGAGCTTTAGCTTTATTTATTTATTTATTTTTACATTTTGTGGGTAAGGCAAATCAGCACATAAAAATACTGTTGTTTTTTTGGTTGCAGTAACTCGTTAAAATGATTGACACATGTAAGAAAAAAATTTCATGTTGTGCTTCAGTCAAAAGTTCTGAAAATAATGCTAACCTCTGATTTATCTGCCTCAAAAATATATTCACCCTACCATCCTATTTTAAAAATGATTTTCCCACGTTATTGTATACTTCGAATGGCAGCATGGGAATGCTTTCTGTAGAATTCAAGACTCCCAGCATTATTCACTAAAGTGTGAAATGTCAAGAATTCAAAGAAATTTCCCTTTTTTAGTACAAACCAGCTGAGCTGAAAACATCCACGAGTTTGAGAATTTGTCTATATTGGTGTAAAATGTAAAAATAATTTAAATCCACTTAGTGACAATTCACTCTTTAAAATAAATGAATAACTCTGTTACTCATTAGTCAGTTTTTTTTTATAAATTCACTCGAACCCCAAACTCCCTTTTAAACTCTGAGTAGGTCACTTCCAAATGTAAAGGCTGTATTTCTCTTCTTAATTTTCCCATGACAAAGACAACAATATCACAAGTGTGGATTCAGAGCAGGATTTGATTAACATATTTTGCAAATTGTCAAAAACATAATGCATGTTGCACACGTGAACAAAAAACAGCTACAAACTAATTTCAATTGTGGTACTTTTTTAGACCACTATTCATTTTTGTGCCTCGGGAGATTGTGGGTTCAAAGATCTGTGAAATTGTAAAAACAAACTATTGTTGGATCTTCAAGTAGTTCTATGAACTAGAAACTTGTTCTCGCTGTATTTGTCAAATAAAGGCCTCAAATACATTCTGAGTATGAATCTAGTCACAACCACCTTCCACTTACCTTTCCCTTCTGAACATTTTGTGTATGTTTCTAAGGCTTTTTCACAGCATTCTCTACACTTACTAACCTTTTATCTTTGAAATGTTGCATCTTGAGGTACGATTGTACTAGACTGAAGGATACATTTATTAAGAAGTTCCCTTCATAGACCTTTTATTTTTGTTGTTGGATTAAAACAGTTTCAAACATACCAAGAACTTCCTTTAATTTTGTTACAAAAGATAGTATTGATGTTTCCTCTCATCATATGTTACTGTAGACTTTAGATACATTTTTGCCTTCAGTATTGTTATTTGTAAAATATAGACTATAATAGTATTTTAATAAAACTACAATAAAATTTTTTATTAAAGGGACACTATAGTCACCAAAACAACTTGAGTTTAATGAAGCAGTTTTGGTGTATAGATCATGCCCCTGCATCCTCACTGCTCATCCTCTGTCATTTAGGAGTTAAATCCCTTTGTTTATCAATCCTAGTCACACCTCCCTGCATGTGACTTGCACAGCTTTCCATAAACACTTCCTGTAAAGAATCACCTAATGTTTATCCTTCCTTAATTGCAAGTTCTGTTTAATTTAGATTTTCCTATCCCCCTGCTGTGTTGATAGCTTGCTAGACCCTACAAGAGCCTCCTGTATGTGATGTAAGGAATAATTGACGACAGGTCATTGAATTATTAGAAAAATAATGCACACCCAAAGGGGTAATGGGGTCACGACACGAAGCGGAGTGGCTGTTACACCTCGGATGTGCATTATCTTTTTCTAATAATTCAACGGAGTCAACTATTCCGCTTATACTACAGGTACCACACCTCGAAACATTGTTCAGATGATGTAATTCAAGACGTTTGTCAAGTTTTTGTCATTAAAACGCTCTTGTATGTAGAACTAATTTCTTACGCAACTGTAATGCTGTCAAGACCTGTCTGGAACTACTTTAGCTGTGCGTCTCCCTGAAAATAATGCACACCTTAGAACATTCGTCAACCAATCAGATTGAAGCATTCAATGGCCCTGTAGTATAATAAAGTCCAATTTACAGAGCAAGAGATAAAATTGTTTAAGATAAATTACATCTGATTGAAAGTGAAAGCTATTTTTTTTGGTGCAGGCTGAGTCAAAGGGGACGTGTGGCAATGGCTGCATAAACAGAAAAAGTGATTTTACTCCTAAATGGCGGAGAATTGAGCAGTGAAATCTGAGAGGCATGATCTATACACTAAAACTGCTTCATTTAGCTAAAGTTGTTTAGGTGACATAAGTGTTCCTTTAAACATTGAAAACTATAACTAATCAACTGATAATTCAGCCATCTTGTAAACCAGCTTGGCATGCATGAAAATATATATTTGACGCGAAAATGTTTGGGTTTCACAACCCACAATAAAAACTGATATAATAGCTGGCAACGTAATGCATTAATTATAATTGAATATTTTAAAATAGAGGGGGCAGTAGCGGAATGCTTAACTTAATCCAAACAATAGTCACATTTTGTCACATTTTGTCTGAAGACACAGTCAAGGTGGTGAGATGAGTGGACCTCAAAGATAAGTAATAGGTCACTTGCATCCTAGGGCAAAAATGTTTTATTAACATTAATTAAAAATAACACAAGTTCACAGAAAACTGTTTACACATATTATGCAAATGACATCAACATATATTCTAGCGCTCAACTGTTGGATGAAGATATGCTTTTTTACACAAAGACATCTGCTTTTTCTCTCACCGCACTTACCATGAATTCCAATTAAATACTGTTTATTGAAATGTGTTAAACAGCTATAAATACATCATGTGGTTTATTATATCACATTTACGTGAAACGATTTATGAGATATTGAGGAAATTATCTTTTGTTTTTGTAATGATGAATGGTTCAGTGCTGTAGAATGGGTTTCTCTGAATCCATTTTCCATGTAATTTATAATGTTGGTGCATCTGTTGTGCTTTCCACACTCCGAAAGTCTAGCTGTTATTTCTATGGTTGAATTATGTGTTGCCAAACAAAAGAACAGCAATATATTACAACCTTACCCTAAATTATATGTTTTAGTTTATTTGTGCTCTTTGGGTTACACAGTGTACAGGTACTAGACTTGGTTTGTGTAATCAGACATTCGTCCATTTGGACGTTCAGCTCGACTGAACGTCCAACATCATTCATGCAAAACATTCGGGTAAGCCAAAAAAAGGGTGCAAAAATGGGCCAATTAGTGTAGTGCAAAATATATACATGATATAAATATTATATATAGATTTTTCAGTACACTCATAGGTATATTTTCCTTCTTTTTGGTCCACAGATCCAATAAGAAAAAGTAACCAATAAAGGAGGAGCAGTAATCCCCCCACCCAATATTATTTGTTAAATATATAATATCTAAATACAGATTTTTTTTTTTTTTTACTAATACAGATTTTTTTCCTCAATTGATCTCTTCTCACTTTATTTGATATAATATCAACATTTAGTGGCTTTCCCCTAGCCATGAATCATCTATTTTTTTTGGCGCCACTAATCGAACCTTGAGTTGTTAACCAAACGAACATGCTCAACCATGTCGTAAGTCATTTGTTCTGTTAACTTCACTATGGCACTTCAGAGTTACAAAATTCAGATGATTAAGCTGATTTAGCTCAATTTAGCTGAAAATGGATGCACATATCTCATAGCTAGCTTCTGCATGCTTTATTATGCTCAGGTAATGGGTATTACAAGCTCACGTTCAGGTAAGCGTAGATTCCTTGGAGTGGACATACTGGTGAAATCCCCAGAACATGTATATCTTAAACATACACTTATCTGAAAACTGTTTGTTTTGCCCGTAGCATAGCATCCTTGACGTGGACGTGGATTCAATGATCAAGGGTGCAAGTTAAGAATTGTGAGATGCTGATTTGTCTCTTGTATACATCTGCTTTGGACATTTAATTTTTTAGTATTTTTTGCTATGTAAATAGTATGCCAACAGAATAGCAGAAAAACACAAAGATGTCAAAATAATATATAGTTGGATATCCCTTCATCTATACATTTGCTAATGGTTCATCTTACCAAATGTGAAGATGCAACTTTGTTTTCTTTGTGACATGGTCATATCAGCCATATGAGTCTGGAACTCTTAATAGTTTGAAATTGCAAAGGAAATCTCTGCTTAAAAAAAAAAGTTATTTACATATTGTACAATGCCTCTTAAATAACCTTCAACCTTATTGGTAAGATTCAATCTTTCTTCATGGACATTCCGAAGAAAGAATGTGTTCATCATTTCAAAGTATTGTCAAGAACAGCATTTTGTTTCTTCATTTTGGATATCTCTAACAAAAAATAGAGAGTCCGTTCAAGATTGTCTACTTGCTTTGTGAACTTTCCAGTACAAAAATACAAGATTGAGGTCATTATCACTGGCAATTAACTTTTATTCCTCTTGAATGCAATGCAAGGGTTTTCTTGTGGGTTTAATCTCTCTGCAATAAATTTAATACTCAACTTATTTCTGAGTACGCATTAGCGTCACTGCGGAGACAAGAGGTCATAATGAATTTTGGAAAATGTTTCCTATTATTTTATTAGATCTGGACCGATTTTAGATAAAAAGTTTCAGAAATGAAAAAAAGGAAACAATAGGGAAGATCCTATCTAGAGGGATTAATTTGGGTTGCCAGCCGTAAAGGCATGCTTATCATGATTTTTAAAAAATGATCTTAGTACATTTTGTAATAAATGTAAAGACATTTTAATATTAACTGTGATAAGGCAGTAGATGAAGACATTCAGATAATACAAACCGAGGTTTCATCATATCATTGTGTCATATTGCATAAAAAGGAAATGAACACACAATAACAATAAAGTTCCAAATATTTGAAGGTTACTCAAAAACACCGAACTAAAAAAAGAGAAGTTATTTGGTCACACCATATGGTCATAATGTGCTAAGCTAAGAACTTTGTCAACATATTAAAATTATCTTATATTAACATACTGCATCAAAACCTGTTTACATGCCTACCAATATTTCAAATGGACGAAGAGAAACATTTTATTTTAGGGGTGTAAGTGTGGGTGTAGCCAGAGGCAAAATTTTTTGAAATTTTAGCTGACTTACTATTAAGAATTTAGGCAATTATGTAAAAAATGTAATTTAGAACAACAACACATGTATCTTATTTACACTGACTGAAGTCTAAACACATTTATTGCAGTTTGAATTCAATTTACTGTGAGTATTATTGCTGTGGAGCTCTGTTATACACTCAGACATACCAACAATATGGAGGAACTAAAAAAGAGGGATACTAGGAAAGAAATGAGAGATAGAAGGATTTGAGCCCAAAATAGGGACTGCCTGGCCTAAATGGGGACACATAATATTCCACTCCAAGAGGCTGTGCTTCTCAGGACAAATACTACAAAGGACCAGTGTATGTAGAGGAATGGGGTGACTGCCTCTTCCTGTCACTGTTTTAGTATTTCATAAAGATAAATGGTAACATTTATTAGGGTAAAATATGTGCTATTTTTGGCAAAGTGCAAAAAAAAAAAGCTCAATCACCATGGAAACCTATAGAATGTCTTTCAACATTAAGACCTTTTCATCTGTTTCTCCCTAAAAACGCTTTATGGATACTCATGTTGACTGCATGCTACTTAATGACTAGAAAAGACAGACCAAAAATGTTGTTTTCAAGAATAATTATCTTTTATTCAGCTTCGATGAATACACAGTTACCAGATAACTATGCATAACTTCAATTAATTAACTCCAATTAATTTCCTTTTTAATGTACGGCAGGTCCTAGTTTGTACAGAAATGTGTGAAAATCAAGTTTTAAACACACTTTGTAAGATTTGTAAGATGTAAAATTCGACTTTGTATAGTTGCTTTTACAAATAATGGTATGTGATATTGTTAATTATTAAAAAGTCTACCTGTCAAGATGGGAATTAGCTTCTAAAGCAATATATAATGTATAACAGAATTATAAGTAGAATAATATCGTAATTAAACAAAATAATATTATAAATTACATGTTTATTTTTTTGTAAATTTTTATTTTTGTTGTGCTTCAGAGTAACAAACATTCTTGCACTGCCCCGACAGCAGTGGCAAGATAATTAGTATACACATTTCAACAGTATAGGGCAATCAAGTATATAGCACATTTTTTTGTTTATATAATAATTTTGAGAACTACAAATATGCCTGGCTAAACAAGTCACGGTAAACAGTAGCGGAGTTACTGGCATGAGTAGGTGCCTAAAAGTGAGTGCAAAATAAAATAAAATAGGTGCCAGTAAGAATACTGTAGGTTGAGCTTTAGTAGGAGTACTGGCGTAGTTTATACGTTTCGGTACATGCCTGGGGTGCTAGTCAGTAAGGCCAAGGTAAATCAGGTCAGATAGTACAGTCTGCACAAGTGTAAGAAGAGATTATTTGCTTGTTTCCCAAGGTCTAGCTTTAATACCTGGATCAAGGTTGGAGAGACAGACAGGTATGGTATGAGGCCTGTGTACTTGGAGATTGTCATGCCTATCTAACGCTGTGCACTGAGATCAATGAGTACCACCGCTGCTAAGCTTTCTTATTGCCACACGACCAGGCTTGCCTGTGCAGTATGTCAAATCAATGTAATGGTTGGGGCGCCCCCCTCCCCGGCTGTACTGCACCCACAAAGTTCTCTGGGTCTATTGTAGCTCATCCCGTGGGCATTATAAGTGGAGGAGTGCTGTGCGGTAAACAGCAAATTGTTCTTATAATACTTGGTGTGTGAGATAAATGTGCTATGCAGGTTAATTAAGCCTCCAAGACTCCAACTGTCACCCTTTTTGCACATGTAAAGCTTTTCAGGTTAACTTCAACTATAAAACTAAAATAATACAATAAGAGTACTACGTGTCCACATGTATAAGGAATGCAATTTTTGGTAGTCGCAGCTGGTAATACCAGTTCAATGTCCACAGTCAACCAATGCCTAGGCTAGGCAGTGAAACAGCGGGGGTATGGAGGATTATGTATTATTTGTACAATGCTACAGAATCTGATGGCGCTATTTAAATAATAATAAAATAATAATAATAAAAGAGCAACAGTGAGATATGGGCCACTAGAGTCCCCTCTAAGGCTCCAGGCCTGTTGGAAGGGCCGCATCCATGATCCACAGACTCGGTTATGCTGTGCGGCCGGGTTTTTCCCTTTGTGGGCGCAGCGGAAGATCCCGATGTGCTGCTGCCGCCAGCAGCGGGCTGTCTTCCGGCATCGTGGGTGATGCCGTGTAGGTATCCTCCACATGGCCTTCCGCCTAGCTTGGCAGGCAGCAGGAGTGGCTTCTGCTCTGTGCTGTGTTCTGCACGAGAGAGGCTCGCGTGACCCTCTATCACCATCCTTCCTCACCTCCTTAACAGTAATAGGCGAATGTGATGTTAGACATTGTTCCAGCCAGTCCCAGAATCGTTGGCATATATCCTCAAGACGTCAGAGGGAGTGCTCCATCACCTCCCTTCCGGGGTCCACATGCGCAGGTGCCAGAGGCATTAAGGCCTTGTTGCTAGGCCCGCTTCGTACTGGTTGCAGACCATCGTGGGCAGTAGGCTTCAATGATGGAGCATGTATCAGGTCGGTGGGGACCAGGATAACCCCCATAGGGGGGAATGGGGTTCCTTGCTTGTCATTGCTGCTGTGTGCCGCAGGGGTAGCCATCTTTCCAACTCCAGCCAGGCTTGTAGGCCTCAGAGGTTGCTCGGGCAGAACCAGCGGGTTGTACCACATATTTGTACCGATACGGAGAGCTTGCTGTCCCTGTAACAGTGCAGCAGGTAATGAGTAATGAGAACTATAAGGATATGGAATTCTCTGCCTGAAGAAGTGGTTTTATCAGAGTCCATACAGATGTTTAAACAGCAATTTGATAAATACTTGCAAAAATATAATATACAGGGATATCATTTTCAATTATTGGGGTATTAGCTTCTTGATCCAAGGAGATATCTGACTGCCATTTTTGGGTCAAGAAGGAATTTTTTCCTAGTTTGTTTCAAATTTGGAAGCGCTTCAGACTGTTTTTTTTTTTTGCCTTCTTTTGGATCAACAGCAAAAACAAATATGAGGAAGGCTGAACTTGATGGACGCAAGTCTCTTTTCAGCCTATGTAACTATATAAAAGCTTGGCTATTTTAGTGCGAGTTTAGAACTTTCGTTTTTAGTTTGCTACGATTTGATTTTCTGTGGATAAATCTCCACATGTTTCCATCTTAATTTCACATCCACATCTCATACCATACCAACATGTACTGTCCATGACACGGATAACAACAGATTCTTGGAAAAATGTAATTAACACAGATGCATCAAGAAACAGAGAAAAAAAATACCTTTTTTTATCGCCTGACTTTTTGTCTGTTGCTTATCTAATCCAAATGGCAGGTTTCCAGGAGGTAGATAGACCACAGAGTTTTTTTCATTTCGGTATATCTTAACAGTTCTGTGATAGTGGTATGATAACTATGTACCTGCTGTTCTTAATAAACAAGTTGTTTATCCCTTTTAATAATAATCCATGGTATTATCTATATTTAACATATTCTGTCTCTGATGGCGTATGTTTTTTTGCGTGGGCTTCTGCCATTACTACCTTGAGAATAGATTTCACTGCTAACGTGAGTGCGTAGCTTGCATTCACTAATGCATTGTGACCTAACTGGTTAAATAAGAGATTAACGTAATGCAGGTTTAAATTTCAAGTTAGTTTAGAAAACCACGTATAATTTTAAATGTATGATGATATGTGTGCAACCTTCACACCTTACCCGTTTGAGCAACGTATAAGATATAAGAAGCAGACTTGTGCATGTGAATTGTGATTGGCTGAAATTCCAAACTGTGAATCACTAAATGGGCGAATCCCGAAACAAACTAAAGAGATTAAACATTTTGTTAGTTTTGTGAATCAGAATTCTGTCCAAAAAGATGATTGATGATTAGTGGAAAGCCACAAATTGTTTATTTTATTCGCAGATCGACTGAGAAGTGGCCAATAGAAGGAAAAAGGAGAAAAATAAATAAATAAAAATGTTGATATTATACATCATATAGGTCATAAATATACAATATCAATATACAAATAAAGATTATTTTTTAACTGTTCTGTGAACCAAATGGCTTGTAAATGCATATAAATGTAATGTACTGCAAATTTTATACATAACATTGATATCATGTGTATATTTTACAGTACGCTGGTAGGCACATTTTCATTTTGGTTTGTCCGAATCGTTTCTCCTGAAACTATTGCATGGACAAGATTTGTCTGAAGCAAAATGCCATAGAGACATAAACCAAATGGCCTCAAACTATTTTTTCTGTGGACAAATTGATTAGGACGAACATACATTTTTTTGACTGTGCGCATGTCTAATCATATTAATAATATTAAGTCCAAAATCTTACAAATATTCCTGTGTCATTTATTTGGATTGCACCAGCAAATAATTCAATGCACAGTTATTATTACTGATATATTGACAATATATTAGGGAGAGATGATCAGTTATTTGATGATACATGAGATAAAACCAGCCAGTCAAACAGGAGCAGTGTTTACATTGTACACTACTCATACAGTCTTACAGTGGGGTCAGATATATCTCAGCAGCGAAGGACTGAAAACGAATAAGGCTCACATTTGATTATATACTCCCAAGAACTATCACAACATTTTACTATGAGGTTTAAGCAGCCCTGCTGCTGGTGAACTCAGTTATGCTAGGATGTCTGTTTAAAGAACCGTGGTATTTATTATCATGCATCACTGGCTGGCTTCTGCACAAACAAATGAGCTCAGCCTCAGCCAGTGAATCTATTTTTCCAGCGTAAGTGTTAACAAGGCACAACGCTGGGGAATACCAAGCCAGGAAAACATCACTGTTTGTAGCTCTAGATAGTTAAAAGAAGATATGCTAAGGTCTGTGAGGTCAGCTCCTTCACTCTGTGCAAACCAAATGGGGTTTTATAAAAATAACATAAATACATTCTAAAAGAAATGGTGTTCCCCCCCCCCCATCAAAAAAAAGAAAACAAAAACAAAAAAATAGAATAGACCTGGTTAGTGCCCATTCCACTTTCTCCATCCCTGTGGTCTGCATGAAGCAAAATAATATAACTCAGGGCCCAGGAGATGCCCAGCCTCGGGCATATCCTGTACAGGTTGACAGTGATTTCTGTCTTGAACAAAATAAAAATGATTGTCTCAAAATTCAAAGGGACTTGTCAAAATAACTTTCTCTTCTGTTACAGAAGAAAAAAATATATTTTTAGAGTTTAATAGCCCTTTCCAAAAGGAAATAATACATCTAATAAGTTTCATTATTGCACTATGCTCTTCTGCTTGTTGCTGTTGCGCTACATGAACTAGAACATTATATGACTTAGAATCAGTTCTAAAAACAGCAGGAACTTAGTTAAGCTGGGCAAATGCAAGAATTATGTCACATTAGTGGAGTTAATTAATTTAAAACTCCAAGAGGCAAACAACTTCAGTGTTACAATGAAACACTAGTAATTGAAGCTATTTAGGTGTTAATTTCCTGTGCTTGATGTTCACTCATAAAGTTCTAATAATGTAAACACGTATGTGGTTTGGCAGTTCAGTTCTGGAGCTGTACATTAATTCCATAACCATAACTGGATGAATTATGGACCATTATCTTGTGAGACAGTTTACGACTCCTGGGGAGTTTGTACAACTGAGGTGAAGGTTAAAAGTAAAAAAAAAACATGCATGGTTTTCACATCACTTGGTTGTATAATGGGGACTAAAAGGTTAATTATCTTGTTTGTTTCTGAAATGGAAACCAGTTAAGTCAGAGAAAATGTGCAACAGACTTTGCTTTTTCCAAGCAACGTGAGCTATTAGCTGGTAATAGTGTTCTATGTAGAAAAAGTATGTTGTAGTGGTCAAGGTCCATGGCTACTGTGCCCACTTTGTAACCCGGTGTGATATACAGAAAAAATAGATACAAGCAACATCAAATCAGACCAACAGAAAACAATCAGAAACAGAGGGAAAAAAACAATCTGAGGAGGTAGACCATGCCTTTTAGGTGTACCAAAGGTTTATAAAATAGGCAAGAAAAAGCCTCTCCAGTCAGGTTATCATCTTTCCCAGAAATTCTTCTGTCTTGAATTCAACCAGCTGACCAGTAATAGCTTCTAACATTGGCAATAGGAATGATGGGTGCAGAACACCTTATGTTGGGATAGTGTTGATGCTAATAATGTAAAAAAAAATGAATAGCTCCAGTTTACGATATTTCATTGCTTATTACATTTAATTTTTGGTAGATACGAGGTCATTTCAGCACCCTTTGGCTTAACAGGAAAATGACAGAGATGGAGAATGACAAATCACCAGACACAAAATCTCTGATTTTTATTTTTCAAGATCTTCTGCATATCCACTTCAAACCACAAGATGATGGTGGGATTATATGTGTTGCAGAACTGTCTGACCTCTTGTTACTCATAACCAGGTCGGTAGCAAAATACTTTCACATAAAGGACCACTATAGGCACCCAGACCACTTCAGCTCAGTGCAGTGGTCTGAAGGCCAGGTCCCTCAGGTTTTAACCCTGCCGCTGAAAACGTAGCAGTTTCAGAGAAACTGCTATGTTTACACTGAGGGTTAATCCAGCCTCTAGTGGCTGTCTCATTGACAGCCGCTAGAGGCGCTTCCATGATTCTCACTGTGAAAATCACAGTGAGAAGACGCTGGACATCCATAGGAAAGCATTGGGCTGTTTGAATGCGTGTGCGGCTATTGCCACACATGCGCATTCGGATCTGACGTCGGCAGGGGGTGGAGAATTCCCCAGCACGGAGGGAGCCCGGCGCTGGAGAAAGGTAAGTGGCTGAAGGGGTTTTAACCCCTTCAGCCCAAAGGGGGGGGGGCCCTGAGGGTGGGGGGATCTAATGACCCTATAGTGCCTGGAAAACGAGTTTGTTTTCCTGGAACTATAGTGCTCCTTTAATAACCCTGTAACCTCGAACCTCTACATGTGGTAGAAATGACAATATAATCCTTGTGGTTTTAAAGGTCAAAATTATTGATAGTTTATTGAGAAGAGCTAGCTGATTACCCTTCTGCAAAATTCCCTTGTACAGGTATGCCATACCAAACTGCACACAGTTGCATTATTATAGAGGAAGAAACTAAAATACAAATAGAACGTCCCTTCTGGAGATCATGAACAGATACGTAGCTTAATTTGCTATTGCTCCACCTACTGTCCAGATTGCTTCTCACACTCTTCAGAATACATTTGCTAATAACATTAAACTCCTCCAAGTTCCAATGGTGTTCTTTTGGCAATTTGATGAGTTCTTCTGCAGTGAATTCTTTGTTGGGAAAATGCTGAACACAACTGATGTCTTGGTCCTGATTTCATGTTTTTAGTTTTGGAATTGACCCATTACCTTAGTCTTAGTGCTAAATTAACTGGTTGTCTTCTAGAATCAAATTAGAATTAGACATAACTAGTCCCATAAAGAGTTAACAGTTACCTTATTTGATTCCATCAATAAACAGAATAACATGGAAGGCATTTCCGCTGCAGAGGGCAGCTCTTCCCAAATCTCTGCACCGCTCCCCTTATATTTTATTTCTCAATTCATTTTCTTTGCTGAGGTCAGTTGCTTTTGAATCCTTCATTACCCGTGGATCTTATCAGCAGCGAGAAGGATTTTAATTAGCTGAGCTAGTGTGTTTTTATTAATTGGATACTATAAAAACACCTTAATCTCTTCACAGAGTTAGTTTTGTTTTACGGTTCCCACTGACACGAAAGACAAGAAGGAATTTTCCAGAGATATAAAAGAGCTAAACTGAGCTATAGAGTGGGATGAGTTTCTCTGCCTGAATTCTTTTCACTTACAATCTCTCCTAAAATTGTGCAACAACTGAAATAACTGTTCTATTTGTTGTTCCCATTCATCTTTACAGGAATGTGTTTCCGAGGTCTGTTAATTCCTTTCCATAGGACCATGCATTCATTAACAGGACTGTACAAAGGACTACATGGACTTCATTGAGATTTGAAGTAGATAAATTCCTTCTGTAACAGAAAAAAGTGTATTTTACATTAAAATCAATTATATGAAATGCTGGCGATGCTGCTTTATTAAAATTAGCATTTTAAAAAAACAAAACTAAATGTTCAGGACTATAGTTTATAATAGTAATAGTAATAATAGTAATAGTTTATATAATGTACGGAGAGGCGTAACTATAAACCACCAGGCCCCGGTGCGGAAATTGCCCTGGGGCCCCCCATGTGTCTCATTTCCACCCACTCCCTAGGCGTGTTTCATTCCCTCCTCTCAGCCCTCCATGTGTCTCATTCCCGCCCACTCCCTATGCGTGTCTCATTCCCTCCTCTCAGTCCCTCCATGTGTCTTATTCCCTCCACTCCCTAAGTGTGTCTCATTCCCTCCTCTCAGACCCTCCATGTGTCTCATTTCCCCCCAAAACCCTTCATGTGTCTCATTCCCCCATATGTGTCTCATTTCCTCCCACTCAGCCCCTCCATGCGTCTCATTCCATCCCCCAAAGCCCATCCATGTGTCCCATTCCCCCCAAGCCCTCCATGTGTCTCATTCCTCTCCAGCTCCACCATGTGTTTCATGCCTCAACTCAGCCCTTCCATATGTCTCATTCCCCCCAAGCCCCTTCATTTGTCTCACACCCCCAAGTTTCTCATTTACTCCCACGCAGCCCCTCAATGTTTCTAACTTCCTCCCCTCTTCCCTCCCATGTGTCTCAATCTCCTTCAAGTATCTCATTGTGTCCCGCTTCCCCCCCAAACCCCTCGAAATGTCTCAGCCTCCCATGCTCCTCCATATATTCCATTCCCTCCCCCGCATCCCCTCTAGTAATCTCAGTCCACCCCAAGCCCCTCTTTGTGTCCTATGCCTCCCATTCCCTCCGGGTGTCTCAATCCACCCCAAGCCTCTTGGAACCCCTCTTTGTGTCCCATTCCCCCACTTAGTGAGCACTTCCTGTCAGACCGTAGTGCTTGGCCTGCTACTCACAAGGCAGGAGGGGAGCAGCACAGCACATCACTCCCCTCCTGCTGGTCACCATGGGATTGCGCGCCCTGGGCCTAAAGGTATGCCGGCGGCCCATGGTCGCAGGGGTCGCAGTGGTGACCGGGCCCCTTGGAGTGATGGGCCCTGTCTGTGACCATGGACGTACGTGTTCTAAAAAGAAAATATATGAAAGTACTAAAGTAATAGCCTGCCTATAAATTATTGCATTTCAGTAAATGCCTTTTATTTAGAACACCACCAAATTGTAATAATATTTGGATGCTGGCATGATTATAGAAAATTTAAATACACCAAGCATTTGCATTATAAGAGTGTATTATATTATAAAAAAGTGTATTGCTGCCACATCTTCCTGACTGCTAGAATGCATCTTAAACTCTGACCTAAGTTTTATTCAAATAAAGAAGTCACTTTTTCAGTGACTTTGCAGTGATGTATAATGACAGAATGGTGCTCAAAGAAATTAGTTTCTCTGCAGGACGCAGAAAATTGGAACATTAGTGGAGTTTATAGGCTAATCAAAGTTTGAACAGACATACATGTCTGACTGCTACCTACCTGACCTTGCCACGCATCATTAAATGCGTTTGAATTTAATAAAGATTGCATTCGAATCGGCAAATCCAGGTCTGAATTTTGGTCAGTCCATCTCCCTAGTAAGTGCCCATGGGGCAAAACACCAGAGATGTTATACACTTACCTACCTCAAATTAACATCAATTGCAAGCTTATTTGAACAGGGCCTTCTTCAAATATCCCCTTTTTATTATAGTAAAGCTCTTGCGTAATATGTTGGATCTATATAAATGCTAATAATAATAATAATGACACACATACATTTTAAGTAGTTCTTTTAAGGATTCATATTTACATTGATTTTGGATATTTCTAGAATATGGATCCCAATTACTATACCTTTTTTAACTTGTTTTAAATACTCCCAACCAGGGATTGAAAATCTCATAGGTCTGTAATAAAAGGTGTTTTTTTTTTTTAAAACAAAATAACCCCCAACACGTTCTTAGCTCCCTGGTCAAGTTCTTAGCCAATCCAAAGTGTGAAAAGATTTGTGTATTTGTTGAACGCAATAGATCTTTTAGTCTTTTTTCAGCCTAGATTATTATGTAACTATGTAACCCCAGCAACCTCTAAAAGGATACAGGAAATAATATAAGTCACTCTGTGAAATAAAAGAAAAACAGATCAAATTCAAATAAATCTATAGCCCTGAATGTTGTACATTGTCAGCAGATGCCCTGGAGTCCTCACCCCTGACACAGCTTAATTCACTATTATTGACTACACAACATACTCCGTGAATGGATATTGCTATATTCTTAAAAATGTGATAAACTACACCTTGTAATATAGAATATATATATACCTGATAAAACGTGTATACACCAGTTTTTGTTTAATCACATTATTGACTTGTTTGTTGTACACAATGTCACAAGGGGCACAGTACTGTTGGAGCAAATATAGAACATTTATTTTTACAAATACAAAGCCAAGCTAACCTTCAAAGAACAATTAAAATGCTCACAAAGCAGTATCATATTAATATTCTCTGTAATTATTATTATTATTATTATTTTATTATTTATATAGCTCCAGCAAATTCCATAGCGATGTACAATATTAATCCTCTGTTACTTTCTGAGAGCTGAGAGCATGACGTGTATTACTTCTCATTCAGCTAGCACATCAGCACAGAGACCCTAACCACATATTGTGGCTTTCTAGAATTTACATAGGAATCCATCAATTTGATGACTCTCAGCTTAACATGACTTCTAGAACCCAACCACATGTCTGGCTATCTAGAATTCACATGGTATCCTATCAACACAATGGATATTGGCTGAAGATAGTGCACCCAGAAGAATATGAGTTAGAGACCCCAACCACATGCCATGGCTATCTAGAATTCATGAGAAACTGGGCTATCAAATGTCAGGTTTATGAATGAAAAAGTAGACCTTTTTTATAACAGTATTCAAAAAATTTTGTAAGCAGAAATTTCAAGCATAGCCTGCATGTTTTTTATTATTAACCAGCTCAATGATACTCGTTTCATGAGCTTGGTGGCATGAAAAGGCCAAAAATAGAATCTGCAGCTGTGAGCTTTCAACTTGTATTAAAATTGGTGCATTAACCAGATAAGCTTACTCATAGCTGACATTAATCGAATCCTGATTTTTTAAAAACATTATTTAATCAGAAGTGAATAACTTTTAAAATCTGCAAAATCAGTCAAACTGACATAGTAGCCTGGATGAGTTATTGTAAGAGTCTGCAAGAACAGAACGCAGAAGAAACACCAACATGCAAGAGCAAACGTGATTTCTTGAAAAACCCTGGACACAGTGGCGTACACATGACCCATGGGCCCCCGGTGCGAAAATTGATGCGACCCCACCCCCCCCCGCGCGCGGGCCGGGCCGCAACACGTGGACACCTGGTCGCAGGGGTTACAGGGCTGCGACCCCTGCGACCGCGGTATGTACGCCAATGCATGCAGATACACACACTTAAAGGACCACTACAGACACCTAGATCACATCAGCTCAATGAAGTTGTCTGGGTGTCCGGTCCCTCTAGCTTTAACCCTGCAGCTGAAAACATAGCAGTTTCAGAGAAACTGCTATGTTTCACTGAGGGTTAATCCAGCCCCTAGTGGCTGTCTCACTGACAGCCGCTAGAGGAGCACACTGAATGTCCATAGGAAAGCATTGAGTAATGCTTTCCTATGGGCGGTTTGAATGCGTGCGCGGTCGCATTCGGAGCTGAGAGGCTGAGGGATCCCCAGCGCCAAGGGAGTCCGGCGCTGGAGAAAGGTAAGTGCTGAAGACACACACACTCACTTACAGACGCATACACACTAGCTAACAGACACACACATTTACTGACAGAGACACACTCAGCGACAGACATACATACACACTCACTTACAAAACATACACTCTCATTGACAAACACAAACTCACTAACAGACATCAAACAGACTCACTAACACACACACTCAGTAAGACACACAGTAACACACTCACTGACACTCACTAGCAGACACACACACACACACTTTAACACTAACACTCACACACTAACACTCTAACACTACCACTAACACTCACACACTAACACTAACACTCACACACTCTAACACTAACACTCACACTCTAACACTCACACTAACACTCACACTCACACTCTAACACTCACACTCTAACACTAACACTAACACTCTAACACTACCACTAACACTCACACTCTAACACTAACACTAACACTCTAACACTACCACTAACACTCACACACTAACACTAACACTCACACACTCTAACACTAACACTCACACTCTAACACTAACACTCACACTCTAACACTCACACTCTAACACTCACACACTCACACTCACACTCTAACACTAACACTCTACCACTAACACTCTAACACTAACACTCACACACTCTAACACTAACAGTCACACACTCTAACACTAACACTCACACTCTAACACTCACACTCACACTCTAACACTAACACTCACACACTCTAACACTCACACTCTAACACTAACACTCACATTCTAACACTAACACTCACACTCTAACACTAACACTCTAACACTAACACTCACACACTCTAACACTAACACTCGTTTTTTTTAAATTTAATCCCCCCAGCCTCCTTACCTTTTGGAGTGCTGGGGGGATTCCCTGGGGTCCAGTGGTGCTGCTGGGCTCCTGGCGGGTGGCCGGTCGGGCAGGCGGCGCGCGAGGGAGCACTCAGTGCTTCCTCTTCAGCTCCCTCGCGCGCCGCGTAGGGATGCCGGCGCTGGAAGATGATGTCATCTTCCGGCTCCGGTATCAGTGCGGTGCGCGAGGGAGCTGAAGAGGAAGCACTGAGTGCTCTCTTGCGCGCCTGCCTGCCCGACCGGCCACCCGCCTGCCGGGTGTCAGCAGGGCCAGCCTCGGGGGGCCCTGGGGTGGTCGGCTCCTGGGCCCCCCAGGGGAAGAGGCTGGCCCTGTGGGTACATACCGGGTCGCAGGGGCGGCAGGGCCCCCTAGTGGGCCGGGCCCGGTCGCAGCCGCGACCCCTGCGACCCTGGTATGTACGCCACTGCCTGGACATAAGAGAATTGGAGCTGGAATCGGATATGTACAGTAAAGGTTTATTAATCCTTTCAGTTTGGGTGGATGGGTGCAATGGAGAGGTGGGGGGTGGCCGAGGGAGCTATAGTGCAAGAAATACAACTTTGTATTTGGGGCACTATAGTACCCCTTTAATACATTGCTGCTTAATATTGTATATTGTCTTTATTATCGATACCCTGTAGCGATAAAGTGTCTCTTGCTGCTTTAATGGTATTTAGGAGTTTACCTGAGGTGGTGCAGCTGCTTATACAGAATTTTTATTTTATATAATCATATTTTTACTCCAATTTAACATTTTAGAGGTATAGATAGTGTAATACTATAATCATGCTTTTTGTGAGGATTTTATTAGTGTGAATATATCATCCTCGTGCGCTTTTTGACTGATTATAAAATGACACAATAGTCTGGATGAGTTATGGGAGGAATCTGCAAGAACAAGGTGCGGAACACACGCCATCACACCCAAGAGCAAACAAGAGTATCACCCAGGTAGTCATCTTCGTATCTTGATTTAAGAGTGTGTATAGAGAACAGGGTGCTTGAAGTTAGCAAGGACTACGTTTCAGCAGTATTTAGATTAAGACACATGCAGCATGGAAGAATCCAATATGACTTCTTCAACTGAATGGCAAGGAAGATAAGAAATAAAATAGTCACTCCTGTCCGGCAAATTAAATAAGGAGGTGATATTTGGGGGGGGAGGGTTGTTTTCTGAAAGTGGGAAATGGGGAGCACTGTCGATTACATGCAAAGTTCCACTTGGATAAATTGCCGAAAAAACTACTTTGATTTCAATCGTTAGCAAATAGCTTGTGATAAACAAAACCTAATGGCTAAATAAACACATTTATTAGAGCGATATTTGTCTTTTTCCCTTTTTAAATCTTTGTTTTGTGCTTGTTTTGTTACAAAAGATTTATAAGGCTCACATTAAAAACACCCAGGCTTTTTATTTTTCTCTTTGTATTTACTTTATTTGTCCTAAGGATGATAAATCTTCCTGTTCCAGTCTATTCAGGGCTGTTTTTGCTGTTTCAGAGCATATTGATTCCTACAAATATCCTCTGTGATAAAGGCCATATCACCAACAAGCAGCTTAGGCCTATTGTCACCGGCAGATCGGCCACTCGCTGAGAACGTTCTTTACTTTGGTGAATAAATACAAAGGATTAAAACTGACATCGTCTCCATCGGGGTACATTGTAAATCTATGTTAAACGTGTATAAATAGAAACTGATTTTTCTCATGCCAGCTAACTGATATAAATTACTGTGCATCCAAATGATTCAAAAATAAAATTAGATAAACCATTTAAATAGAAATAGACACATGCATATTTCTACAAATACTCCCAGTTTAATTTAGAGAAAACCAGAATCTTATTAGAATGCCTCTTTTGTCTTTGTTTCTCGGATCAACAGATTGTTGTTTTTCTTTTTCTTTTTGTGTGCTTTTAACCCTGTGAGATAAATGAAAGAGAAACAAACAGGGATATCCACTAAAATGAAAATTAAATGTGAATTCAAAGAGAATTTCATTCTAAGTCCAATGTAGTGTGGCGGTTGCCGTTACCCTCACACAAAGGAAAAAGGATACCCACAAAGTGAGGGTCCAAAAGCCGTATTACTGGGCCTTAGCGTGGCCGAATTTAACATATTACAAGAGAGAATCAAAGTCAGGAATCGCCAAGATCAGCAATACAGAGATACGGATACTCGAAAAACAAGCCTGGTCAATATAATATATAAACACAGGTCAATATACAAGCCGAGTCAGGATATCAGAAATTCACCGGTCAATATAAAAGCTGGGTCAGGATATCAAAAACACACAGGTCAACATACAAGCCAGGTTAGGATACCAGAAATACACACGGAGAGCAAAAATCAGGTTGCAAGATTATTCTGAGAACAGACAGCAACTGAAATACCTTGTCCTTCGGTGGGTCCCCGCTCAGAACTCAAGCTGGTTTTAGCTCATCTTGTGCCATTACAGAGAGAACGTATCAGGAGCATATCAGACTGGTTCCACCCATACGCGCAGTCCAGATCTGAAATGCCAGCAAGTTCCCTCTGCATGAGAGACACAGCAACCCCAGACGATCATTTCAGCCTTGTTAGGCATCATCAGTGAGGCACAGCTGATATCTCTCTAGGCACTGTGAGCAAGGGGTCCTCGTCTGAATTACCCTTTAAACTTATGGAGAGCAGAAATACACAGGTTAATATACAACCCGGGTTAGGATACCAGAAATACACAGGTCAAAATACAAGCCGGGTCATTATATAAAAAATGCACAGGTCAATATACAATCCGGGTTAGGATACCAGAAATACACAGGTCAAAATACAAGTTGGGTCAGGATACCAGATAACAGGATCAAAACGAAGCAAAGGTCAAATATAGGAAATCACAAGAGAGTTGCCGGAGCACTGAACGTGTTACTAAACAGAAACCATGATAAGGTAATTAATCAGTGCCTGAATAGGCTTTAAATAGCTTTACATGTGTTCTCAACAACATGGGGTCGCCTAGATGAGGTGGTCCCTCATCTGCAATTTTATTTAAGGGAGCCGTTTGCGGGACCGTTGAGCGAGGAGGGGAGCGGCATGGGCGTCAGGTACAGGTAAGTTTGTGACACATAGCCAAACTGGAAGCATAGCTGACTTAGAATATGTTATCAATTTGGATATTTTGACATTTTATTTGAAATGCACATTGAATTCTCACTTGAGTGAATAACCCTGAGAGACATCTCTTTTAAATATTTTTTTATTGTAATTTAAAAAAAAAAAAACTTAGGAAAAACAACTAAGAGAAAGGATAAACAAGAGGAAAAAAATGGAAAATGAGGAAAAATATCTCTTCATCCATAACCATACTTTTGTTAGTTTTTTCCCCCTATAGGAAGTTTCATTTTTCTCTCTTCTCCATTGAGAAACACTTTTTATCTTTTTTTTTAGGGACATTAATTGAAAAATTATAATCACATTCTCTAAAGTCCCTAATGTCATATTTCATTTATATCTAAAATGTTTTATGTTACCTTACATATGTATATGATCTCTTCAGTTCTATGCATTTTCACACGCAGTATTGGGACTGATACAGCTGATTGCCATAATCTTGGAGTCCATCACCTATGGGGTTTACTCACTAAGCAGAAGGCCATAGTTAATGAAAATATTATAAAAAAGTGTGATACAGGTAAAACATCTGTGAAAATATATTTTAAAAGTAATCTTTAATTGCTATCCAAGTGAACAGAAGTTGCAGCTCTGGGTGTACAAACAAGCATCAGACATAAATTAGACAGGAAACAGAACTCAGTAAGGGGATAGGTTGTTACTATGACTAATATATTACTTGCTGCTAAACCCTTTTTTAGGGTGAAAAAAAAGCTTGTATTACGAATATAAGGGTACTAAGACAGGAATAGAACAATGTATTACTTATCTTCATTGTTTGGCCAGGAATAATGAAATACCACCGAACGAAAAAATAAATAAAGAGTATACAAGGTTATTGTTAAGTGGTAGATTAGTAAAGGTAGGCACACAAAGACTCAATAGATAAAAATGTGAAGAACTGCAGAAGTAAGGATAAATAAAAACAAAGTTGGGTCAAAACTAAAGAGTACAAATGAACACCAGAACATGTTCTATAGAAGGCATTCAAGGGCATAGTAGGGGCAATAACACTGATGATGCTGGTTTACATTGGGTTATATGGTAACAGGGAACATCATTAATAGACACTGTCAAGCAGCAGAGGGGTGAAGACTGGAATTCATAAAAATATATGAACTGGTCTTCTTGATAGCAGGTCATGTGCCACAAAAGAATTGTCAAACATGAGTACGGAATGTTAGAACTTGATGGATTTTGAACTTTACTAACCACTTCACTCCCAGAGTCTAGTATAAACATTATTACTTTCATGTACTTAGCAGATTGAAATTTAGTTCATAAAGCCTCAGTTACCCTCATTTGTACTTTGAGAATGATTACCAGCCCGTAGAGGAGCACATTTCTCTGCAAGAACCACTGGGCACTGATTTAACACCTGAACATTTCATTGGGTCATGTCATTCCTACAGGGAGGTTAGGAGTCAGTTGACTCTACCATTTCACTTTTAGCATTACATTAGCAGTCCAGAAAGTGATAAATATTGCTACTACTATATCAGTTTAAAATTTTAGACATATATATTTTAAATGTATTTAATGTACACATTATGTGGGCATTATGCTTAAATGCAATTATTATTTGTACATTATCTTGCTGCTTTTAGTAAGCTGCACTGCAAGTAATGCCCTGAAGGTCCTTACAAGTACCTGCAAACAAACTATTTTTTTTATTTTTTATAATTCTTTATTTTTGTAGTGCATAGGTAAGTAACAGTCGCTTGTAAGGTACCCCAAAGGCAATCCTCCAGCGTTTCATATTTATGTGTTACATTGGGGTTTAGGAGAAACATGCACAATTTTTAGGGTTATTAAGTAACGATTAATACAATTCGTTGCATACAAGTTTGATTAGTTATGTCTCGTCAAAAAGGTTAGTGAAATTTTTCAAACAACAGTGAGATTGCAATGCTATCTTGCTTAACTAGTAATGCATTAGGTCATGTATGATATATATGAGGACATGCTTAAACATTATATTATGACATGCTTAAATATTGTATTTACTATGAGACACACGTTTACGTTTAGGTACCATGCAGACAGATTGGGTCTGAAGCAAATCGGCTAAGGCATAAAACATATTTTAAAAACACACAGGATATGTTACTGCCTCCACATCTACATGAAACAAGGCTCCATCGGGTGGTCAGGCGGATGTCTAAATATGATGTCTGGCAAGATTCACAATTTGGCACTTAAGTTCTGCACATTTTGTTAGTAACCTTTAAGTACCAGCCATACACAATGAAAACATATGTTGATTGTCGTTCTGCTAGTGTATTATGAGGGGAGAAACATAGATAAATAAAAAAACTGGCTAAATGGCTAATGAGCAAAATTAAAGTAAATTGGTCTATCCTTGCCTACTGTATTAGCAAGCTGAGATAACAATAAGTAGGGGAACAGTGCACCAGCTATAGCCTGCTCGGTGAGGTTATGCCTTATCACCGCTCTTAAGCTTGCATAGGTATAGTCCGCATTCGGTGCCGTCCATCATCCGATCCCGCAGGTGGGCCAGCGGAGACTGGCCGATTCCTTGTCAGGTGCAGGAGAGACTGTGTGCTGATCCCGGACCTCTGCTTGTGGACCATAGTAGGTGTGCCATGTAGAGTTGTCATCGGGTGGGTCCCGTTGAGGCTCCTCTGGCAGGCACTCATCCGTTCCCTGCCACTGTTGAAATGGCTAATATTGTGGTGATGTGTAACCGAGGTGTCAGTCCTGCCCCAGGGTCTCGGAGGGGTTGGTACCTCTTGGTAGTGACCTTGGTGTCTTCTGGGGTCTGTGATCTTCCCATTTGGTTGGACCTTGCATGTTCTTGGTTTAGGCTGTTGTGTATATGTTGCAGCCCTCCTTGGGGGTAGTTTGTGCTTGCCGATTAGGACCCTCTGTGCTCTCTGCCCGGGTGGGTAGCTTCTGCTTGTTGTATTAGCTTGGGACACCTTCCCACCTTCCGGGGGTTTCCCGCGCCTCATCTTGCTGCTTCTACTTCGCCAGTGGGTAACTTTTGTATGGATGCCGTTTGCTTCGTTCTACGTGATAGCTTTGCCCAAAATTTGATAAAGAGCTCCTCGATTTTGTCGGTTGCTTTGCTGTTAGGGCCTGCTGCCTCTGGTCGCATTATTTGCTTGCCGCGTGTTGTGGAGTTAGGCGCGTCCGCCATCTTGGGTGTCGCCGCTCTTATTCTGCCCGAGAGTGTTGGCGCTACCTCTGCTTTGTCCAGGGCTGCGGTCGTTCAGCTCGGCAGGGACCGTGATATCCCCCACTGGTCCAAGGGGGGTGGCGGGGGGAGACGATGTGAGAGTGCTCCCTCTTCAGCCAGAGAACCGGGAGAGCGGCCGCCTCTCCTCGGCTCCTACCCATGTAGGCCGCAGGCTGCGATGTGGTCAATTCCGCCATGGAGGGTCTCATATTTGGTATCCCCTGATGCAGCATCACCTCCTGGTCGGGACTATCGCTGTCCACAACTGGTACGCTCGGGTGGTCGGGTGTTAAAACCCAAATCTTGGCCTCAGGCTCAGGAGCTCTTAGCAGGCACGTCTGCTTTGCTCGGCAGGTAAACTCCGCCCCCCGTAAGCAAACTATTTGACCATTTGTATATATCGATTTTCATCAAGCCTACTATATATGCAAAAAAATTTATTTTTGCTTTTTATTAGCATTTCACACTCTGTATGAAATATTGCAAGATAAAGGGCACTGTATACTGTCAAAAGCTTTTAATTTTCCAATTATTTAATAAAGGCTTAACAAATAAATAAAAAAAATATTATTGTGTACATTTAGATAAATTAAATGTAAACTTTTTTTTTTACCTTTGTCTAAAAGGCAATATATACACAAAATTGCTGTTTTATTATATGTTTATAAGCTAACTATGCATTCCTAACTTCAAATATATGTTAGGCTAATATTTTTTTATCAAAAAGTGCTTAATAGTGAAAGGGTTAAAGCTAAATAATAAACCATATGACAATGACACTGATTTAATATTTTTTGGATACTCTACTTTAAAATTATTGATTTGAAAAAATATGTTAATATAGTAATATTTAGATTTTATATATACATTTGTGTTCGAGGCAACATCGAATATGATTAATGCAAGACTGTGTAATAGCGTAACCTGCAATAGAAAAAGCCGGTTGAGGTGTTCCAAAACCGACATTTACGGTAGGCCATTAAATAAAGAAGGCCCACCCTATTAGAATGTAATGAATAAAGGGAGTGGAGGGATATATGAAAACTGTAGTTTAAAAATTCTGGGAGTTGACTAAGAAGTCTAGAAATGAAGGCTCTACCTTGCGGAATGATTCTCATCGCAAAATTAAGGGAGCCCAGCAGAGATTGTAACTCGTTGCGGTTACAGGAACCAATTTGAATATATTGGTCGATACTGCCGAATACCACAGAATCAAGTTGGATGCCCAGGAAATTAATGACAGTGTCAGGACCTTCTGTTTTTTTTGGTAGAGACTGGAACCCCTGATGTTTGGAATAGTTTCATTGCTTTACATAGATTGCTTGGGGGGGGAGAATTGCTTTCAATAAATAGAAAATCGTCCAGATAGTGGATTACTGTATGGCAACGGCATGTATTCAAGAGGAGCCAACACAAAGTCTCTGCGAATGTGTCAAATATTTTAGGACTGCTTTTTGATCCAAAGGTAAGCCTTGTGTAAAAATAGTACAGGCCATTCCATTTGATACCATGCAGATGCCATAAAGATGGATGAATGGGTAACAACTTAAACGCATTAACAATGTCGGTTTTGCTAAGCCAGGCCCCTATGCCTGCTGTAATGATCGCATCTATTGCATTGCCAATTGTTGTATACTGGAGTGAAAACTCTTCTGAGGGAATCAAGGAGTTGAGACTAGGGACTACAGAGAAGTGTGGTGCAGAGAGATCTATGATCAATCTCTGTTTTGCCGAGTTCTTCCCAGTGACCAGACCAATAGGGTTTGTCCTCCAGTTGGAAAATGGAGGTTCCTTAAAAGGCCCTAATAAGAACCCTTGGCCCACTTTGATATCAGCCATGGCTGATTGAATGTTGTTGCACTCTACTATACCTGCTGGCATGCGAATAATGCCCGTATGGAAACCATGCCTATATCCTGTTATTAAAAATTCAACCAGGTGTGTGGAAGGATGTGTGGACAGAAAACTAGCAAGTGTACCAACATTTACCGAGGTCAAATAAGGCTTGGAATGCATTTTATTTGGCCAAATGGATTTTGCATGTGCTCTGTAATAGTGAGAACAAACATGCAACAACCGACAAGCACTATGACCCCCCATACTTTAGTTGAAATTATTACAAATTTGCATGTTATTTAGGTACACAATGGGGCGACCAAGCTTGTCCTTAACCGGTTTGTCAATTTTTTTTTTTTGCTACTGCTCGGGATAACCATGCTAGGAGAGATATCAGGTGAAATAGGACAGAAATTTGCAGAATGTGAGGTGGATTGCACAAGCTGGTGTGCCCCATCCAGCAAAGGGTCTGCAAAAGAGTTCTGTGTCCAGTTTTACTGGCAGGCTAGCTAATGCCAAGTGGCAAAACAATTTACTAGGTTGGTAACTAGGTAGGCACTACTAAAGCATAAGATAGGTTAGGAGTAACAAGTGAAGCCTTCCCTATGCAACCGTGCGAGGCGGCAAGCTATGAGTTGGCCCATGGGGCGTATTACCTCATGCATGGAGGATGGGTGTTGACCTCGGGGGACCACTGACTCTATGGCTGAAAAAGACATATCTACAAATCCTAATGGCCACCTAGTTCCCTATAAGCCAGTAAAACCTTTCTAACTAGGGGTAAGTTGTTGGAGTTAATATGAACATCACATACCTGGAGTTAATGCTCATGCTTGTAAGGTCCGTAACCTAATGAAAAGGAATGAGACAAGTTGTAGGAAGGCCATGGGAATGGAAGGAGGTAATGCTCCTCTTTTTTTTATATATATAGACTTACCTGACACCAAAATTGAGACTCCCACTAAAGGAGGTGGAGAAGGGAAGGAGAGGTCTATACCTATTAACAACAAGATGGGTATACCAATTATTACACATATCGCTTAGAAGATCCTGAGTGTACACATACCAAAATAAATATATATATAATTATTTACTCTTTGGAATAGGATTCGAGGTCTGAAGAGCAAATGCTCTCAATTGCCAAACCTCGCAAGCTTGAATAGACCGTGCATTAAAAGCAAATAAAAGGACCAAACCAAAAAGGCTGATTCTCAGCGTATTGAACAAACGTAATCTGTTAATTGATACCTGCAATTAATATTAAAAGTACTTGTTTTAATACATTTTAACCTTACAAACAATCCATAGTTATCATAGATGTTATACCCTATAATGAACCCTAGAGGGCCACAAGCCAAAATCTAACTAGGCTGTATGTGCGAAACCAGAGGGAGTTTAACGTATAGAGAGTTCCTATGACCAGTGATCATGAGAAAAGGTGCAAACGTATTGTATGCATACAGTAAAAGAACGAAATGCCCACCAAACCTACCAGACTCTACAAATGAAATAATTAAAGACATGAAAGCTCTATATGGCTATAGAGCCTTCGTGCCCACTTAACCGGGTGAAACATGCGACCGTGTTCATGCACAAACAAACCGTTCATATGGAAAGAACTGAACGGATTGGTATCCGTGCAGGCATGAGCCTGAAAGCTTTCCCACGAATGGAGGCTTAGCATTCACAAAACAACTGAACAGTGAAATTTATACAAAATGAGCATAAACGAAATTAGTATTAAACCGCGATGATGCCAAGTGAGGGGGGCCGGCATCCACAGAACTGAAAAGACTTTGTGTAACACTCTAATCCCAAGACAAGGTATCAAAGGAAATTAGAACTTTTGTCACAGTATAATACGATTTGTATATTTTTATATTTTGGAAAAATTATTGTAAAATTTTGCCCTAAATATTTGGAAAGCTTATCAAAAAATATAAAATCAAGGGAATGCTAGGGAATCTCTTGACAGTCAACTTGACAGTCATCTGGTCAGAATAACTCAAACAAAAAGAAATAATAAAACAACCCATCGGACTGGTTAAATGTCCAGAAGACACAGTTTATACTTTAAGATGATGCCAGTTTCTGCACTTCATATCTAACACCATTACAACTGACTTGTGAAGACAGAAAATGAGATGTCGAGCTGGATAAAAGCAAAAAAGAAAGACATGGGGGTAATTGACTATAACAAAAACCTTCCAATATCTCTTGCGTTACACATGGTTTCAACAGTGCTAGTTGGTGGCACATCTTGGTCATAAAGCTGTTATTCCACACAATTTGGCCAGAGTATGATTAAAGTTTCTCCATGTTTATATCGCAGTCTAAGCCTTGCTTTGTTTCATTTGACTTGTTATTGTCTAAAAGTTTCAGGGAACCATTTATCATTCATTGAAGCCTTATATTGAGTTACAGAGAAACATTTGTCATTCAGTGAAGCTTTATTTTGATGTTGCTTGGCCCACAGCTTAGCAGAAACCTTCCTAATGTGTTAAATACTTTATTAATGTTTTTAAAATTAGAACAGTAGTGATGCCCACAGAACAGCAAGGCTGAGGGGAATGGGCCTTAACATAGCCAGGAGGCTATCATAGGAATATGTAAAGGTTTTACTTGGAGGATGTGTAAGTGGGACTTATGGCTAATATAAAAAGCAGACATTTTTGGTGATGATCCATTTTAATTTATTCTCACCTCCATGTTTTTGCCCCACCCTTCCTCCCTAGTTTATTTGAGGTTTGTGTGGGGGTGTTGGAAGCCCACTTTCTCCCATTTCGACACTACGGTGGCAGGCGATGGATAGGAAAATTGGGGGTAGGTCAGCTATTCAGTATGAATAGTTTTGTTTGTAGTTGGTATTGGTTCAAGCTCGTCGGTGGCTCGTGGGGGGCAATCCACCTAAATAGTGGGTTTTGCACTATAGGGTCAGGAATACATGTTCCTGACCCTATAGTGTTCCTTTAAGCATTAAAACAGTAATGTTTTGACTAGTATGGATTTTCATTTTGATGAATTTACTCAATTATCGAAGTCCAAAGATTTGTCAGATTCAAGGGACCAAGAGTAGCCTTCTCAATGCCAGAAAGGAACGACTATAAAGTAATTTGAAAGGTTTGTTCTAAAAGGAGCTTTTTTTATCAAAAAGTCTGAAAGGTGTCACGAAACTGGGAAGAGAAGAGAAGAGATATATCATAAAACATAATCTAATAACCTCAGTCCTCTCAAATAATGTTCTCGATTCTCCTGTTTACAAAGCCACCAATGACTTTCTAAAATTGAGTATTTGCTTAGTTTATTACTTTCTGAGTTGTCAAATAAAGCATTTTCTCTAATGCAATACTTTCATCTGACTTTACTGAAATAAAGTTGTGGTTTTTTTTTTTTGTGCTTTTGTTCAGATTGAGAAAAGAGCCTGGAGCAAACTGTAAGTCACACAATTATATCTGAGGTTGTTCAATCACCTGGCAAGATGCACTGATCGTAATATACACGGCTGAATAAAATAAATTATTGTTTTGCAGGAAAATGCTCCATTAAATGGCCACATATGTTGGATTTGTTGGTAATATTGATTAAGGAACCATTTGCAATTCATTTGTCCTAATGATAAAAGTCTTTTGATAAAAGCAAAAAAAACGTATAATAAATAGTCTATCAGTGGAAGCAAAAAAGGCAAATGATGATAGGTTAGTGAATACGTGGAATAGCATTCCACTGGAAGCAATAAAGGCAGGGCCAGATTTAAATGTCAGGTGCCTGTAGGCACAGAATTCTATTGTACCCCTGCACTTCCCACCCCCGAAAAACCTAGATAAGCGATTTTAATGATTTATAACTTTGCAGGTATAACAAAAAAATAAAAACCAAGCATAATTATTCTCACATTTTAAAACATGAGAATTTAAGTGAATTCAAAGTGAATTTGAAATTTTACTAAAAATAGCCGATTTGGAAGATTTCTCTAAGCTTTCAGTATGTCTGGCCTTACATTTGGAATTCACTTTGAAATCTAAGGTTAGTAAATAACCCTGACATATTAAAATTTGACAACTGCATATGTATATATGTATGTGCATATTTCGACTTGTAATGTATTGTGTTTGGAACCGTGAGTAAAGAGACTGTATGGAGCTGTGCAAAAGCATGCACCGTTACAAAATGTTAGAACTTGTTAGGGTAAAAGGACGTTTAAGGTTAGAGAGGGGTTAATGCGTTAGATGACATGGCACATTTAGTGTTAAGTGGATTTTAAGCTTGAGAGAGGTTATAGTTGTGATATAAAGGGTGTTTAGAAGTATTGGGTTTAGGGTTAAGATTGGGTTAAATTTTGATATTGGGCTATATGGTGCGTTTAATTTTTACGAGGAGTTAAACTTTGGATTAAAGTAAAGGGTTTTGTTTTAGGCTTTCAGTACCTAAATGTAAGACTAAGATAAGAGTTTGTTCTGTTTTGGCAAAGGATTAGATTCAGGGGAAAAGTGGTGTTTAGAGTACAGCCCTGTGGATTTTGAAAGGTTATTTGCAAAGTTCTCACCCTGATATTATTGATATTAGTTGTTATACAGTGTGCATCACTCACTGCTGTCCTTTCTTCTCCTGCAAAGCATTTCCTTCGGGTTGATCCTTTCCACTTCCTGTCCAGCCACACACACAGACCCTAATGGAGCTAGGGTAGCACCCTCTAACTATTTGGACCCTCTAGCAGCTCTGCTATCAAGCAAAGGACACTGACCAAGGCAAGGTCATTATCTTCACTCACAGGTCCACCTACTCTCCAAAATGTTTTACATTTACATTATATTATTTACATTATAAGTGCTGTAAATAAGTGTACAGGACAGGCAGCTGCATACTCTGCCTAATAGTAAAGCATTCCCTGAGTAAAGGGTAAGAATAATAGCTAAATAATAGTTGATACATGGAATAGCCTTCGAGTGGAAGCAGTAAAGGCCAAGAATGATGTAGTAGATACCTGGGATATTGAAAATGAGAAATATGCAACACATATTAATCCAACTTGTAGAACAAGTCAGACAGATTAGATGGACCGATCTGAGCACTTCTGCCAGGATAGTTTATGTTTCCGTATCTCCATATTCTCTGCAATACTCATAACTTAGTAAGAATCACAACTAATCATGACATTCTTCAAAACATGAACACATTTGTCTAGAAGTTTTCTCTCTTCCCCCAAAGCCATTAGTTAAACACTGTATCAGGATGTTCTCTTAATAGATTCCATTGTGTGATTACCTTGCTGAACCTGGAGACTAAACACTAATAATATAGCAACTTCTCATCGCCTCTTGACTTCATATTCAAACTGCAAGTGTTCTCATCTCCCAAACTTTAAGAACTTGCATTCAATTTCCACTTGTTTCCTAACTTCTTGTTAGACATCGTATAAGCGCCTCTCTGTAAAATAGGAAGCGCTTCCCTTGTTATCCCATTTTATGCCTCGTAAACCGCAGCAGTGTTTTATAAGCTCACAGCCCACAAATCTTATACTTTATGTGCACAATGTATCACTGTCTTACTGAAGTGTTAAGTGGAGCTGGACAAGTCATATCACAGCATACATACATAGTAGCCCTTCTTGACTTGCTTTAATGTCTTTATGTCCACGGTCAATAGCCAGAGGCAACCTCCACATTCCATCGGCCATGACACATCTTACTGGGTCATTTTGTGTGTATTGTCCTGCTAATATCAGGGAGATATTTTCTCTCTATTATGTATAAATATATCTGGGGTGGGAGAAGATACCTGGGGTTCCTTTATTTTTACTTACAAGCACAACCACAATTTTAAGGGATCATATCCTTCATGGCAGGTTGACATACCCAGGTTATCCTAGGAGTCTACAATCTGTTACTGTAAAGGAGTCGGTTTGTCCACTGCAGTTTGGTCAAACCTTTATCAGGCTCCCACAGTAACACATTCATACAGTGATACAATCGCTAAAATGAAAACTAATTTGCTCTAACTTCATGCTGGCAACAGGACATCAGAGCTGACGTAGTGGAGGATATGCATTCAGGCTTTTTATTGATAATGTATATAATACTTATTATAAGAGGCCCTTGTGCAGATAATAAGTGAAGAAAAAAAAAAAGTCAGTCAAAGGCCACGTTCAAAAAAATATTGGTTCTGTGCCAGGTAAAACATAATTCAGACCCAATTTGGCCATTTATGCAACCTGACATCTTCATGGCATAGATTTAGCAAGGTACTGTAAATATGCATACCTCCCAACTTTTCCTATTTAGGTGGGACAGTCTGTATTTTGAAAATAAATCCCCCTGTCCTACTGCAACTCTTTTCTAGGAGCTCCATATTGTTGGTGTGTCTGAATGTATAACTGAACACATACACACATGCACAAGGGGTTGCCATGCTTAGGGAAGTGATTACAAGCAGGGCCAATTACTCCACACCACTCCACACCACTCCCCGCCAACTTCAGACATACATATCACACTCAGCCAAGCCCCACAAAGAATCACACTCAGCCAAGCTCCGCACAAACATACTCAGCCACCACACACATCCCACCCAGGTGTATTGCTTGGGGGTGCATGGAGGGGTACTCTTCTTTGATATTTGCAACAGGTCCCTGAAATCTCTAGTGATGCCCCTGCCAAACACATAAGTAAGGCAGGTAATAAATCTATGGCCATATTTAGTTTCAATCCACTCAATCTGCTGTCCTAGGCCCAAACAAAGCCGGCCTAGCAGAAAAGACATCCCTGCATTAGAATAAAGTGAAGTCACTGTCGTTTTTTTGTATGTATCCTTTTTGCATGTGTCCTTTAGAAATGCAGTATCATCCATTAGAAAATCGTTAGATTGGAGTCATAAAGGGAGGCACATAGTAGACACAAAGAAGATATGAATGCAATTGCTTTCAAATAAGGTTCAGTGCACAAGCAGGGGAGGGTGAGCAAGGACCGCATGTGCCACCCCTGGGCCAATAGTAAAGAGAAGTTTGGGAGCTGCTGTCTTACTGCACATCACTAATTATAATTTGTAACTTTATTATTGTATTATTATTTTATTCCACTTATTTCAGTATTAGTATAAACAATCAATATGACATTAGCATAGGAAATGGTGTGTAATAGGAAAAAAAATGTGCTGTTCTTGCCAAAATGTTGGCAATTTTAGGTGTTCCCAAGGCCACACGTAGACAGCTCTTCTATATGCTTAGTTGGTTACACCAACCACCGTCACCACTTCTGCTTTTACAAATGGTGATGGTGGTAGCAATCTGTATTTTAGCTTGTAACACTATAAATACAGAATAATCTTTTCCATCAGGGGCTAGTTGCAACCCTGGCACAAATAACTTAGCAAGCCCAGAATTCTGTTCCAGATGGCCTAATGTTAATTCTGTGCAAGAAGTACACAGCGCGCTGGCAACAGACATAGTGAGCTTCTCCCTTGCAGTGCTAGCAACAAAATGAAGCCATAATCTTCCCTCTCTCCCTACCCTCTGTGTGCTCCCAATCTACATTGACAATCATTTTTGTTTTAAATTCCCACCCACCCTGTCCACCTCCTCCCATCCTCCTTCCTCTGCCTGGCGTGTAGCACATGCATGTTTTAAAGCCCACTTGATAGCGGTGGAAAATCAAAGGGCATTGGGGATTTCCTGACAACACAGACTTTGATGTGCAATTTGGTAATAATCTCTATCTTAATACATTTTACAAATTTGCAGATAAGAAGTTGACATGGGTATACTAGCATTTTTTCATTGCCGGGTAACGCCACACCATTATGGACAAATCTCATATAGATTTCTTCATTCCCCACTTATCGTTTGACAGTTTTAGGATACTATACACCACCAAAGAATATATTAATATATAAAAATTACGCCAATGATTCCTGAACGCCCCGCGAGACCTGCGGAACTGCTATTAACAGCAACGTTAGAGTTCTCAGCCCATAAACTCAGGACGGGAAGATCTTTGATAAAGCCCTTCATTCATTGATTCCTCAAACACAAGAACAAATCAATTGTCTAATATAATATTAACATCATATATATGATTAAATCCCAGTACTGGCAGGCTTAATAGACTTGAAAATATATCTAGAACCCGAAAAGCAGTGAAGTTTTATGCTGGAGGGTAAGACTCTCACTGCAGAAAAAAAGGAGACAGGAGAGAAAATGGATTAAAGTTATCATATTTATTTTGCTTAGGGTCAAAACAATCTTGCAACATGATGGAATAATATTGTACTACACACAGCTTTCTGCCCTATCTGGTTTTCAGTCGTCTGACTTGCAGCCCTTTCATTCAAATCATTTTTCAAATAACTGTCTGCAAACCAGGAATATTTTATTACTCAGTGTATTTTGTTTCCCCAAAAAGTGCATCACCTGCAGAATATGCCGCAGTAAAATTACAAAGCAATCCTCAATGGATTACCCCCCAAAAACTGAAATTGGGTTGTAACAATCTGTTAAATGGAGGAGATTTTGATTTTATAATCTCACCGCTACAGAGTGCCAAAATGCTATTTCTCTCTCTCTCTCTCTCTCTCTCTCTCTCTCTCTCTCTCGCTTGCTCTTTTTTTATTTTTAACAAAAGTTCTTTATACACCAAAACACTTTTTACTGTTGGTGATGGATTGAGATTTCTGTCACAGGAATCTGGCTGCTATAAAAAAAACTTTGTTATGTTAATAAATGATCCTGATTATCATACAAAGAGCCAGACTGCAATAATGTACATTTTAATGTGGAAGATCAGTGCCCAGTGACTGAAATTGAGTTATTTCCTGGACAGAGGAGACATTAATGTTTCTGGCTGTCTCTGGATGTGGCTGTCTCTGGGTATGTCAGAAATATTAAACATGGCTGTCTCTGTGTATGGTGGCTATATTAAACATGGCTGTCTCAGTAAATGTTCACTATATAAACATGGCTGGCTGTGTATGTTGGCTATTTTAAACATGGCACTCTCACTGCACGTCTCACCATGGCTGGCTCCGCCTCCATGGCTGAGATCATCAATCTTGATGACCTCAGCCAATCCAATGCTTTCCGATAGAAATGTGCGGCAAAACACAGCGCTGTGCCAACCAGCCTCTCCTCATAGAGAGGCATTGAGTCAATGTATCTCTATGAGGAGCGTACTTGATGCACACATTACTGGACTAGGAGGAACCTCTATTGGCCGTCTGAGTGACTGCCACTAGAGGTGTTACTAAGCACAAATCTGAACATTACCTGAAAAGGCAGTGTTGTAATTGCACAGTCTGCAGGGACAGGCTATAGACACCAGAACCACCAATTAAGCTGTAGTGGTTCAGGTGACTATAGTGTATACTCTTTAAACATGGCTCTCTCTTTAGAAGAGCTGTTTACATTAAATCTGGCGCATTGTATAAAATATCACATTTAATTTGTGTTATCCTTTTTGTATGTGTAATGGTGCATTTAAAAAAAATAAAATGTCAGTTTTAGTAATTGACATAAAAAAATCTACATTAATCCTGGGACAGCATTGGAGAAGGGGAAAGCGAAACATTGTTTCTCTTTGTCTATCCTTCTCTATGTAAGTGACAGCTGCAAAGGGTGGAGCCTCTAACACTGATTGACATTCATCGTCTCCAACATATGTGGTGATGTTCACAGGCATCCCTGGGTATAGTTCAACTTGTGTGTCAGCATTTAAAGGGAAAATATTAATAAACTAGTATGTATATTATAGTCATCTTTTAGCTGTCCAAGAGTCACTTTAATAGTCCATACAGGATTCATACAGTTGTCTTAGAATGTAATCTCAGAATGCTTTGGATTCTGGATAAATGATGTATAACACTATGAGACAGGCTGCTTAATACAATAATGTAAATACTTTTACTATTTTAAAGGCAAAAACACATGGAGCCAAGAAGTAAGGTAACGCCACTTCCAACTCTTACAATTGCAATTCCCAAAGCATCCTGAACGCTGTAGTTCTACAAACGATGGGGGAAATATTTTATCGACCCCAGTTATAATCTAATTATAGAAATGAATAAGTCTATGTAAATACCTACTCTTGTAGCATTTCAAATAATTTTGCATTCTGAGTATAGTCAATAATTAGCAAAATACTAGGTTATTTCTGCTATTTTGCCTCTAGATAAACCTAATTTTCTTTATGTCAACCGAGGAGAGAATAAGGTAAGAATCAGAGAAAGGGCTGCTCGTGGCTGTGACATTTGGTGGTCGATATCTAACTAGAAGACACTCATGTGGGTACACGTAAAGTAACTGTGCCTATTGCCTAATTCTCTCAAAAGACAATGGACGTCCTTCAGAAATAAGAAGGTATTACTGTCTTCGCTAGTACCTGGCTTGTGACGGGTAATGTTCAATCATAAGACACCAGCATCCATCACCCTGAGAATCAATTCTGTTAAGTTAATCAGAAAACTAACATACAAATCATGAAACTCTATTAGTTCTGGAGAAAAAGGCCAAGTAATGAGGATCCAGTAAGATTTATAAGCACATACAGTTCCCAAAGTCAAGAAGTCGTTAGGATTATTAATAGCCATTGGAAACTCCAGCAGGAGGAATATCTGAGTAATAATTTGGGAGGGGAAAATATGACAAACTGTAGGCAGAAACATGCATTGTCGGTAGGTTTAGAACTCTGACGATTAAACGTGGCATTGCAGATGCTTGCGGACTACACTTCCCATGATGCTTAGCCAGATAGAATTATTACTGCATTTTTTTTATATTTTATGGTAGGTTGTGGCAATAGAGACATAGCAACATGAGCAAGAGCACAGATAGGTATGTAATATTATCTGCCACATTCTGTTCAGTGAATATTAGTATATATACTATGCTTCAATGTGAAATTTGGGCCCACTATCATTGTGGTTTAATCTGTTTGGTACAGAGGATTAAAAACCTGATCACTCTCAAATAAGGGCTTTCTCTCCAGGTCTTACTGGTAATATTATCTACCCAACATTGATGTGTCTTCCCTACCAAAGTTACTGATTATAGGCCTCAATTTAATAGTATCTTTGTTTTAATAAGCTTTCCAAATTATTTAATACTATATTAAAAAGTATTCAAATGATTTGTTTACAGAAGCCACAATTAAAGGGACCTTATAGTCACTAGAAAAACTACAGCTTAATGTAGTGGTTCTCGTGTCTACTGCCTGTCCCTGCAGGCTTTTAAAAGTAAACATTACATTTTCAGAGAAAACACAGTGTTTACATTACTGCCTAGTTACACCTCTAGTGACAGTCACTCAGACAGCCACTGGAGATGCTTCCTGGCTCAGTGCAGCACAGTGTGCAGCACTGAAGTTCAGCGTCTTCATGTTCTGCATGGAGGCAATAAAAATTTCCTCACAGAGTTGCATTGATTCAATGTATCTCTATGACGAGATGCTGATTGGTGCAGTGTGGCGTTTTGCTATGGGAAAGCATTGGATTGGCTGAGTTCGTCAACGATGATGGTTTCAGCCATGCAGGCGGAGCAATGGCAAAGTCAGCCACGACTTAACCCATGCAGCGCTGGAATAAGGGTAGTAGATAACTGGAATAACCTTCAGTGGGAGTTAAATGAAACCAAAGGCAAATACTTGAAGAATGTTTGAGATGTGTAAAATATTTGGTGCGATCTAAAGATTTACAAACAAACAAAAAAAACATACAAAATCACTGCTTGACTAAATGGTTTTATTTGTTCTTCAAATATTTATTAATGACACTAAAATATTGGTTTATTTCTTTTACAAGCCAGTTAGCCAGTTCCCTTCTGAGTCCCTCCTTTCGTGTTTTGCAACATTCCTGAATCGCATAAAATGCATTTCTCATTTGAAACGGACAGCAGGTGTCACTTTGAATCAGTGTACAGCAATGTGTAACCACCTCTGGCTAGTTAGGGTTAATTTGCATCAGCAAGTGACCCTTTACGTGTTTACAAGACAAATGTCACTGGTCTTGCAATATAACATAATTTCCCTCCTGCACTGCTCTTAATCCAATAAATCGTAACATGCCCCCTCGCTGCTGTCCACCAGCGAAGCCTAAAACATTTATCAAACCTGATGTAGGGAGGAGGGACAAGGAAAATGAATATTTATTTGGTAAACTTGCTGTCTGTACACCTTTGTAAATAGTTTACTGTATACATTATGACCAATCTACACTCCGGTAATTTACATCAAACTGATAAATGGAGAGTCCCTGAAGAGGCTCACATTGCATTGAGGTTCAATAAAACAGACCCTTTCAGCATCAAGGGTGTAATTGGGGATTCTGTCTTCTGCGTGGATGAGCTTATTAGTTCTCCTTCCTATCCCCCCCTCACCCCCTTGTCAAATTACAGCCTGAACGGAGCATATTATGTTTTATTGACCCGTTGATGAGTTCCCAGGCTGCAATCTTACCTTGTCAGCTTGTCAAGTCATCTCTATTACATTTAACACCCGTTGTGCTGAGACAACAACTCAGATGAAATCCTCCAAGCTGCAGATCTGGAGGAAAAACATATATATCTCCATTAATGAGAGCAAACACGTGCGTAAAACATGTCCCCTCCTTGCGAAAATGAATGACGGATAATCTTTTGAAAACTAGAAATGTGTCCAATGGATGGCAAAGCAATGGGTTGAGCTTACCTCTGGTCTTCAGGGGGTTAATCATGCTAGCATAAATTAATGATTATTTTTTATTTATTTTGGTTCTGATAACAGTATATTAAGATTTTTAAAAGAAGGACTTTTGCAAGAATTATGTCCTTTCCTGGTAGATGCTTTGATAAGCTGCAGATATCTTCCTTAATATTTGTTGATTAATTTGTGTAATTATTATTATTATCACTATTATTTATATGTCACCAGCATATTTAATTGCTGCAAGCACATTGAAAAAAGACGAGTAACAATCTACCACTTTGTAAAATACTGCTTGCAAAGCAAAAGGTGAATCCAGCAATCAATCATATCTTTTAAACACTTTTTTTATGTTATACTACACTTTAAAAACAAATACTGTCACAACAAATATGTTAGAATTCTAACAGTCTATTTAAAACAGAAACATGTAACGAAATAAGAAAGAAGGAAAATCATTGCTCCCTGTAACCATGTTTTGCTTATTTTAAATATTATAGTATTCTTTAACTAATTAATGTTCAATACAACTATTTTAATATGACATTTCCATTAAATCAACACTCCATGTAACTAAACAGCATTTAGACATACTAACTTCTATCTTCCTGAAGGGGTTATTGTGCAAAGATCCTGTCCCCACATCCTTTCTTTTTAATATGTTTAATTTTAGAGATAAATATTTTTTTCTGTGTGTAGGTATGCCTCCATGGGCTGTCAATCATCCAGCTGTAATATTCTCTTCCTGTATGGCATGCAGAGGCCAGTTATGAAACTATTGTAAGTTAAGTTTCAATGGCTTAGGAAATATTTGTGCACATTTTAGTAAATGCATTTTTTGCAAAAGAAACACAATAGACATTATAACCACTTCGAATGAATAAAGTGTTTATGCATCATTGAGTCAATGGCTGCCAGTCTCCATGTTAAACAGTTTGCAAGCCATTTAGAAGAGATACTCAGTCCTTAGTAACCTGCCGCCCAACCCGCAGTTATGATATAGCTAAGGCGGAATTACGCCTTACCAAATCATACTAGGGACTGGGGCAGAGATTACTCTCTCAGCCTATCACTACCCACTGCCATGTTGACATTGGGTGTTTGATCATTCAGTACCAGTGCAGACTGTTCAGATACCAATGCTGGACACAGCAAGAGCCTCCATTGTACCTCACATCACAGCTAAAAGCGGTCACAAAATGGTCAAAGAGCACACTGTGGCCTAGGCAGTAACAGGTCAGATAATTAAGCAGTTGGGGAGACCTCTCCAATCAGCTCTTGGTATTGGCCACTGAGCATTCGTCCAGTTTGTCGAATCGCCAATCCGGGCCTGTCAGAGTGAAAAAAATCGGTTCTAATTAAAACAACCACAAGCAGAGGTGTTCAGGAAAAGAAGACAATGTCTCGATCACTCCATGTATAGAAAATAGAGAGAGCCTTTATCAATGTCTTGCTAACAAACTGCGATGCTTGGCCATAGACCTGACAGCATCCCTTTATGGCAACCCAATATTTATACTTTTTTGCATACACTGTTATGGTAATTCACTAAACCAAGAACTATTGAGAGCTGAAAGGGAGTTGTAACTTTGATTCCAAAACAGAAAAACTGTTCGTATCATCCAACTCTGCAAGTTCCTCGTTTAGTAAAAATCCTGTAAGTGTTTCACTGTTGTACGGTATACCTTCCACCAAGTATGAATCCCAGATTCTTCAAAATGTCACAAAGTTGTTACCTTGTATCAACTGACTAACACTAAGCAATGATTTGTTCTGCACAAACTATGTCAGCCTTGTTTGGTTTCCTTTGTCAATCAGAGTTTTTTGGTCAATGGCCTCTTATTGGTTGTGTGTGTTTCCTTTGATTAAATATTGCTGCAGGTCTTGACTCATGCAAATTGTCATTTTTCCCAGCTTGTTGCTTTCTTATTTATCCTAGAATTTATACACATACACAACTCATGTCTCATTTGTTTCAAAAGTAAAAGTTTGTCTATAACCTGCTGTCTACCTGCCATGTTTTGTGATTGACTTGGATTCAGGACTCTACATCAGTAAGGGATAAAAGCTTTTACTGCATTCTCCTTTCACCGATCTCCTGCCAGTCATCCTCAGACTGAAGAGGATTTCAAATGTTACATCAATAAGTGAACAAAGCTGTTAGCTGGCTTCACCAAATCAGTTTATTTCGTTGAAACTATCCAAAATGGAGAACGTGATATACATCCAGTTTTTGAACACAATCTATAAACAACTGAGTCATTTTAAAGATAATATTATATTTTAGCAATTCATTCTTTTCTCTAATGCTCAGATCGTTTTATTTCCCAAGATAATGTATCCTGAAAATGAAAATTATTTTACAAACTTTGCAATTATTGTAAAAAATGTTAACATGGAATATAAGCAGTTTTGTATCTTGCATTGATTATTATTATAATTATTATTATTATTATTTAGGTGTCTGGTTTACTTTAAAGGCTCTTTTTAAAGTGAAGTTAAGGACAATATCGTTTACATCTAAAATGCCTACCCTGTAATGAACCTCGTAAAAAGCAATTGAGATCTTGGAGTTGTGATTTCCCCCAACAGAATTTGTTGTCATTTTTGGGCCACGCATCATAAAACTCTTTAAATTACCCTGCGGAGACAAACAGTTTGAAATAACATCCCTGGAAAAGTTTAGGCAGAGGAAGACAAAAAAAAAAAAAAAAAAAGAAGCACATGTTCATCAGTAACAGAAGTTAATATTGTACAGCCTGACTGTCTTATGGTGCAAGGATATTAGCATTGTCATTATAGGTTATGGGGAATAAATGCATACGCTGCCAATTTATAAATAAATTATTGTAACGTTAATTGAGAGTAAATTGTCTTGTTTTAATATCATCTAATAATTAAGGCCTGTATCTTTGCACTTTACAGCTTAGGGGAGAAAATTACTTTTTGGCATTGGCATTTAATTAAAATGTACTATAACCCATTTAATTCTTCTGCTTTCTTTTGATCCCAAGAAATATATGTAACTTAAATTGGAAATTAAAATAAGGCAGTGTTAACTATTTTTAGTTGATCCAGTTTAAAATGATTTTATAAAGAGATTATTGCATAAGTGATTACGGTTGCATTTTTGGAGCAGTTGAATTTCAGCAAAAGCGGGAACTGCTGCGATTTCACGCAGAACAATCACTGCAACTAGAAAACTAGGTTGAGCAGCAACTGTTCAGATAACAGTAGAATCTGACCCGTTCATACAGATAGAAAAGAATATGGAAATTTTTCTTTCAAAAAAAATAAAAATGTCAATATCTGTTATTTCACACGAGATTTATGCACAGATTTGACATGTAGTAATAGACGTCACTTAAAGGACCACTATAGTCACCCAGACCACTTCAGCTCAATGAAGTGGTCTGGGTGCCAGGTCCCCCAGGTTTTAACCCTTCAGAGAAAATGCTATGTTTACATAGCATTTGCTAATCTAGAGGTTTGGTTAATCCAGCCTCTAGTGGCTGTCTTTCTGACAGCCGCTAGAGGCGCTTCCCTGACGCTCAATGTGAAAATCGCATTGAGCACGCAGAACGTCCATAGGAAAGCATTGACAAATGCTTTCCTATGGGCATTTTTTAATGCGCGCACGGCTCCGGCCATGCATGCCCATTTGGCTCCACTCGGGAGCCGACGTCAGAGAGGGAGGAGAGGTCACCAGCACCCAGGGAGCCAGGCACTGGATTAAGGTAAATGGCTGAAGGGGTTTTAACCCCTTCAGCCCAGCGGGAGGATGGCCCTGAGGGATGGGGGGACCTAAGGATTATATAGTGCCAGGAAAACGAGTTTGTTTTCCTGGCACTATAGTGGTCCTTTAAGTCAGTTCTTGTTTGAACACTATTTACATTTTTCCATGGTCACTGTATGATGAAATTAAAAAAAATCACCAGATGATCGTTAGTATTGCAATTTAAGAACGTTGAAATTTAAGCAGACTCTATCGCTTTAAAGAAAGCTGAACCCATTCTTTTTTTTTCTTTCTCGTTCCAGAGTATGATAATGCTTTACTATGACACAGACACTCACTTTTATTAAACAGAATGATTCTAAAACGCTCTGAACAATGTTGGTTTCTAGGTTTCCTTTCGGGAGTTCTAGAAAAGAGTGATGCACGGTGCTGCTTCCTGCATCTCTTACTGCCTCTTTAAAGTACACAAGTGACTTACATTTGAACAATTTAGCAGGATTTACAGCTACGCTTTAAGGCTTAATTCCAGGTGGTTAAATGGAAAGGTAATGGTACTATACCACGGAACGGATGTCACAGTCTTTGAAAGTATGTTTCCTGCACTGATACAATAAAACTTTGATTATCTGAGACAAAGGGATACAAGGAGATTTACACAAATCGTAAATAGAAAATACTGATGTATTTCTGCAATGATATAGTACAGAGGGGAACTGGGCAAGTTGTCTGCTAAAAGTAAATGGGATTCAAAAAACAGAACTACGAATTTAAGGAGCATGGGAGGATTAGACTCTGTCTTGTTTTACGTTAGCAATAGAATTTAATTGGTAAGAATTCGGCTTTTGAAAACAAAGTCTGAGATATGAAAAAGTATGTTTATTCTAAGTCAGTTTATTTGCAGTTTGCTTTTGGAGGCTGGAATTGGAGGTGACCTTGCGATTAAACTGAAGGCTGTAGCCCACACTTTGGAAACTAAGTCAATATGTGAGATTTGAAAGGTCATCAGCAACACAAGGCAATCAAAGAGGGATCAATCGACTGATTAGAGTTAGCTTTCATAAACGGCTACAGACTGAAGGGTCCGAGCCCTCAGATTAAGATATTGATTCCAAATGCATAGACTTCAATAAAGGCTTTACAGTATGCATAATATTAAAGGACCACTATAGTGCCAGGAAAACATACTCGTTTTCCTGGCACTATAGTGCCCTGAGGGTGCCCCCACCCTCAGGGTCCCACTCCCGCCGGGCTCTGGAAGGGGGAAAGGGGTAATAACTTACCTTTTTCCAGCGCTGGGCGGAGCTCTCCTCCTCCTCTCCCCTCCGATCCGCCCCGCCGGCTGAATGCGCCGCGGCAAAGCTGCGCGCGCATTCAGTCGCGTAGGAAAGCATTTACAATGCTTTTCTATGACGGCGTTCTCACTGGCGAAAAGTCACGTGAGCGCCAGCGCCTGGTGGCTGTCAATGAGACAGCCACTAGAAGGAAAACTTAACCCATTCAGTATAGCAGTTTCTCTGAAACTGCTATAATTATGAAAAAATGGGTTAAGCCTAGAAGGACCTGGCACCCAGACCACTTCATTAAGCTGAAGTGGTCTGGGTGCCTAGAGTGGTCCTTTAATCATTCTTTGTGATAAATTACAGGTTGTTTATAGCTTCACATCAGTGTAACTCTTTCTTTGGTTGTTGCACCAACCTCCATCCCCGATTGTGAGAAAGTGCATTGCATATTCCTCACTAATGTGAGGTCAGATGTAGGTTTAGAGTTACCACTCATTAAATGGCGTATATAGTGTCATAGCCGAAAAGAGAGATGCATCCATCAAGTTCAGCCTTTCCCACATCTGTTTTTGCTGTTCAGTTAAAAGAAGGTAAAAAAAAAACAGTTTGAAGCACTTCTGACTTTGCAACAAATTAGGAACACTCTGACATTGTATGGGAGTGAGTGCATTTTGGAGTTTGGAGTACCCCACTGTGGGATTAACGAGAAGTCTAGGAGTTACTGCATTAATTTAAAATCTTGTTATCTGCACATTGTTTAAAGGGATTATACGGGTGAATGGCTGGTCTTATAGGGGGTCTCCAGGAATTATGTATTCATTTAAATGTTGCCATGTGCCCGAAAGAGATGGAAAAAAAACATGCTTTGAACTTTTTTAGTTACTTATGTTGTGGGTATGTAGAAAGAGGGAATTCTGGAGAATCCTATTTTTTATACGTTTAGCAGTTCCTTTATGGATGCCCTATTTTTTTTATTTCAGGACTACTTTTGAAATTGTTTATTCGCTCAGGACTTCATTCCTAAATTACTTTTTAATCTATTGGACCCCAATGTGCCAGTGTTCGTTGCACATTTGAAGTGTTTAAGGCAGTGTGGAGGCACCCTTGTTCAATACTGAATGGTGCATTTTATAATTTTTTTTCCAAATGTTTGTCCAGCAATAACCACATGCTCATATATTTTTTTAACCACATATTTGTTTGCTCTTTTTTTTTCTTTTCTAAAATCCAAATGTTAGAATACATCCTTAACCAGATGCATTTTAATACTTACCTTAAAAATATAATAAATGCTTTCATTTGTTGACATAATTTTACAATAATCTGTCTAAAGTTTTTTTAAGAAACAGTATTAGATCTTGCCGGCAACATGTTTTTTTACACTTAGGTTAATTTCTCCAATTTTTTTACACTTTTTTTTACTTTCTTATTTCTTCACTATTATAGAACAATGAGCACATCCCCAGTATTTAAAATGTGGGCATTAGTTGACATGTCTGTTCCAATAGTGACATCTGCAAGTCCATAGTACACTAAACAAGACAATTAACAGACAGTATAGTTTAAAAAAGCTACTATGCTTTATTTATTGGAATAAAATCATCCATTTGACCTTGAAATGACAGTTTTACGTGAGGTCAGATAGTCAATATCTGTCCGTTTTAAAGTTTCCTACCAAAATAAATTGAGCTAACTCAGCCCTTGCAAATAAAAGGATATTGAAAGTAACTATAACATGAAAATTGTACTTGAACTGAATATTATCTTCTATTATGGGAAAACAAGGAAAATTACAAAATTCTGTACAAAGACAGTACTATGTCTTGATGGGGAAGGAGCCACTTGTTGGGTTCAGCTGGAAGACACATGAAAATATGGCTCATTTATAAAGTTTGTGAATAAAGAGTTTGCTGTAGGAGAGGAAATATCTGAGTCTAGTTACCCCCAATGCTTCCAGTCAAAGTGCGTTACTAAAAGGGGGTGTGCGACCTGTTCTAAAACTTGTTCTCTGCTCCCCAGTGTGATCTGTGAACTCACTGTGAACTAATGAATGGTTCAGTTATAAAAATGAAAATGAATTGAAAGTGAAGCATTTGTCAAAACTAGATTTTTATAACATTTTCCAAGATACCCTTTATTTCCAGAGATTAGGTAATGTCTCTGCAGAACATACTCACATATTTAATAATCTCCTCAGTGAGAATTCTCAACATTCCAAAGTTAAAGGGAGTTTTGTTTTTGTTTAATGGAGGCTGACTAAATGTTTTTAAATTAAATCAGATCTAAAAAAAGAATAAAGTCAACCACTGTAAGTCTAAAAGCTTTTTCTTATAGCAGCTTTTTATTTTAACAAAAGTATTGTATATGGGTGGAAAACTTTAGTTTATTCTAAAATGTTCATTAAAAAGAGTTTGAAATTAAATATATCTGTTGCACCAATAAATTATATACAATGAATCTCTCTTAAAGGTTATCCAAAGTTGTTTGACATAATTCTAATAATACATTTCCCTAATCTGTTTTTTTGGTGAGTAATATTTCCCACCATGCACTATCCATAAACAGCAAGTCGTGATCTACTGACAGCTTACCTTTAAAATCTAGATCTGAATAAGAAAAGTGCAAAAATAATCTTTTAATCTATGTTTTAGAAACACCTGATGTTCCCATCAGATAGAATGTTCAATAGTGAAATTTGACATCAAATTCTCACTTACTCAGTTCTCAAAGTAAGATGCAGAACAAAATAGCACTGAGGAATCTGCAGATGCTGAAGAAGCTGATTCTGCAAATAAACATGTGCATTTAAGTTTCAAACATTAAAGAGACACTTCATAACACTAAATTAAGTTGTTATGGTGCCTGGAGGTGCACGGGTGCACTCTTACATTAAGGGGTTAAGCCATTTCCAAATGGTTTAACCCCAAAAGTAGCTTCCAGCGCTGAACTCCAAGTTCTTTAGGTTATACAGCTTCTGAATCTCAGTTATAGGAAGTGCAGACCAGGGCAGGGTGCCTTTCTTGTAACTGAGATTCAGATGTTGGATGCCGTCTAGGGGACCTGAAGATCAGTGCTGGAGGCAACTTGAGGGTTAAGTAATTCTTGAATGGTTTAACTTTTTAACCCCTTAAGGACTGGACTGTTTTTGCGATGTTGTACATTTGCGACCAGGAATATTTTTACACTTTTGTGGTGTTTGTGTTTGGCTGTAATTTTCCGCTTTCTCATTTACTGTTCCCATACAAATTATATATTCTTTTTTTCAGGACAAAATGGGCTTTCTTTACATACCATTATTTATATAATCTCATGTATTTTAATTTTAAAAAAATACAAAAATCTGATGAAAAATTGAAAAAAATACATGTTTTTTGACTTTTACTTGAAAATCTTTTACTCATCTACAAAAGCGAATGAAAAAAACTGCTAAATAGATTCAAAATTTTGTCCTGAGTTTAAAAATACCTAGTGTTTACGTGCTTTTTTGCTTTTTTTTGCATGTTATAGGGCTATAGGTACAAGTAGGATATTGCGGTTTAAAAACATACATTTTAAAATTTTATCAATAGTGACATTGTAACACTATTATCTGTCATAAATCTCTGAATAACACCCCACATGTACATATTTTTTTTAAAGTAGACAACCCAGGGTATTCAATATGGGGTATGTCCAGTCTTTTTTAGTAGCCACTTTGTCGAAAACACTGGCCAAAGTAAGCATTCATATTTGTTTGTGTGTGAAAAAAGTAAAAAAACTAAATTGAACGCTAATTTTGGCCAGTGTTTGTGACCAAGTGGTTACTAAAAAGACTGGACATACCCCATTTGCAATACCTTGGGTTGTCTTCTTTTGCAAATGGTATGCCATCATGGGGGTAATTCTCATTCCTGGGCTACCATACGCTCTCAAAGGCAACGTAACCAACCTGGCCATTTTCAATGTAAAATATTTGACCCATATATTTGACCTTGTAACTTTCAAAAATGCTATAAAACCTGTACATGGGGGGTACTGTTTTACTCGGGAGACATCGCTGAACACAAATATTAGTGTTTAAAAACTGGAAAACGTATCACAATTATATCATCAGTAAAAGTGCTGTTTGTGTGTGAAAAATGCAAAAAAAGTCACTTTCACTGACAATATCATCGCTGTGATATGTTTTACTGTTGTGAATCACTAATATTTGTGTTCAGCGAAGTCTCCCGAGTAAAACAGTACCCCCCATGTACAGGTTTTAGGGTGTCGTAGAACGTTACAGGGTAAAATACAGTGCTAGCAAATTAAATTCTCTGGAATTTCGGCCTGGGTTGGCAGGCAGGTCCCTCAAATTGCAATCAATAAAATTACTGAATTATGTAAAAATATTACATAAATACGCACGTAGAATTTAAATATATATGCATATTTATATATTTGAAGTCTACGTGTATATTTATATAATTATTTATGTAATTTTGTATATGGACGTATGTATATTTCTTATTATTTTTATTTATTTTTATATACATAGATATATATATACAAATTCATTCTAAGTGTATTTTGATATAAATATATATATATATTAATTTTAAAATACAGTTAGAATAAAATTTCATATAGATATATAATTTTTTAAATTTTTTATTATTTTTAAAAAATTATTTAATTTAAATTACTTATTATTTATATTTTATAATAATATATATATACAATATATATAGTTATTATATATATTATATATATACGTGTGTAATTTAATTATAAGTGTATTTTTATATTAATATAAGTACATATTAATATAAAATACACTTAGTATGACATTATATATATGATATATAGACATATATTATATAGATATAATATATGTCTATATATCATATTTATACATATATAATTATTATTATTTTTTTATTACCATTAACTTTAATTTTTTTTCTGATTTTACAGTTGCAGGGAGACTGCCTGTCAGCACAGGCAGTCCCCCTGCAGGCAGCACTATGGACACCCATTGTGACCATGTGATCGCTGTGTTAAGCGATCACATGGCCACAGGGGTCCTAATCTGCCGTGGGGAGACTGTCTGGGCTGCAGGCAGTCTCCCCACAACCGGAGCCACACTGATTGCCGCCGGGGGAACGACGGCGATCAGGTAAGTAGCCCCAGACCGTTTGGACGGTTCAGGACCGTCATCGGTCGGCAACGCAAAAATGCCGATGACGGTCCTGAACCGTCCTCGGTCCTTAAGGGGTTAAGGTAAGAGGTTTTTTTAGATTAAGTTGTTATGGTGACTGGAGTGAGTGTTCCTTTAATTCATCTGAATTTAGGCTCATCAGTGAGTTGTCTGACTTCCATAATACCGATGCGTCATATGAACATATAGCCAACTAACTCATGCAATGTATAAGTACATGTATGTGATTTGTCATTTGGAGTTCGTCCGTGGCACCAAAAAGGGGCAGCCACTAAATGTTGGTTTTATTCACAAATCAAGTGAGACGTGATCAATATAGAGAAAAAACAGAGGAACAGTAAAATAAATCTCTATATATTATAAATATATAATATATATATACAGATTTATTTTACCGCTCTTCCTTATTTTTCCCCCTATATTGGATCATTTTTCTCACTTTATCTGTGAACTAGATGGCGCTAAAATGCACCTATCAGCTTACTGCAAATAATATATACATAACATTTTCATTTTAGACTGATTTTCACATATTTTTCGTTCACCTGAATTGTTTTTCCAAATATTTTTGCATAGAAGAAATGTTGGTGAGCCAAATCAGCACATGGATGACTGTAGGACTATTATTTAAGGCACACTATAGGCTACAGAAAAACTACAGCATATTTCATTTGTTCTGGTGAGTAGAATAATTCCATTCAGGCTTTTTGCTGTAAACACTTTAATTTAAAAAAAAATGCAGTGTTTACATTACAGCCTAGTGATAACTCTACTGGCCACTCCTCAGATAGCTGTTAGAGGTGCTTCCTGGGGCAGTGCTGCACACTGTGCAATACTGGCATTCAGTGTCTCCACCCTCTGCATTGAGACACTGATCATTCCTCATAGAGATGCATTGATTTATTGCATCTCTGTGAGGAGATGCTGATTGGCCAAGGCTGTGTTTGTCCCTAATCTACCTCCTTGACAGTCTCAGCCAATCCTATGGGAAAGCACTGCAATTGGCTCAGAGAATCACTTCTGATGATGTCAGCCAAGCAGGCAGATCAGGGGCAGAGGCAGTAGCTGCAGACTTGAATACAAGTAAGATTTTGCTATATTTAGGGAGGCACGGATGGGAGGGCGTACGGGAGAGGCTCAGGCTAGATGGTGGTTTTAACACCATAGGGTCAGGAATACATGTCTGTGTTCCTGCCTTTATAGTGTTCCTTTAAACGAATGTTTTTTTTCAAGACAAAGTGATTCGACTGAACCAAATTTTTCCTCCACACACAAGTTTAATTACAAACAGACCATAAAATGTTTTGTGTGTAATGTCAGATAATACACTATGTTCCCACAAAACATATATTAAAATGCACTTTTACAGGAAAAATAGAACTTTGAAGACATCTCGGTTGAACTCAGGAAGCTACGGGACTCCAAACATCATCCACAAGGAGAATCATGGTGCTTTTACAGGAAAACTCCATGCACCATAACAACTTAAGTTAGATTAAGTTGTTAGGGTGTTTGGAGGTCCCTGGGGCTAGCTTACCTTAAGGGGTTAAATAATTCACAAACAGTTTAACCCTAGAGTCTCTTCCCCAGCACCAACATCTGCACCAACACCAGCACTGAAAATCTTTACAGTGGAGTAATCAGCTGACACTGAGGAGTGGTCAGTAGCTCCTTATTCAAAGAAATTGGCTTCAGAAAAAGGTCTATCTCACATTTCTGAAGAAAAATAATTCATGCCAGACAGACAATGGGGTGCATTGTTCAAGTGAGTTTACAATCTAAAGGTGAGGTTTAAGAACAAAAGAGATAATGAGCAATGCAGAGTAATTACAATTGCAATTTATATAGTGTGAGTAAAAAAGCTACTACTTTCTCTATGTCATTCTTTTTCTTATTATCTCTCTTACCTACAGGATTACAAATATAAAAAAAATGGCTTGTTTTATTTAGACACGATATTAACACAGTTTTATGTGTAATTATGTCTGTGTTATTGAGCGCACTTGCAATACATTAGGACTGTATTACTCAATGTGTATATGATGTCATACATGTTTTCACTCTGTCATTTCTCATTTAGCAAATAAATACTAGGTGTATACGTGGGGTCGTTGTTTGAAAATTATGCAGAATGATGCAGAATTTTATAATGTTAATAACTGCTTTTTATATAACCAGTCTCTCCTCCTGTGATTTTTGTGCGGTGTCGTGATGTAATTTGACACTACTGTAATATAATTGTTGTCATTTGTATTGCTGATTAGTTTTATTAAAATTTTTATCACCCCCCCTAAACACACATATGTGTGCTCTACCCATGATTACCTGTATGCTCACTGAAAGGACAATATAGGCACCCAGATCACTTCATCTGATTGAAGTAGTTTGGGTGCCATGCAGGCCCAAACTGGCCATTAGGCAGACCGGGCAAAAGCCCAGTGGGTCACAATAGCCACAGGCCTAGGCCATCAGGGAAGATAAGTGGATCTCCCCAGTCATGCAGAGCTGACACTATCCAAGCCGGCCATGCAATGTGCCATCAAAGATCTCCCTCACCAGCCTGTTGGCACTTTTGCTGTGGCCACTTGGAAAGGAGGGAGAGAAAGACCTGGAGCTCTTTCCAGCAATGCTCTGATCTTGCGAGAGCTACTGGCTAGAATTCACTCACCACTAGGACCACCGGGGCTTGGAAGCAATGCCCCTTCTCCCTGGGCAAAGGTAAGAAGGGAGAAGGGCATAAAGTATATATTTTTAATTAAACATAAATTAAATAAATAGATTTGCCTTAATCTGCCCCCCCTTCACACAATACCTCTCAACACATTCACACACACTGCATCCCTTACACATTCACACACACTACATCCCTTACACATTCACACACACTACATCCCTTACACATTCACAAACATACTGTATCCCTCGCACACACACACACACACACATTGCACCCACAAACTGTACCCCTCACAACACCAATTGCATCCCTCACACTCACACTGTACCCCCCCTCTCCACAGCTCCTCTGCACAAACTTGCTACATCCACAAACACAACTGATACTGACCGATTTACACAAAACTCCACACCACAATCAGCTCACTCTTCTCACACGCATTCTCAAGCAGGCTCAAACACATGCACAATATGCTTTTCTGGCCTTTTGTCCTCTGGTATCCCAGAGACATGTCAAACACTACACATGCATGCATTATAAATTTACTTGCACTGTGCAGTACAAATACATAGCTTTTTCTCATGCTCTCTTTGAGAACTCTTCAGCAAGGCTCTGCGCATGGGCTGCCCTGGAAGAGCAGGAGGCGTGCTAGTCATTGGTGATGACAAAACACCCCCTCTCTGGCACTGCCCCCTTTACAGTGAGCCGCTGTGATTGAAAAATGCCCAGGCCAAATTTTTTACCCAGTCTGGCCCTGGTGCCACGTCTCTGTCCCCTTAGCCATGTAATGTAACACATTGCACTTTCAGAAAAACTGCAGTGTTAATATTGCTGGGTTATGACTGCCTCTAGCGACTGTCTACCAGACAGCCACTAGAGGTGCTACCTGTTGTTTCATAGAATTTAACTTCACGGAATGATGCTGCACATTCTCATGCTTAAAAAAATCACCATAGGGATTCCTATGGGAAAGGCACGTGCAGGCAAATTAAGTTCCTCCTCTGTGCTGACTTCAGAGGAGGTGGAGATGGAGCCAGCACTGAGGAACTTTGGCCCTGGAATCAGGTAAAGTGTTAAAGGGGGTCGTGTTTTAACTGCCTTGGGGTGGAGCTGTGGTGGGGGCAGAGGGACACTATAGTGATCAGAATTCAGCTTTTTATTCCTAACATTATAGTGTTCCTTTAAAAAAAATAAGAGAAAACTTCTAGGACAGGGGAATGGAAGCCGAAGTTCATTGTCTAATGCACATGTAAGTTTCTCATTCAATTGAATGTAGGGGTTTATGAGAAATATACAGCTATACATTTTCTCTGAGGTGCCTCACAATTATTTATTGGAAATAGAAAACATTTCATAGGATGGGATGATTTTGCTTTTTCAAGCAGAACTGGTCTGTCAGATGTATTCTGACACATTCAATATTTGGGGCATCCCTTTAAGGCTTACAAAGCACTTAACAAAAAGTGCTAACAAACCTGATGTTTTTTTCTGAGACTGGCTGTGATTCACCCACAATCATATTATGATACGGCTGATAAAAAGCTATTACTTCCATCTCGGAGATACATTATCTATGATTTCATGTCATTATGTCTGCAAAATGCTAAACTGTTTGATTATTTTGAAATTTTTACAATGGTTACAATATGTGCTGCACATTCTAAACTAGTTTTTCAGGTTGGCTCTAAAATGACAATGATACTCTACTGCCTTTTTATGCTGACAAAGAATAGAAACATTAGTAAAAGGTTGGGCATGAGAGTGTAGGGTCCGTGATGATGAAGATGTGCATGGTAAACGAGTGGCATGGTCAGTGATTGTAATCATGGGTAATTCTCTCTTAAGAATCGTGGGATGCATGATTCCAGTTAGATGAATAAAGATGTAACTCTTTTGGATTTCAAAAATTGTTTCAAAATCTGTCATCCAGGGTTTTTAGTCCTCTAGCCTCAGACAGAGATCCACCCAAAGGTACATTAGGAACAGGGGTCTTCATTGATAAGAGAGAATCACAGGTATACCTAGTATAAGGGCAGGCAACCTTTGGTACTCCAGATGTTGTGGACTACATCTCCCATAATGCTCTTATAGACATATTGCAGGCAAAGCATCAGAGGAGATGTAGTCCACAACATCTGGAGTGCAGAAGGTTGCCCCCCACTAATGAGAGGATGGGAAGTTTCTCTGCTCATCCAAATCTGTGCCGTAAAGGCTCAAAGCACAGCTTCCCAATTTCAAACTCAGGATTGGCACAGTATGTCGTACAGTATGTTTGTTTATTTATTTAATTTTTGCATTCAGTTTATACAATATTCAGAAAAAGAAGTCCTGACAATCTGCCATTCCCTCTGAATGGCAGATCGTCCAGACACTCTGCCTCTTCTTAACAAACCTCTCCATTCACTCAGAATCCGAGTATCTGTCCATTCAGCCATGGAAACTGGGCTTCTACCTTTACATTCTGTTCATGACACTGGAAATGTGCTTTTTTTTTATACAGAAGCTCTGCAAATATGACTTTACAGACGATAATTTGTCAGGTCACCTTGAGATTGGAAACTTGCCTATTCACTCTGACGTTCTGCTGATCTTACCATTTACTCCATATATGTAAAAACATAGTTTTATTTTATCCAGTTTACAAAAAAAAAGGAAAAATAGAAATATTGAACAATGCATGGGGGGTTCAAAAAGAGAGATGTTGCATTTTATGCCTAGAAGGAACACTCTCAGATTTTTAGACTCTGCAGCAACATCTCTCTTTTACTGCTTCTCCTCTGTGCACCAATCAATGTTTATATTGTTCCCATTTTTTTATGTAAGTTTGATGGAATACAGATATGACTTTTACTTACATTAATATTTGATCCTGTCCTCTAATTTGGTCCCGGCACTATTGCAGTTATAATGTGCTTTCACTCTGTGCAGAATTCATCTGTCTAAACTCTCGTGGTAAGAACATAAAGACTTTATTTTTATTTATTTGTGTATGCTGTTGGCCTCTGAACTGAACCTGTTTTCATCCTGAGTAAACGAAAAACTGCTCATTCTCCTTGAGTAACTGAGGAGCTGCCCATCCTATCTGCATAGATACAATACCAGCTGATGGGTGAGTATAAATGTGTATAAGACCATCTGATGGGTGAGTATCAATGTGTGTAACACCAGGTGATGGTTGAGTATCAATATGTGTAAGACCAGCTGATAGGTGAGTATCAATGTGTGTAAGACCAGCTGATGGGTGAGTATCAATGTGTGTAAGACCAGCTGATGGGTGAGTATCAATGCGTGTAACACCAGCTGATGGGTGAGTATCAATGTGTGTAAGACCAGCTGATGGGTGAGTATCAATGCGTGTAAGACCAGCTGATAGGTGAGTATCAATATGTGTAAGACCAGCTGATAGGTGAGTATCAATGTGTGTAAGACCAGCTGATGGGTGAGTATCAATGTGTGTAAGACCAGCTGATGGGTGAGTATCAATGTGTGTAACACCAGCTGATGGGTGAGTATCAATGTGTGTAAGACCAGCTGATGGGTGAGTATCAATATGTGTAAGACCAGCTGATAGGTGAGTATCAATGTGTGTAAGACCAGCTGATAGGTGAGTATCAATGTGTGTAAGACAAGCTGATAGGTGAGTATCAATGTGTGTAAGACCAGCTGATAGGTGAGTATCAATGTGTGTAAGACCAGCTGATGGATGAGTATCAATGCGTGTAACACCAGCTGATGGGTGAGTATCAATGTGTGTAAGACCAGCTGATGGGTGAGTATCAATGTGTGTAAGACCAGCTGATAGGTGAGTATCAATGCGTGTAAGACCAGCTGATAGGTGAGTATCAATGTGTGTAAGACCAGCTGATGGGTGAGTATCAATGTGTGTAAGACCAGCTGATGGGTGAGTATCAATGCGTGTAAGACAAGCTGATAGGTGAGTATCAATGTGTGTAACACCATCTGATGGGTGAGTATCAATGTGTATAACACCAGCTGATAGGTGAGTATCAATGTGTGTAAGACCAGCTGATAGGTGAGTATCAATGTGTGTAAGACCAGCTGATGGGTGAGTATCAATGCGTGTAAGACAAGCTGATAGGTGAGTATCAATGTGTGTAACACAATCTGATGGGTGAGTATCAATGTGTATAACACCAGCTGATAGGTGAGTATTAATGTGTATAAGACCAGCTGATAGGTGAGTATCACTGTGTATAAGACCAGCTGATGGGTGAGTATCAATATGTGTAAGACTAGCTGATACGTGAGTATCAATGTGTGTAAGACCAGCTGATAGGTGAGTATCACTGTGTGTAAGACCAGGTGATGGGTGAAAATGTGTGCTAATTTGTGAGTAACAATGAAATGGAATCTTAGTATAATATGTTTAACTAGACAATAAGACTAAGAATTGGCTTTAGTGCTTTGTCTACATCTTCTTAACCTTTCTGTCTGAAATAACTGACAGCATTTATTTACCCTTCACGTCTTAGTTACAGTATTGTCAGATGTTTGTTCAGTTGGCTTTCTGTGTAACAAACAATTTAACAGAGTATCACAAGTCAGAACAAAAACTCTTACAGCAGTTACAGAAAGTACATTTTCTATCTGAAAAGAATAAAAGAATGTCTGGTTGACCTTGAGTGGCAGCACGTTGTGCCATAAAATCTTCTTGTGTCACTTTTTTTTGTAACTTTCATTATAAATTATTTAAGACTTTTGGAAAGTGTTAAAAAAGAGCACTTACAATGACTTCTAGCGCCGATTAGATGGATTGCTTCTTGCCAATTCTATTGTTAATTCCCTTGCTGTATACTTGCTTAAATAGGGTGCCAACTAGGATATTGATGCCTATGAACTTGACTGAAACAACAATCTCATCTTATTAAGATCACTTAACAGCTATTAAATAATATCAGGTTTTGCCCTCTATATTCTATTCAAGGATTCATTGTAAACCACTTAATAAGACGCGTTACGTCATATACGATCATACAGTCTGGCTATAACACTTCTAAGGCTGATATTGCTTAGACACTTTGCTTCCCAGCCTTGAACTTCTTCACAGCACATTGCAGTCCTTCTAGAATCCTTACCCATACACTTGGGAGTCTATTAACCAGATTATACTCCATAATGTCCACATGGCTCTTAGTGACCTCTCATGAGTTTTGGTATCATGAATGATTCTTCACAGGAAGCGGCTTTGGTAAAATGAGAAAATTAGAACGAGAGGGGGAGAAAGTGAGGTTTAAACAAAAATAGACTTTAATAGAATGTAGTAGATACAAGACTATAGTGCAAAAGAGACCTAGAAAAAATAGCTGGTCCACAGATACAATATGTAATTTAGAGAGTTTTTTTTTTTTCTAATCATAAACACCTTGGAAGAATGTTATAATGTAGGGAACATTTTAGAGCTTCGCACTTTGCTTGAAGACTTCATGGATACAGAGAATAAATCAAAGTCTCATTATTAACCTTCTAGATTGCTACAAAAAGTTAATAATATAAAATACATGAGAAAAGAAATATGCAAAATAAAATAGTTTCTTCAAAAAAAGTCTCATCACTGGGAATACACGATGATGCTATTGAACTATTGAAGCATTGGCAGGTTTCTGAAGTAGGACAAAAAAAAATTGTACTTCAAATCGCTTTAGAGAATTGAAATTCAGGAAATTAAACTTTATCAATGGAAGAATAGTTTTATCAATGAGGTAATTGTTTTAACAATGACAGAAATATATTATCTATGAGATAATTAGTAAACAATGGTGTAGCTGTAACTTCCAAGAAAATGTCTTGTTTAATTAAATAATCTCACACATGACATACCAACACATAAATAACGTCTGCATATCTTGAATTACAATGATCAAGAAAATGTACACTGCAGACCTAAAAAAGATATTGCCTTTCTGCAATTGAGCCACATTACACATATGGTCAATACTTACATTTCTAATATGTCATACTTGGAATGTAACTTCCTAATATAAATACCAGTTGTTGATATTTTTTTTAAATGTAAGGTAACATTTTCAACAGAGTTGTTCAATGGTTAAAAGCAAAACATACCGGTGAATGAGTTCATTAAATCATGACCTATTTTAGTGTGGAGAAGACCCAATTCAGAAGGAAGAGAGGTCTACCAATAAAAATGTATTTAAAACAGAATGAGAGATTGTTGTGTGTGCACTGCATATCTTACTATACACATTACTAATGTAAAGTACTAATGCATATTGTAGTTGTAAAGTAGACTTGGGCATACATTTTCAGACAGAAATGTTTTTGTCTGGATTGTCTGCAATCTGTCCATTCGTCCAAATGATGAATGAACGAATGCAAATTCCTATGAATGAAACAAAGAAAGGGATGCTTATTGTAAGAAATTCTGTCCATGCAATTTGTTCTTTAATTTATTCATTTTAGTTACAGGTGCAAGTCTTGGCTCCCTCTTTGTTATATTTAAAAATAGAAGTGGCAGGGAGTTGTGCTTCCAAAATCCCCCCATGTCCTCCTCACTTCAATATGGATTTTATGGATAAACCTCCCTCCTGCCCCTACTCACTATGGTACGAGTATGGGCATGTCTATTACACATCAAGGAGCCAGTGACTGCCCACGGTCATAAAAAAAGACTAGTGACTGGACAGCTATTGGTTTTCATGGTTTATTTGATCTTGATAGAGGTCTAAATTGGCAGAAATGTTGATCTGTTTTTGATGTGATCAACACAATAACCAACATTGAATAAGAACCTTCAAGAGCTACCTAATTTTCAGAGTATCTAATTATATATAAAGCTATATTGCACCAAGGCATCTATAGGATTTATTGGATTTAGAAATAGAGCCGAGCTGTATCTGTCATTTAAAAAAAAAAACCACACATATATATATTCTGAGGTGGCTTGCCCAAGGACATTTACTGGTGAGGTATACCCCAAATGGCGCCATCTGTACCCTGTGCCAAAGCGGATCCTCCCGCTACTTCTTGAAACCCTGTGAAGGTGGGGCACGTCGACATTACGTTGGAATGTGACGTGGTGTTGCGTGCCTCGGTGCACCTCCAGATCCTCCACTGCCCAGCCGTGGCCATCGCAACACAGACAGAGACACACACTGACAGACAGACACACACACTGTGACGAGACCAATCTCGCCACATTGCATTGGAGAAGCATGGTTGCCCGCCTGTTGCCTCTGGACTATGGCCCCATGTTAAAAAGCCTTCTTTTCGCCTGCAGAAAAGACTTGTGCCTTTCTGCCCGGTGTTCGGTAGATTCAATCTACCGAACAAACAACCGATTGACTGGACCACCTGTATTGGGAGTGTGTCAGCAATTTACCTCCCAGAAGCTGCGGTTAACTGCAGCTTAATTGACAAATGCTGGGTGGCCTTTGTTCGTTTGCCGAACACATGGCGGCGGCCATTTTAAAGTCCCGAGCAGCCAGCGGTGTTCAGTTCGGGAGTTTGGAGTGCTACTTTGTATGCAGTTTGGGAGTTTGGAGCATTCCCTTGTATGCAGTTCTGGAGTTTGGTGTTCTGCAGTAGCTGTGCCTGTATCTCTGGAAGGGGAAGATCTTCTAAACGGCGGTTTAACCCTTTTATACCCAGGGTGCCGTTATAATTGGTGGCAAGCGGCGGGATCGTTCCTACAGCCAGAAGGACAGCTACAGGAGACACCATTTCTTGGGATTTTACAAACTGAGGGCAACGCATGTCTGAGTACAGCGACCCTGACAGCACCGGGATGGAACCAGCAGTGGAGTACGATGAGGGTGTCATGGATGACCGAGATGCAGTCCGAAAAGGCATCTGGTACCAGGCACTGGGTATTGTGGAGTACCAGCGGGGTGAGAGACTCCCCAAGGAAGACCAGCGATTGCAGAAGCGACTAGCCCTGCGGATGCCCTTCCTGGGAGAGCAGCCCCTGGAGGAATGGGTGAAGGAATTGGAGCTCCGGGTATGGCAGGAGATTTGGCTTGAAGATGCCTACCAGGTGCTCTAGTGGTATGGGGCACAGTACCTGCCCTGGACAGCCGAGCATGACAAGCCAGAGGGAGAGGAGTTTGATGGTCCTGGCTTGTTATGGGAGACTTTTTCAGAGCCTGAGTTTGGGAGCCCTACACAACCCGGCTCTGTGATCTCTTGGAGTGGAGGGAGAGCAGGTATGACTGGGGCGACAATCACGAGATTGAGCAAGACCTGGTCCACCTTGTGACCCAGGAGATGGAGCTGGAACAGGGCTACCAGCAGCTGTTCCACTCCAGTGAGAAGGCTCAGCAGGAGGGCAGAGTGACAGACCCGGATCCAGACCCATTCAGCTGGGACGAGGTAGAAGAGTTTTACTGGGAAGAACCCCAGGTGGCTGGTGGAGATGGGACAGAGGTCTCTCCACCGGTCCTGCAGGGAATTGGGAGCCGAGCCTCCATTCCCCAGCGGCAGGCTGAGTTACGGGGGCAGAGACAGTTGGTCCTGTCCCCCAGCGGCAGAGTGTCCTACAGGGAATAGAGAGCCCAATCTCCTTTCCCCAGAAGGACACTGTATTGGGAGCAGAGACAGTTGGTCTCCCTCCCCAGAGGCTGGAAGTATATATGGGAGAGGAGCTTGTTACCCCCTCTCCCCAACGGCAGCGTGATTTACAGGGAATTGGGAGCCCTGTCTCCACTCCTCAGCAGCAGTGAGATATGCAGGGAATTGGGAGCCCAGTCTACATTCCCCAGCGGCAATGTGATATACAGGGAGTTGGGAGCCCAGTCTCCATTCCCCAACGGCAGTGTGATATACAGGGAGTTGGGAGCCCAGTCTCCATTCCCCAGCAGCAGTTTGATATACAGGGAGTTGGGAGCCCAGTCTCCATTCCCCAGCGGCAGTGTGATCTGCAGGGAATAGGGAGCCCAATCCATTCCCCAGCGGCAGTGTGATCTGCAAGGAATTGGGAGCCCGGTCTCCATTCCCTAGAGGCAGTGTGATCTGCAGGGAATTGGGAGCCCAGTCTCCATTCCCCAGCGGCAGGCTGAGCTACCGGGGACAGAGATGGTTGGTCCTGTCCCCCAACAACAGGGCTGTTTAGCCAAAGGGGAGACAGTTGGTCTCCTCCTCCAGCAGCAGAGCTGTGTATCTAAAGGGGAGACAGTTGGTCTCCCCCTCCAGCAGCAGAACTGTGTGTCTAAAGGGGAGACAGTCAGTCTCCCCCTCCAGCAACCAGGCTCCAACCAGACTACTCCCGTGGTAGTGCTGGAACCAGGGCAGAGTACAGCTGGTCTCTGCCCACTCAGCAACCCACCAAGTCAGCTTACCAGTCCTCCACACAGCCATGGTGAGGCACCTGGACATGGACAAGTTTCTTCCTTACTCAGGTGTAGTAACTATATTACTTTTGGTGCTTCGTGGGTGGGCTGCTGGACTAACCAGGTTACTGACCGGCAGGAGGTCAGATACCCTGTTAGTCTGTCTGGAAAAGGGGAGAGATGTGACGAGACCAATCTCGCCACATTGCATTGGAGAAGCCTGGTTGTCTGCCTGTTGCCTTTGGACTATGGCCCCATGTTAAAAAGCCTTCTTTTCCCCTGCAGAAAAGACTTGTTCGTGCCTTTCTGCCCCGTGTTCGGTAGATTCAATCTACCGAACAAACAACCGATTGACTGGACCACCTGTATTGGGAGTGTGTCAGCAATTTACCTCCCAGAAGCTGCGGTTAACCGCAGCTTAATTGACAAATGCTGGGTGGCCTTTGTTTGTTTGCTGAACACGTGGCGGCTGCCATTTTAAAGTCCCGAGCGGCCAGCGGTGTTCAGTTCGGGAGTTTGGAGTGCTACTTTGTATGCAGTTTGGGAGTTTGGAGCATTCCCTTGTATGCAATTTGGGAGTTTGGAGCATTCCCTTGTATGCAGTTCGGGAGTTTGGTGTTCTGCAGTAGCTGTGCCTGTATCTCTGGAAGGGGAAGATCTTCTAAATGGCGGTTTAACCCTTTTATGCCCAGGGTGCCATTACACACACACTCACTGACACACAAACACATACACATATTGGCACACAGACACACACACAGACACACACTCACTGACACACAGACAGACACACACAAACAAACAGACACAGACAGACTCACTGACACACACACGCACACACACACACACACACACACACTGACACACGCACTCTGGCAGACACACAAAAAAAACCCACTTTAGACACAACAGGGTAATCCCTAAATCATTCACCGGTAGGGGGTACTTGAGGACTGGGTTGGGAACCCCCGCTCTAGAGCAAGCATGTCAAATTCGCTGCCCCCAATGGACATCTCACTGACACACACACACTCACTGACGCATACACTTTGACAAGCACACACACACACTCTTACAGACACACATTTACACATTCTTGCACGCACTCACATTATTGTATTTATCCCTGTGGTCCAGTTGGGATCTTTTATCTGGAGCTCAGCCTTCCTGTTCCTCACTCATAGGCGTGCGCAGCCAATTGCATTAGGGTGTGCACCCTAAAGCACAAACACACGCCACGCGCGTGTGTGTGTGTATGTCTCTCTCTCTCTCTCTCTCTCTCTCTCTCTCTCTCTCTCTCTCTCTATATATATATATATATATATATATACACACACACACACTGCGTGTTTGTGACTGTACTGTTTGTATTGCTGTTTTGTGTGTGTATGTGTTTGTCCTGTGAGGGTGCTATTTGTGAGGGTGCTGTTAGTGTGCTGTGTGTGAGGGTGTTGTGTTTTTTTTAAAGGTGCTGTGTGTGTTTGTGAGGGTGCGGTTAGTGTACTGTGTGTGTGTGAGCTGTATGTATGTAGGTGCTGTATGTGTGTGTACTGTATGTTTGGAGGGATTTGGCAGATTAGTAAATCCTTGCTGCCATGTGCCATCCCTGGTGGTCCAGTGGAGAGTGAACTCTAGCCTGCGGGGCTAGAGTTAACTCTCGCGAGATCTGAGCGTTGCCACAGCAACGCTCAGATATGGCGAGAGGAACCTGGCGGAGCTTCTGTCTAGAGCAGCCTGGGTCCTCTACTGCCTCCCTCCATGCTGCTGTGGGCCGGTGAGGTAGATCTTTGGTCTCCCCGCCGGCCCATGAAGGCTTAGAGCAGAGCCGGCACTCAGATAGCGCCGGCTCTGCGTGTGTATGTGTGTATATATATATATATGTGTATATATATATATATATATGTGTATATATATGTACACACACACACACTGACAGACACACACATACACTCACAGACACACACTGACACACACACATACATACTCACAGACACACACTCACAGAAACACACACACACTCACAGAAACACACACACACACAGACACACACATACTCACAGACACACACACACTGAAACACACACATACTCAGACACACACACACACACATACATACTCACAGACACACACTCACAGAAACACACACACACTCACAGAAACACACACACACTCACAGAAACACACACACACACAGACACACACTGACACACACATACTCACAGACACACACACACTGACACACACACATACTCAGACACACACTCACAGACACACACTCACACACACATACATACTCACAGACACACACACACACACTGACACACACACATACTCAGACACACACTCACAGACACACACTCACACACACATACATACTCACAGACACACACACACACACTGACACACACACATACTCAGACACACACTCACACACACATACATACTCACAGACACACACTCACAGAAACACACACACACACACACACTCACAGACACACACACACATACTCACACACACACATTATTATATATATATATATTTTTTTTAAATGTCCACCCAGCCTCCTACCTGGAGTGCTGGTGGACTTGTCCCTGGGGTCCAGTGGGGGCGGGCGCCTTTCTCCAGTTCAGCCGCGGCGAAGGAGCTCTCTGCTCTCTGCTGTCTGCTCCCTCTCGCCGCGCGGGCTGTCTGCTGGAGCTGGGAGCCGGAATATGACGTCATATTCCGGCTCCCGGCATCAGCGCGCGGCGAGAGGGAGCAGACAGCAGAGAGCAGAGAGCTCCCTCGCCGCGGCTGAACTGCGGGGCGGGGGGGTTATCCATCACCTCTTGCCCCCCCTCCCCCATGACAGGGGCAAGAGGTGAGACAGGGGGGCGCTGAGTGCCTGCAGGAACAGCGTTCCTGCTCAAAAAAAGTGCAGGAACGCTGTTCCTGCAGGACTCAAGCCATAGGCGTGCCACGGGGATTAGGGTGTGCCCAGGCACACCCGGCACACCCCGTGCGCACGCCTATGTCCTCACTGCTCCCTCGCATGCAGTTTAGTGATGCCGGTTGCCTGAATATGACATCATATACTGGAGCCCAGCATCAATACAGATGGCGCGCGCAAGGGAGTAGTGAGGAGCAGGAAGGCTGAGCTCCCTCACTGCATCCACCTTCCTCTCCTCAGGCAGGGTAAATGTTAGCAGAGTAGGCACCTGCAATGTGGGGAAATCAGGTGCCTGCTCTGCTTGGAAGCATGTACTCGCGGCTCGACGGGCCGCAAAGATGTCCATTGGGGGCAGCGAATTTGACATGCTTGCTCTAGAGCGGGGGTTCCCAACCCAGTCCTCAAGTACCCCCTACCGGTGAATGATTTAGGGATTACCCTGTTGTGTCTAAAGTGTTTTTTTTTCTAAAAACACCTTAAACGCAACTGTGTAATCCCTAAATCCTGGACTGGGTTGGGAACCACTGCTCTAGGGGCTCTAAGCTGCAGCCAAAATAAAAATAAAAAACAGTACAACATCTAAAAATAGCAGAACAACATCTAATGTCTAAAGGATAATTGAATTGAAGAGAAAAGTGAAAGTTTCTTTTATGATAAATAACATGAGCATTGTCGATAGGTAACCTTTGGAATATCATAAATCATAGATTGCACCTAGCTTTGCCGTTGACCCATCCCCCTGTGAGTGGTACCCTATGGACAAGCCGAACATGTCAGGAGCAGTCAATGGACAACCTAGACTATCGAGCCTGTATTCCACAGTAAAGTGCATGCTTGTTTATCTGTATCAATCCATCTGCAGCCCTCATTCCTCTCCTATAAAGATTAACGTTGTGACACAGCCATTTCTATGCCCTGAGAGAGATCAATAACATAATTACTACCCTCAATCTAACTCACCACTACTGACATGCATGTAACTGCAGTTCAGCCCGTGTGATGCAATCTGCATTTACACTGCATGCAGAACAACTCAGGGGTATGTTCGCTAAACAGTAATTCATGGCGAGTTGAAAAGTGATTTTAATCTCCAGTTCAAATAATTCAGTTGGAAAACAAATCTTCGTATGTTTTTTCCTCCCAAAATTTGTTGTTCTTTGGGGGGAATTGTAACTCTAGAACTTACACCACTTAATAAAACACTGAAAATCACCTCTAACTTGTCTTAACCATTTTTTGCAAGAAACGCTCCTTTTAATAAAATTTATATGAAATATTTAGCAAATGACACCATAATACAGTTGACACAAATCAAAGCCAGGGCAAACATTGCAAATGAAGAGGAGTAGCAGAAACATTACATTATTTCCCCTTTTCTCTGTATACCTTCTTTATGTTGACTTCCAGGTAAAAAAGGACAGAACGTAACAAAGACTGACAGTGAGAAAAGATGGAGGGGTCCAGTTGTAGGATATTGAGGTGCAGATTTCTACATGTAATTCTATATTTAACACCTTTTAAATACATGGATAAATAATAAGAATATTTAACATCCTAGGAAATGACAGCTCCCCTTCAACCATTATGTTTAAAGCCATTTGTCAACTCACCCAGATTGGTCTTCAGAAAATACAGCTCTCTCTTACCATGGACTGCTGCATATAATGCACGGATCAGCCATAACATTAAAACCACTTACAGGAGAAGTGAATAATATTGAGTCTATCATTACAATGACACCTGTCAAGGGTTGGGAAGTGAACAGTCAGTGCTTGATTCTCCATGTGTTGGAAGCAGGAAAAATGGACAAGTGAAAAGATCTGAGTGATATAATAATTTAAGTAATGTGGATATTCTCAGTATGCAGTAGTTAGTTCCTACCAAAGGTGGTGCAAGGAAGGACAACCGGTGAAGTGGTGTGCGGGTCATGGGCGCCCATGACTCATTGATGCACGTGGGGAGGGCAGGCTAACCCAAATAGAAGTGCTACTGTAGCTGAAATTGCTGATATACATTATGCTGTTATGATAGAAAGGTATCAGAACACACAGAGCTTTGCAGTTTTTATTGGGGCTGCATACCAGCAGACTAGACAGAGTGCCCATGATGACCCCAGTTCACTGGCGAAAGCACCTCCAAAATGGACCATGGAGCAATGTAAGAATGTTGCCTAGACTGATGAATCACATTTTATTTTAGGTCAGGTGGATGGCCGGGTGCATGTACGTTGTTTATCTGGGAAAGAGATGGCAGCAGGATGCACTATGGCAAGTTGGCAGTCCAGCAGAGGCAGTGTTATGCTCTAGGCAATTTTCACTGGGAAACCTTGGGTCCTGACATTCACATTGATGTTACTTTGACATGTACCACCTACCTAGAGATTGTTGTAGGTCACGATCCCACCTTTATGGTCATGGTATTTCCTGATGGCAGTGGCCTCTTTCAGCAGGATAATGCACCCTGCCACACTATACAAATTGTTTAGGAATTGTTTGAGGAACATGACAAAGAATTCAAGGTGCTGCTTTGGCCTCCAAATTCCCCAGATCTCAATTGAATTGAGCATCCTTAGGATGTGCTGGAACAATAAACCATGTGCATGAAGGCCCCATTTGCAACTTGCATCTAATGATGTGCATCTAATGTCTTGGTGCCAGATCCCACAGGACACCATCAGAGGTCCTGTGAAGTCCATCCCTCAATGCATTAGAGTTGTTTTGGCAGCACGAGAGGGACCTGCATGATATTAGGCAGGTGGTTTTAATGTTGTGGCTGATAAGTGAATAAAGGTTAAGCTATTAGTGGGGTGGACTAACTGCAATGTAATAACATAATACTCTGTGCACAAATATCTGTTATATAAAATTGTGTAATTTAAAAATACTCTTCCAATATTCCATCTCTACAGGACAGTATTCCAGCTCAATGCCCATCACATATACATGTCAGTAGAAGCTTAAATGCCATTTGTGTGAGTAGGTGTTATCGTAAATGTAAAGATACGCGATTTGTGATTCAATAATACATCAGCACTATAAATTGCAGAAAGATATTTGTATATGTAAGGTGATATTGACCGCTCATCAATCTTCTTATTTATCTAGATTTATTATCTATTTAGTAATGACCACGAGACATTTTTCCTTTAATTGAATTGTAGCATGAATGCATGCACAGCCAGAATTATTTTAAAAATATATATTTAACAATTTTAAAATTCGAACTGCGCTATAAAAATAAATGTGAAATCAACTGAAAACAAATGTTAGGGTATGGGAGGTGACTTTAAGTATGGCATTGCAGATTTAGGAAGCAGTATCTAAACTGTCAGATTCTCATAATGAATGGACAAATACTCCAAGTGAATGAGCAGGTTTGCACCAAAAAGGAAAGGGTTGGTAAACTACTGTGGAAGAGATGTAAATTCACCAATGCATATTTTGCTATTTTCAGTGTTTAAAACATTTTATGAAATGTTGAAAGCATCAAAATAATTGTTTTCTGTAAAAAAAAACCCCCACAAATTAAAGGGGGTATGATAGCATTATATGAATATATACATGGTCAGTACAAACCGCTAGGTGCTAACCTGCTCAGTAGCAGAAATATACCAAAGACAAGAGGCCATCAGTTGAGACTGGAAGAAACACTTCTTCACTTACTGCAGAGTTAAGTTTATGAAACTGGTTTTACCCATGATGGCATGGTAGGTTTATTAGTACAATAGGAGTCCAAGGAGAGGTATCCAAATAGAGGCACGACAGAAAGCAAAGTCAGGCAATGTAAAGGTCAGGTCAGATAGCAAACTCACATAGAGTGCAGATAATCACAATAACTCCAGGAGTCTGAGACAGGCTACAGAACAACTAAACAATCAATGGAGATGTTGCAGATCTCCCCTGCAGGCATGGTTACCATGGGTCTAAACCAAACCATGGGACTCAGTGTCATGTTGACCACATGATAGTCCATCTCTATCTCAGGCCATGCCCCCCATGCTGGCTTGACACCCTGTATGAGCCTAGCATCTCCTAGCCTTCATATTTCTCCAAACATCTGATGATGACTGAGTCAGAGGGGTAACATACCCCTGAGGCTTCCGTGTATTCAGGAGGAACACATGAAGACAGAATGTAACTTGTTTTCAGCAGATCCAAGTAGACAGCTATGGGACAGATCACTTTGGATATCTTGAACAAATTGATCAAGTGAGGTCCTAATTTCCTAAATGGACAGGACAGATGCAATTTTTGTGTAGACAGCCAGACCTTGTCACCAGGTGCATAGATGGAGCCAGTGATCTTCTTTTGTCAGCATGTCCTATATACAACTGTTGTGCAGCTATAAGTGCTTGTTCTAGTACCAGTCTTTGGCATTGTAATGTGTTCAGCCAATGGGTAACATTTGGGTAGAGTCATGGGACAGGGGAGACCAGAAAGGGAAACTGGATGGTATCTGTTGAGAACTCAACAAATGTGAGCAAGGATAAATAGTCATCTTGCATGTACATGGGGGAACAGTAAAAGTACTGCTCTAGGTTTTGACAGAAATAGGCACATATATGTGGCACGTGGCTTTAATGCAAAGTGTAATTCACAGACATTGGTGAAGGACCAAAGCTTGGACATTTTCCAGAGTACTGAGGCATAGGTGGCACTGGTTATGGGGGTGTAGGTGACAGCTGGGGTGTGCCAGTGTTGATGGCGAAGGTGGAAGCGGTGCAGCCTTGGCTCTTTGCTGTTTATATTGGAGCAGAATTGAGTGGCTACCCTGAAGTTCCTGCAATGACAGGGCCAGTTCTGCCATCTCTCTGGTTAAGGCAGTGATTGCTTCGGCAGTCCCTGTGAGTTCCATATGTCAATCCAGCAATCAGAACAACTTTCCTAATACTTACAAAATGTTATGATATCTTTTATAGCACCAGAGTTTGGATATAGTGTTCCAGTTGAAAGCAACAAGTCCTATTCTCCCTTGACGCACTGTCAGAAGTCCTGTTTGTCTGAGAACTGAAAATACAGCATTAACTATTTTTGTCTGTATTCATGACGTCCTTCAGGGGAAATATTTCTTTCATTTCATAGAGAACCCCTGCTTGAGCCAGCTCGTTCTTTGAAGTAAGACTGAGTTAGTAAATTAATAGTGTATAAAAGAGGCAGGTGGCATGCAGAGGGTGCCAGTACTGGGTTGGGATCTGGCAACGGCTGAATAAAAAAAAATCTATTTGGAGGCCATTTATTATTTACAGTTTATTGCAATTGGAAATAACATTTCTAATTAAATCATAGATTAACCTCTTCACTGCACCGCGGAACCCCTGGGCATCCAAGACAGTAACATACATGCATATTAATTTTCCGAATTACTTAAACAGAACGACAGCAGCAGGTACAGTTCTGCTTGGGCAAATCCAATCATGTATCATTTGTTGAGCATCCTGTGGTATCACTGGCCGCTGTACTGCTGAATAGAGACACAATCTGTAACTGGGCATTCTATGGAGTTCTGCAACAATTAACTGACATGGGTTTACTTGTGTTGGTATAAAGTTAGGATTTGTGCATAAGTGTGTTGGACTTTTTGTGCTTCGTTTTGTAGGTGAGCATTTGTTTCTTTACCCAAACAACGTGTGTTGTGTTTTTTTTTGTTTGCACATTATTCTTATGTGTATTTTCATTTTATTTTCTTGTGTGTGTTTGTGTGTGTGTGTGTCTGTGTTATGAGAATAACTTGGTAGATTATTGAACTCTGTAAAACTGTGCTTTTCTGTTTTTCAAATCTCTTTAAAGTACACATACATGAATAGCAAATTTGTTTACATACGTCTGCCTGCCTGCCTGCCTGCCTGCCTGCCTGCCTGCCTGCTTGCTTGCCTGTGTGTCAGTGGTGCTTAAGGTGTTAAGGTCTGTGTCATAGAAAATGTCTTCATCTCGATCAGCAATATGTCATCAGTTAATCTTGATTTTTTTTTAAATTAATTTCTCTACTAAAATAGTTGGAATCCGCTGCAATTGTGACTGTATTGCCAATGTCTTTTTGCACAATGTAAAAACTCTGCATCGTGGTGCAAAGAAGCTAACAGTGCAGTTAGATAATTTCTTTCCCAGCCATTTTCTTTCCTTTTCAGAAATTCCTGGTACTTAAACTCCAACCCCTACCCTGTTATAACAAGCTGAATAGGTTATACTATAAAAGGACAAAAACATCTTCCCTTTAAAGATCCCACATTTTATACAGCTGCTATATTCTCACAGCAAGTGTCAGCAACTTGAAGGGTTACTCCAAGCACCATAATACTATAGCCTGCTGTAGTGTTTATGATGTAAGGAGTACCTTGACGCCATTCCCTGGTAATTGGGCAAATAATTTTGCCCTCATATCTGGGTCTCAAGAGCCCCATGATGGGTATCAGCTGAGCGCTGTCAGACAATGAATGGCCTTCTGTGAAGAGAACACACACAGAATTCCGTAACTCTTGTTCCAGGCTGGTTAATGACATTCTAATAATGCTTGGCGGAGTTACACCTATGGCGGCAACATTAAATAGTAATAATAATGAAACACTGCACATACAGACTCCATGTACCATGACCACTTCAAAACACACGCGTAACTATTTAAGCACTCCTTGACCAGAAAGAAGTGCCAGCAATCACAAGCTTCTCATTCTGGTCTATGATATGCACACCCATAAACCCATGCTAAGCATTGATGGGATAAGTAGTTTATCCCCTTGCTACATAGTTTTCACTCACTATATTATTTATTTATTTATAAAATATTTTACCAGGAAGGATTTCTCTCGTTTTCAAGTATGTCGTGGGTCTACAAACCATTTCATCGTTACAGTAGGGTACAAAAAAAAATACAAAAATAATATTAATACACAACATATATAGGATGAATGACACTTCTCTATAAACCAATAACAGCCATACTGCTTGGCTCTGAATGGCAATCTGTCTTAGAGCTCATGGTGCTGAAAAAAACACTTTAATTATTGCTTGATTGCAATAATTTTGCATTTAATGTTATACCTGTGATTTGATGTATAATGTGTTTACTATTAATATTATTATAGTATATGCTATTATTGCACATATTTTCATAATGAAAGACAATTTTGGCATCTTCAACGCATAGAGACCTTTTCACCTGGCAAGAAACATGCCCCGCTATTTTTATTATTGATATTAACTGATGATGCCACGGTTATACCAAGTCTCCTCTGCAAAAGGAAAACGATGGAAAATTACCGTGGCAGATTGAAGATCATAAAAGATCCAGCTGATCTGACCATAACAACTTTAATTATGAAATATATCTCCAAAATTAGTGAGACAGGGTAAAATATATCACACAAGCCTGTTGGTAGATCATTACCTTCCTGCTTTCCATACAAATAATCATTTTTCCATGGGCAAGCATAAATAAAAGATTTATAATCAGTTTTTTTTCAATCTGACCAAATTCAGTTTGATAAATGTGTCATCACGTAATACAGGAAAATGGAATAATTTCTGCAGTTTTGACAAAAAGGATGAAGAGCACACACATCCAGAACGTAGCCTATAGCAAAATAGTCATAAGCATTAGTGCAATGCTGCATCAGAACCGATATCATTTTATACCCTAATCAAATCTCTCTGCTGGGTAAATGTTGTTACATTGATGATGGTATCTCTTTCCTGGAGATGGATATTTGAAATATGCAAAGACGGCAGTCATAGCAGAGGTGAAAATGAGCAAGCAGATGATAATGAATATTAGGAGCAAAGCAAATATCTGCGTGCGGTGAATTGCATGAAGATTGTGTGCGAGGATCTGACATCAATCTTTAGGTATTAAGATTTATAGTAAATACTAAAAAATTCATGAAAGACGCTGACACAGTAAAGCTCACTTAAAGCCCCAAAACTTGGTGTGAAAGAAACCAGAGTAATATGTTATATTATGATATAGAGGTCTAACCTTGGCCCTCCAGATTTCTGTGAACTACATGTCCCTTAATGCTCTGCAGCTTGTTCTTTACTAAAGCGAACTGATAATCTCACATAGATTAAAGGGATTCTATATTGGAAGGAATGCAAAGCTTTATTGTAGCGGAGCTCCGATACCACAACTCGGTATCTCCACCATTCCTTCCTCGAAGGAGTTCATGGCAAACATACGTGGGAAGGAGCGTTTGTCATATTTATTACTTACACTATGCTTTTCTCTAGTTCCGCCCTCTCTCGGCTCCCCTAGCACTGTAAGGGTCAAAAACTCTTACTGTACTCACCTGATTCCAGCGCCTTCTCCCTTGGAGTTGGGTAGGTGCTCCTCCTCCACAATCGAGGGTTGGGGTGGTGGTGGGGGCTACTGGTCATGCTCAGCGAGTTCTACGAGTGCATTAGGCCCTCTCCACAGGAAAGCATTGCTGCTATGCATTCCTTCTGAAATTTTTATAATGCCAGGTGTACTTATGCAGAGATGAAGATGAAGATGTACAGAGGCAGTTAGGCGACTAATAGTCACCTAGCAAGCGGAACTGCCTCTATCGGCTGTCTGATTAGCAGCCACTAGTGGCAGTCTTAGTCCTGCAATGCAATAATTGCAGTTTCTCTAAAACTGTAATGATTTTATTTCAATGAGCTGAAGTGGTCTGGGTGCCTATAGTGTCCCATTAACAGCAAGCTGGGTTCTTATAACACATAGTTCTAAGCATTGCTGCAATGAAGTATATTAAACCATAGTATAAATTGTTGGTATTACTGAGCCTGACTTCCAAGACACGAATGTTGGACTAAATGATTTCATTGCCTTGTCACTTCGGCACATATTCTCCATTTCACGGACCTGCTATGATTAAGTGCTTGCTAGCAAGAATGAGCCATGGCTACAATAATTTTGTCTTGCCAGCATGCACATGCAATTCACAACCTGATGGTTTTTGAGCATCACTTGGTGATGTATTTGGAAGAAACATGTTATATCTGCTCTGACCAGAAACCTGTGCACACAGCTTACATTGTGATTAACTACCTGTGGAGGGAAGAATGCTCTTTCATGTTGGTTTGCTACGTTTTGCGTTCTGTCATTCTACACTAACAACAAGAAAGCAAAAAAAATAAAATAAAAATGTGTTTCAGATGAATGGTTATTTGTTGTTACAGTTATAAAATGTGCAACATGAACATCTACTGATTGATATCAGTTCAATTGCAATTTGTTTAGATACCACTAGAGGCAGTGTAAACATGTACATCAATAAATCCCTACCATACTTTCATTGAAAAGCTAAGAACGTCTGTGATGCAGTCTTGTTAGATATCATAGTTTAACTTATTAAGAGCTGTGCTATCAAATCTCATTATGTACAGTAAACTTCTAGGGGATGAGCAACTGTGTATACACTCCAGTTTTGGAATTTAACCACCTCTGTGCTAAGAAGCAGTAAATCAACAGCATAATATACAAGTATTAGATAGCAGTCATTTTAAACGTATTTAGTGCTAGGGAGCAATAGATTATAGCCTTGATACAGATTAGATAGATTAAACTATTCAGTTCTAGGGACCAATGCAATCTATATTTTTAAGAGATTAGTTTGAAACATTGAGTGCTTCAGTAGTAGATCAGTAAAATCTAATCTTGGTATCTTGACAGATCGTTTATTCTATGTATTGCTATGGAACATCCTTGTCATATAGCAGCTTAACCATTTCACTCCCAAATTGATTTTGTTCACCTATTTTTTAACATTTTGTTTTTTAATTTGACAATTTTTATTGTTTTTAGGGGTATAAAAAAGGGGAAAAAAGAAAGGCAATGGGGGTTTAGCACATTTTCAATCGCAGACTTGGGGACTTCGTCCCTCTTTGTCATTGATTAACAGACATGCGGTGAGGTGTACAAACTTAGTACAACGTATTCGTAACACAATAGACTCCTTTACCTAATATTTCATTTACTTTGAACCTTCATGCTGGGTCCGCACTCCTGAGCATTAGATCTCTATTGGGGACTTGTCCTTACAGTCTACGACTTAAGATAAGAAATGCTTTGAGGATATCCCTCCCGAGAGGGCTCTCAAGTGTTGCCCGAACACATCCTATCATTGTGTATCTTGAGTTTCTCTCTCTCTAGCATTATTTTGTTTTGTGTTGACTCCCCTTGAACTCCTAGAACTATGTACAAAGAAGAATAGACAATATAGGGAACTATATACAGGGGTGGGTGGTTAGTGAAAGTGAGATTATGAGCGCCTTATGAGCTCTGGTTTATTAATCTATCCATTCCAGTACTTCCTTGCCTGTATAGGTAGTGGTCTGTGCAGGTTTATATTTTACTTGCTATGCCTGTTCAATATTGTGGTGTATGGCATGCCCCTGTTTGCTGTTGTGATTTTGGTATATTTTGGTGCGTTGCTCATTTAACCCCTGAAGGACACATGACATGTGTGAAATGTCATGATTCCCTTTTATTCCAGAAGTTTGGACCTTAAGGGGTTAAAGAAATGCCACGTTGGGTGGCAATGTTGTTTTGTATGCCTCAAATTTGTCTATGCAAGTTTGCACCATTTGATGCCACTTGAGTTGTTTCCTAGCTATGTTCTCATGAGGGTTTGTTTTGAGGGGACCTCTGAGGATTTCCATGCCCTTGCCAAGAGTGTAAGGGTGGCATAAGTGTGTGGTCTAGCAAAATGCTATCACTACTGGGGAAGTCCCCTAAGCTGAGAAATAAGAGAGCCATTTCTGGTGTCAGTGTCATATTTGTCTTACATATTTCAGTGATTGTGCCTTCTACTATTTTCCAGAAAGGCTGGAGATGGGTACAAGTTCACCATATGTGATACACTGTTCTGGTATCCCTCCCACATTGCCAGCAACTATCCGGTGTGCCAGGGTAGATCTTTGCCAATTGCACCATGTACCAATGGAAATAAATCTTTTACAAAAACTCTAGGTGAGATGTGCATAAAGTTTTACCTTTGTGTGCCCTAAGCACTGATACCATGTCTTCTAAAGCAAACTGCTGTTGCAGGTCAGTTTGCCACAAGGTTTGGAATTTGTCAGCGTCAATGGCTACATGGTGGTATATGAGTTTGTATATCTTAGAAAGAGATTTTGTATGTGTAGCCGGGGCTAGCATATTGTTTCAAATATTGTTAGGGGAGTCAGGCCAGGATCTGCTTTATAGGAGTCTCCTGGCAGCGATTTGATCTGTATATAGGAGAACAGCTCACTGTTGGTAAACTAAATTTAGTTTGTAGCTCTGTAAATGGCTGAATATGTATGCCCAGAAATAATTGGTGTAAATGGGTACATTGCCCGTTCGTCCACAGTTTATGGTTAAAAGTAGGATTTACAATATGTGTGCTTGCTGTAAGTGTAGCTTTGGCATCCTCTCACCTCGTCCCATGTCTGTAGCATGTTTTTTTTGGTGGTAAACAGAGAGAGGATATACGGTCTAATTTTCACTGGCACCCAGAACAGCAGATGCAATTTTTGTACCTGGGCCCAATGGGCTTCTATGTCAATCCACTGTGGTTGTTGTGTTTGTGAGTGGGCTATTACAGCCGAGGAAAGCATGGCTGCACTATAGTATAATTTGATATGTGGTAGGCTTAACCCTCCTTCCTCCACTGCATAGGAATTTAGTGGTGATCCTAGCCCTTTTGCATTCCCACACAAATTGTGTGATTAGTTTTTCTATCTTATAGGTCTGTGCGATCGCAATTTGTAAAGTGCGGAATAAATACTGGAACTTGGGCAAGAGGAGCAATTTGATCGTGGCTATTCTGCCTAGCCATGAGAGATATTTCCCTTCCCAAGTTTGTAATGTAGTAACCATTTCTTTGTATAATGGTTCGTAATTGCATTTGAACATGTTATCTGGGTTCTTTGTGATGTGGAGACCAAAAAAGGAGACAAAGTCAGATCTCCAGTCCAGGTTGGAGTTAGTTTGGAATGTGGCTAGTGTAGCATTGGTGATCCCTATCCCCATGGCCTGTGTCTTAGACAGTTGCGTCCCTATTCCTCAATTTCTTAAAATAGGTTCAGTAATGATATGTGGGGCTGTGTCAGTGTAAGGAGGAAATCATCCGCAAATAAGTCAGCCTTATATGTACGGTCTCCTATGCAGACTCCCTGTATATCTACATTATCCCTGATCCTTGCGGCAAGAGGCTCCAGGGCCAACACATAAAGTAAGGGCGATAGGGGGCACACCTGCCTAGTCCCATTGGTTATGGAAAATGTTTTGGACAGCAATCCCGCATTCAGCATCCGTGTGAAGGGTGAGCTATGTAGGGCTTTGACTATAGCCAGAAACCCCTCCGGTATCTCAAACCTTTTCTCATTTGTCAATGTAGTCGGTCAAAGGCTTTCTCTGCATCTAGGGAGAGAATCAGTTCCTCCCCTTGTTTGAGATGTTTCATGCTGTAAGTTATATCTAAGACTTTGCCCATGTTTTCTGACCCCTGACGGCCTGTCACAGATCCTTGGTCTGTGTGGATGATGTGGGGCAATATTTTACCGAGTCTCAGTGCATAAAAAGTTTGGTGTTGGTATTTAAGAGAGAGATCTGTCTAACATTTTGTGGTTGCGCTGGTGGTTTTCCTAGTTTGGAGGAGCTACTATGTGTGCTTCCCGTATGTCTTTAGGGAACGTGCATGATAGTGGTGGCTTCCACAAGCATCTGTAATAAGTGTGGGGCTAAGACCTTGCTAAAGATCTTATAGGAATCATTAGTGAACCCATCTGGGCCTAGTGACTTCCCTGTTGGTAAGGCTTTTATCCCTGCTCCACCGAGAGAGGTACCACGAGGTCTGCCTTTTGTTGTGAGGAGAAGACAGGCAAGTTAGAGTCTTGTAAGTATGTATTTATAGACTCTATCGGTTGATGGGTATTCGCATCTCCCTTAAGATTATATAGGTCAGCGTAATTCATTGCTGATATCTTTTGGGATCATAATTTTAGCCCCTGTTTTTGAGTTTAGAAAGGCCAACTTCTGGTTGGCTTGTCTAGTTTTGGGGCATGATGCCAACAACTTACTTGCTTTATTGCCTTGTGTGTAATTCTTAAGTTTGAGCCATTTCAGATTGTCTCCCGTTTCTTCTAAAGCTTGGCGGTGTATGAGTTGAGTAAGCCTGGAGATTTTCATTTTTAGATCTTGGGAAGGGGACATCTGGTTTTGCAAGTTTAGAGTATGTAACTCCTTTATTCAATTGTAATTTGCAAGTTTTCTTACGGAGATTGGATGCTCGTCGTATAAATTCTCCCCTGATTACGGCTTTGTGTTCTGTCCATACTGTGCTGGAAGATACACCAGGTGTTGTGTTGTCTGTGAAATAGTTAGTTAGTTTGGTGTGTAAGTCTTGCACAAAGGAGGTATCCCGTAATAGGGTCTCGTTAATTCTCCATGGGCTCCTGTGTTAAAGTCATATTGATCTTTGAGTTCTAATGTGACTGGGCCGTGGTCAGACCATGTGATGTCACCAATCTTGCATCGTGCGATTTGGGAGAGTGCGGAACCGTGTATATAGAATCCGTCTATGCAGGAGTAAGAGTTATGCACTTGGGAGTAGTGAATGTACGAGCGTTCCTGGGCATTTGTAATGTGCCATGCATCATAGTAGTGTTCCATGTGTAGGTTCTTCTGCAGCAGTTGGCAGCCTCTTTTTAGGGCCCTATAGCTTCAGTAAATAGGGAAAAAGTTGTATCCAGTTTCGGGTCTAGCGTTTGGGTAAAGTTTCTGCAAAGTACTGTCATTCCTTGTTGTATTGTAGATAATTTTCTGAACATCTTGTGAATAAACTATGTTGATTTACATTAGGGGTATAAATATTAGCAATGGTATATTGCATATTATTAAGAAGGCATACTATGATGACATAGCGGCCCAAGTCATCGATTACCTGTTTTTGGATAGTAAATGCTACCCTGTTGCTAATCATATTGGAAGCTCCATTACTCTTTACAGATGTTGTGACGTGAAATTGGTGGTATAAAGTCATCTGTCCTGTAGTGCGTCTCCTGGAGACAAATTACGTCTGCTGCTCGCATTTTGAGCTCCCTGTACAGTAGATGTCTCTTAACTAGCACATTTTAACCTCTAACATTGAAAGTACATATTTTAATGGGGGACGGTATACATAGTGCATGTGTAGAAATATCCCTTGCGGAAAACTCTTAGAGTTTGGGGGGCTCACCCTTCCCAGCTGTGTCAAGTCAGGTGTCCTACCCTTACTGGTCGCCTTAATTAGTCCCTGTCGTTTGCAATCGATGCGGCATGCCTCCCCTGCATTGAGGTCATGCCCTACCTGAATGTGGAAGCAATACACCTGGTAAAGTAGAAAAATAATATTTACAGTAAAAAGATATAGCAAAGATAATACATATATACAATGGTGACTGTCAATGCCCTGGGCACTAGGTATCTTATGAAGGCAAAGCGAATAACCCCGAGCAGGCTCTCAAGATCATGTAAGAGAAGCAGATAGGCCCCATCCCATGGATCTGCCCCATGTGGCCTGTGTAATTTATCTCCAGCTCCACATATTGAACAGGCCGGCTAGGCATGTCTCCATCCATGTATATGCACTATTGCTCCTAATGCAGTAGTGTATGCTCGGCAGGTCACGCTATATCATCCAGGACCGGAGATGTACATGTCCCTGACAATTTATGAGGGCGGCATGAGCGGGCCTAGGTCCCTAAGCCCCGATGGCACAGCGTGGTGCCGATCAATGCAATCTGCCTTATGGGACCTCTGGGGTATTAAAACCAGGTGTCCCCCTCCCCACCTCTATTCCAAGGCCTATACCTCACTGGCCACCCCATCATCCTGTCCCCGCTCCCCAAACTAAAACTTATATACAAACTATAAATCTTATAACATTCTATTCAAACTTTTGGAGTCCATATTGCTCAGTCTCTATCCACCATACGTGCAGAATATTATGTTAAGGATACATATATTTAGTAGACAGCCATTTACTAAAGTTGTAAGTAGATTGAGTTGAGCCTTAACGGTTACGACGGTGGGCCTTCGTCCAGCCGGGCAAGAGTCTGATCACTTCTTGCGAGCTCTGCGGCGATTCAAGAAGTTCCAGCATACCCAGGCCATCTTCTGACGATGTCATTGTGGCGACCTTTCCGTTCCTTTGCACCAGTAGCTTCACTGGGTACCCCCATCGATATGCCAGACGATGGTTGCGTAAGGCTCCCGTGATTTCCTGAAACTCTCTTCTCCATTTTAATGTGAATGCTGAAATGTCAGTAAATATAAGTATCCCCTCATATGGCTGTGGTAGGGTCTTGCTCGTTCTGTTAGATTTAAGTATTGCTTCCTTTATATGATAATAATGTATCCTGACCAGAACGTCGCGTGGTATGTCAGGTGCCAAAAATTTTGGCTTAGCAGTGCAATGGCAACGGTCCAGCAGGAACATATCATGTGGTAAGTCTGAAGCCAGAGTTTTCAAGAGGCCAGTTACATAGCCAGTCAGCTTGTTCATACCCACCTTCACTTCTATCCCGTGAATGCAGAGATTATTTCTGCGAGCTCGGTCCTCGCTATCCGCCAACTTTGTTTCATAGAGGTCCATGCGTGTGATGAGGCCCTCCATCGTACCCGCCACATCGTTATGGGCATCCATGATTTCCACCATTTTATCCTCTGTAGCAGAAGTTCTTGTGCCCAGATCTTAGAGATCTTTCAGCAGGTCATTCACAACAGTATGGAAATTGGCCGTGAGCTTGGATGTCATTTCGTCAAGCATCTTTTGGAGCAATTTTTGCTTAAAGTCGCCCTAGAGGCAAAAAAGTTGGCCTTCTCGTGCCTCTCAGTAACCCTCTTACTTTTGGGCTGCGACATTGTCAGTTCTGGCTGAAATCATGAGCCAATTACTCCTTTTTATGGCCTATTTGGGTCAGAGCAGCTACAGCATACGACTGCTCCAGTCTGTGTCCAGGACACGCCCCCTATTTTTTAACATTTTAAAATGAATAGGTGTTAGTACTTAGCATAGAAAGACTGTAAAAACGCTTCCTTCGCTGTCCACACTACCCCAATGTGTAAAAGCAAAACACAAACAAACAAACAAAAGACAAATGTTGACAAATACAGCCTTGCAATCCCAACAGGACAGACTCCATATGGTGTGTTGTTCCTATGTCCCTGGAGATAATTCACCAAAGCACACCCACACCCTGGCTAGATCCAAAGCACATACTCTTTATTTCATTATAGCAGAGTAAAAACATGACAGACATATGGTGGGCCAACAATGAATCCTATCAACATAGGACAAAGGGGAGGACAAAAATACAAATATACAAAAAAGGCTGGACATGTTTTGTATCCTATCAGATGTTTCTATCCCAATTTATACTAAAGTGTAGCAAAAATCAAACTTCTGGTCTCTTTCTGCAGTCTGCAATAACAGCCTGTAAAACCCCCATGATATATATGTTTGCTTTTATCCTTATTTTTGGAATTATATTTCTTGGGTCATTATTCTTACATGGAGATGACGTTTGTGTTTGCAAATGATTTTTAATGGAGGGATTTTGTACATAAAGAGATACAATAAAATGTCGAAAAGCACCCAAGTACCCAGACATAAGGATCTTTACAATAAAATAAGCTATCTGAGCGTCACAGAGAATTAACGCAATATTTAATAACTTGTTAGGTAACATACCAGAATATGGCTTTTGTGATCATGGTATATCTTACAACTCTACTAGGTAAGCTCTCCTAACATGGCTAGCTGACTGTTCTCTCCCCCCTCCCCTACTCATTTCACTCACCTCTCCTGCACATCATGCTTCTGTCCCTCCCTTTTCTTTTTCTCTTTTTATTTTGTTTTTTTTTACCTAAAAAAAAGGTTTTGATGCAATTAACTGCTTATTCCTTCAGAACACTCAGGGTTAAATCTTAAAGCTATAAATATTTGAATTAAATTATTAGTATATTAATGAATATGTATAAAGTTAATATATTTAGCAAGTAAAGATTGAATAATTAATTAATTGATTATTTATTTTAAATAACCTTGAATAATTAACCGATGTGTGTCGTATAATGCAAATTGAGTTATTAGCTAATTAATATGTCAAGTAATGCAAATTGAGTCATAAGTTAATTAATTATTATGTTTAGTTATACAAATTGAGTTATTGGTTAATTAATTAACATGTTATGTAATGCACATGAGTTACTAACTAATTGCTTTGTGAAAGAAAACAAGTATCATCCCCTGGGATTGTTTGAGAGTCTTTGATTAAAGCTAAAATTAAAAAAGTTAAAAAAAAAACTTGATAAAGAATCTTTGTTGAATAATTTTACTAAAACTATACTTATCAAGTTTATTACAGGAACTATAGATATATTATACAGGTTGTCCTCACCTTGCGATCTACCTGCTTTACGACTTCGAGGGATTCCCCATGTTAGAGAGCTGGACTATGTTAGGGAAATACAGACATAGCATCTATTTGTTTCCAAAAAGATCACAGTATTTGGTCAAATTTGTTAAAGTGGCAACCAAGTAATAAAAATACTGCACAAATCTCCTGTAGTTGCGGGCCAAGCCAAAGAATGCCTTGTCCTGTTTCTTATTGGTAGAAGTTGGTAAGTTAGCCAGTGCGTCAACCTTGTCTTGTAAAATTTTATTAAGGCTATTGACCAACACATAACCTAAATGCCAGTTTTTTATTCTTCCTAGTGTACACCTAATGTACAGCTGGATTCACTGTAAGACCTCCCAACCTTAATGATCTTAAAACAGCTGCTACCTGAATAAGTGAGTGCTATAAATGACCACTATGCATAGGCAAATGCATAGTGTTCATGACATAGAAGAATATAATCCATGAGCCTCTGGAACATTGCAGGAGTACCATGAATACCAAATGGCAACACATGAAATTAGAATAGACCAACAGGACTAAAAAAGGCTGTTTCCTATTTTGTTGCATAAGTAAAAGGTATTTGCCAATAGCCTTTAGTCAAAACCAATGTCGTAATGTACTTAGCTTTACACAGCCTGTTCATTTTGTCAACTCAAGGCATAGAATAAGCATGTCCTGAAATTCTGGCCTTACAGGGCAATAGTTTAGCAGATAGCAAGACCAGTAGATCTAGATACACTTGGACCTTTAACGTATGTTGATTTACTCACACAATGTGCGTTGACTTAACTCAGCTCAACCAGAGCCTCCTGACATTCTATTAAAAAAAACATGTGGGGGTACCTTTTGTAATAGAACAGAGAGCGTCTAGGGGTAGAAGCCTGGGGAATTTCTCAAACATCTGAACCAATAGAAAGAGGGTTCCTGGGGGGCTAGGAAAGACAAACTATGGTCTGGAATGCTTGAATACCAACCTCTACCTCTCATATTATAATTACTCAATTAATGTACTATATACTTCCTTTGTGTTGCCCACATTTCTTCATTCCTAATATTTCTTATTTTTCATTTTCCAGTTGTAGTTGTATCCTTTGTATAGACAACAGATGAAATACTCATACTTGTTTGCTCTTCCTGCTGAAAAATAAAAATTGACAAGTTAAAAAAAGAAAGAAAACCCCCCATAAAACGTAACTCTTTTTGACATAATTAAAATACTCATAAATCATTTGTAGTTCAAAGAAGTGTTACTAGACAAATAGTAGACGGTCCTATTATTACTGCAAATTGATATTTACATCACTGGATACTAATGTCAGATTAGCTCCCTTGAATTCCAAGAAACATTCACAAATAGCCCTACAGTACATATACAATTATTTCATCACAATGTACCAAGATTCCAAAATAATAATAGAAGTGGTGCTATCAGCAACCACCACTAGAGGGCTATCAGCAAACTAGTAAAAGTAAAGAAGCATATAAAAAAGTTGAGGCAACCAGCTGTTCGCTATACATCGCCTATTACCAGAAAGATAGAGAGCAAAAGTCTAAAGTGCAAAAGAGGCATTTGATACTTATCAGGAGAGTTAACCAGATTGCCAGTGACAGAAAGTGATTAAACCCACCACAATAGACACAGATTCGATAATTGAATATAATATGATTGGCATCGCATGTTGCATGTCATTCATCCAAGTTAGAATTAAATGACAATCAAATGGCTCTATGTATTATTGGGGAGTGTTCATCCACATGGTAATGTATGGTGTTGCAAGACTAACTGACCTATAGGAGGAGCTGTCCAGCTCCATTATCTTCTATGGTTTTATGTAGAGTGATCACACACCCAGGGTGGAACCCTTTACTTGTTGACATTGCAGCAAAATTACACTACTTAGTGAATATAATTTTACTGTGATGACAAACAAAAAGTTACTGAAGTGACAAGATAGTGTTAAAGTGAGAGCTATCTAACTGTCTCTGTGACTCTTCATAAAACAAAGTACTTGAGTTGCTCACACCTTGACCCCAAATCTATGTTTGAAATATTCATGTAATACATTGGAGCAGAGCTGAAATACGCATTCTATCACTTCTTTCATTATTAGAAAGCACAGGGCAGATCCTTATTCAGTTCTTTATTCCTCAATTTTTGTATAATAAAAATCTTTGACATCCTATAAAAAGCAGAGCTCTGTCTCTCTCCGGCAGTAGTATTTCATACCAAACAAAAAAAAAACTGTTTATTTTGTTAAAAATGAAATTCTATCCCAGGCATAGGCATGGATTTTACACAAGAGGCATTCTTACAATTGGAAAAAAATTACATTATTTTTTTTCCCCCTGGAGAACAAACCTTCTGACAGAGAACCTTAACACGGCAGGATACAATGTGTTCTTTCAGCAGTGTAGAAACTTAAATTATCCCTTATTTCATTGTAGTTATTATCACTTAGCATGTTCCTTTAATTTAAAAATAAGGAAATGAGTTGATTATTTCATAAGCATCATTAATTTCTTACACATTGCTTTTTGTACAAAGAGATCATTTATCTTCTGTAAATAGAACACTACGAACAATCCATGTAATTATTGAATTTGTTAATTTGTGCGGTTAAAACATCACTACACATCGTTCCCTTTGCAAACCTAAAAAGAATATATGAAAATTCACTTTATTAACAAATCAGTTTATTGTAGTGAGTTGACAACCAGCTCGCATAATTTAGGTTTTTGTTTTGTTTTTTTTAAATTATTTTTCTAACTTGTCTATTTTAAGCTACATTTTGCTTCTTACTTATCTGCTTATTATTTTGTGTTTTTTTAAAGAAAAAACATTTGAATAGACATGATTTGAAGAAAAGTTTTAAGCCATTGTTTTTCTTCATGTTTGCAGCAGTATTTGGGGTTTTTTACAGTCTTATAATGCTGGATTAATCATGAAAACCATTGAGTGAAAGACCTATAAAACATATAGGATCTCTCAGATCAATCTCTCTGGAGATTCTGCATAGGTTGCCAGTTGCCACAGATATATGTGTTTAGCTTGCCAGCCAGTCATTCTAAGTTCGGTCCTTTATAATTTGGCAAAAAAACTGCTACATATCCCTGTGGGTTATTATCATTATCGTATCATTATTAGCTATGATTTTAATCAATGAAAGTGCATTTACTTAATTTCTCAAGGAAATATTATGTTCATGTGATGAAAACCAATGAATTTATAGAACAAAAATTTCAATATAAAATTAAAAAATTGTTGCTTTAGGAACCAGCAATCTGTATGGATCATTAAGGTATCGATCCCCCTCTGTTCCAAATGATCATGGTAAAAAAGGATGCTTCATCTTGAATGCGATTTGGCTAATAATTCTAAATGATCATTCAGGCTTAAATAGCTTGAAACCCATAAAATGACAAAAAGAAAGCCTGTGGATAATGAAATTCTGGTGACAGATTAAAAGGTTACTGCTAACTTTCAGTGTCTTGAAGTGGTCATGGTCCCTGGAGTCTGTATTTGCATTGTTTTGCTATGAAAAGCTGCACATACTGAGTTTAAGCCTTTCGCTGGCAGAGGTGTAACCTCAGTGTTCCAGGCTAGCTAATGTCAATATTATATTTCTATGCACATAATGTCATTCATTGGCTGAGAGCGATCAGCCGATGCCCTCAGCCAATGAATAAGTGGCAGTATCGCCATCTGGCTTCGACAGCTCTGCAGACACCGTATGTCAGTAATCCTGCGTTAGAATTGACCTGGCACCAGGCAAGACTCAGATAAGAGGGCAAACTGGAGCTAAATGGCTTGTCCTGTTACTGGGGAACAGGGCCAGTATACTCATATCATTGGGGTGCAGTGGTTATGGTGCTTGGAATAACACATTAAAGCTGGCATCTGGCAGTGTGTGCCACTGTCAACTGCAAATGCCAATCACCTAAGTTAAAGATTGCTGGGAAATTTCATCTGATAATTTGTCTTTTTCGTATATTCATTATATTTATATATGGATACACAGGATTTTACAATATGGACATTTCTAACAACTTGTTGATCCTGTGAGACATTGGAATGTCACATCTCAATCAAAAATTATTTCCCCCCAAGTTTGAGTCACTATTTTAATTTGCTTGAAGTATTTTTCTTTGCCTATCTCTGTATCAAGAGCAGCTCCGAATAATGATCAGTGTGTATATCTATCACAGAGCTCCACATAAAGAAACCTCCAGTGATTTGTAACATGTATGAGTTTATTATAAAGATCAACAGCAAGAAAACTCACAATAAGGTGTGTATGTACGAGTGAATGACTGAGTTCTGAAGCAAGAACTCTCACAGTAACATGCTGCATGTAATAATGTATCAGAAAGAACTACAGTATATAATGCACAGTAATGCACAGTACGAAAAAAAAAAAGATTTTTTTGGTTTGTATGAATCGAATTTTGTCCATGCGATGTTTCCAAATGTGGGTAAATATGACCCCCCATATTAGTTTAATACTACCCTTATCCCCCCATCCACAATGCCATGGGTCGGGGCATATCTACTGAACAGTAAGTAGCCAGCAGTTGCTCACTCTAACTAAAAACTAGCAACTGAGCAGCTACTCACTACCATGGGCAGTGGGGGTATAAGTGAGGTATTAATTCTTAACATTTTAGCAAGCTCTGGCACCCTTGCACCACCAAGGGGCAAATCACAAAACAAGCAAAACAGCTCGTCCATCGCCCATTTCCATTGTTTTGTGATAAGTCCACATCGCAGATCACCCAAACTTCGGCGAATCACAATTCGTCTGAAACCAAATGCACAAGTTTTATGTATCACATACTCACACAGCAATACAACTTACAAAAATGTGCACTGTGTATGTTTATATTAGAGTTCCATGGTAATAAAGCCTCTAGTAATGTGTAGTGAGCATGATTGTGTTACAAAGCTCCACAACAATAAAAATCAAGTTTTAGTGTCCTCGCGTGCCAATGTCCTTATAAATGTAAACTATAATTATAAATATGCATGACTCTTACACACATTAAAGAACTATACAAGGCAATACAAACCAGACATCTGGACATATAATTGAGTTTTTAAAAAACAAGCAAAAAAAAGGTAACATTTATTAAATATTAACTTTTGTCATTAATAAAAATAAAATATTGACCACTGCATTTTGGAAATCATGAAACATATATACTTTTATGAGACACCTTATTTTAAAGAGTGGATGTCATTACAGGGATCGTGTGTCCTGATCTGTAATAAGAGGTGCAGTTTAGGGCCCATAATTCATTACATTGTAATATTCTTTAAGCATCTGAGATGTAAATAGAGCCCAAAAAAGGATTTAGACAAAAAATGTTTATATATATATATATATATATATATATATATATATATGCTTCGAACCGTCTCCTCCTTTCCCGATCCCCCAATTTAAACAGATGGAAAGTAACAATATTACATTAGAGTTTTGATTTCCCTGGTTGCAGACTGGTATCACAATAAATCAATCATAAACAAGCATTGATGAATATTGTCTATATAAGTAGACACTGCTGGGTCTGGGTGTTTGATTGCAAAGCGGCAAGAATTCTGCAGGTCTGAGTTTAATGTTTTTTTTTGTTTTTCATATTATGATTGTTAGCATTTATTCTAAATCTATTTTTTTTTTAATTAAAATTTTCAGATATAATAAAACAGATACTGAAACTAATAGCATCAATATACATCCCTTCCCCCAAATGTTATCCTGATCATTTTAAATCATGACTAGGAATGAGGAATCACAGAATGAATAGCAGGAATGACACAAGAAGTCAGAAAGGACAATGCAATTATCAAATTATTTAACTAGGATGTTGTTAGGACCACAGAGTTCAACACAGGGTCTAAAAACCCTTATGCTGCCATGAACTTATGCACCAACAACGAATGCACAGACAGTCCCCCTGCAGGCAGACACAGCATGCACAGACAGTCCCCCTGCAGGCAGACACATGGACACCTACTGTGACCATGTGATCGCTCTGTTGAGCGATCACATGGCCCCAGGGGTCCTAACCCGCCATGGGGAGACTGCCTGAGCTGCAGGCAGTCTCCCCACACCGGGAGCAACGCCGATCGCCACCGGGGGAACGACGGCGATCGGTAAGTACATCTGACCGTTAGGACGGTTCAGGACCGTCCCCGGTCAGCAATGCAAAAATGCCGATGACATATAACTAGTATAGAGGCATGCATTGGCCCTTTGTGAAGAGGAAGCTCATGCCATGTTAGTCGCCCTCCTGAACAGCCATTACAGATTTTGTTACTCATCTAAACGATTGTCTAGTTATGCTGTGTTCTGACTCTCCTCTGAGTGCAGGTGTCAGTCTCTTTATTTTTATGGTGCCGGGTGTTCTGTCTTGCTTGCACTTGTTGTAGTTACTGTTCTCCGGTTCCACCGGTATGTCTTTGGGCGGTGTGGTCTCTTGCTTCTGCAGTGCCGTCAGACCGGCAAGTCACAAGAAGCTGTCGGGGTCATCTTTTGAGGTAAGTGTGTGGCTTTCCCCTTAATGACAGTGGTGAGGGATCCGTCCATGCCCCACCGCTATGTTATGCTAGCGTCTCTCAATTTCTTGGCTATAGGTGCCAGTTTCCTTTTTTCCATTAGGGATGAAAACGGTGTGTCTGGGTACACTGCCACTCTGTGGCATTCGTAAATAACCGTTCCCAGTTCCCTGGATCTGGTCATTATGGCGGCCCTCACGGAGATATCCCTGGTGACAATAATAACGTCTCTGGGTGCATCTTTAGGTGCCGCTACCGATTTCCGCACCCTGAAAGCTGTGGTGAAATGTGCCTTGTCTGTGGGGCTTTTAATGCCCATGACTGCTGTGAGGTCATGGACATAGGGTAGGAGCTGTGTATTTTCTATGGTTTCGGGGACACCCCAGAGGCGCAGGTTTTTTTGCCTTCATAGTGGTCATCGTGCGCCTCAGGTCTTGTACCTGTGATTTGAGCTCCTGCAGGCTCTGATCTGTATCACAGAGTTTTTTGTCCCTGGAGGTCTCCCGCATCTCTAGGCCTCCACATCTGTCAGGACATTCTGGAGGTCCTCTCTCCAAATCTGCCTCAGCTCGACCAAGAACTTTTTTATATCCCCATTTGTGGCTGGGGTCTCATCTGCTTCGGTTTCCGGTGAGCTGGCACGGGCCTCCGATCGAAGTGATGGCAGTGATTCCTCTGCAGAGGCTTCGGGTGAGTAGCAGGCCTCAGGCGCCATCTTAGGTCTCCCTGGGGGCTCAAATCATAGTCTTATGTAGGGTTGCCTAGGTGTTAAAATTATATGGGGTACAGAATGAGAGAAGGGAGACGATAAAGTTTCATACATAATGGGTATAATACAATGCAAATTATATCATCTCTGAGTAACTTTTAGCCTCATTTTATATTAAGAAGAGTGATTCTAGTAAGTTTAGCGTAGTAGTAAAGAAAGTGGTTAGACTTAAGTGAGATATCAAGCAGTGTTATAACTTCAGTAACACTATACAGGCTAAAAAGATAGGTATATTTTAAACATCGTTACCACGTATAGTCGATTCTTAAAAGTCTACAAGGGACTAGAATAAAATAAAAATGATAACTTGCTCATGTGCCTACTGAGTAATAAGGTTTAAACATTGGAGAGTATTACATGAGTACCAGGCAGTCGGGCTCATCTTCTCTAGATGATTAAATAACAGGCTACTTGAGAACGTGATTGGTGTGTGCAATACAGCAATATACTTGTATGTAAGGCATGTTGTGAGAGTGCTAGCTATATAAGAGTGGTCAAACACTGAACATTTCAATAAAATTCTGCATCGTTGGTGAGTCTCTGTTTAGGAGGCTGCTATGTGGTCTATCCAGCGTCTGTTGTAGCAAAGGCTTTGGAAGTGTACCTTTGTGGTTCCCATCTTGTGAGTCCACTGCCAGCCTATACCCAGCACACGAAAGTTGTTGGGGATACGTAAGAGTCCTGCTGGGTCACAGCAAGGTGCAGCGTCGCTGGTTCCAGCGGCTGGCTCGTCCGCTCGTCTGGTGATGCAGGTGAGTGGTGATACTCACCCAGAATCCCTTGCAGTAGTAGCAACATTGCAAATGTGAGATTTCTGTGTTGCTACTACTGCAAGGGATTCTGGGTGGGCATATGCAAATGAGAGCATTGGCCTCATTTATTCCACTTTATACATGGATTCCTTGGACAACTCAGGAAGAGGTTCAAAGCCAGAATGTTTTGACATAACCATCCTTAGCTTTGCTGGAGGAATATTGAATAATAATGAATAACTTATTCTGTATTTGACTAGTTTGCCTTCAGAGGGCAATCTCAAGTCGCATGCTCGCTCATTTTCTCGTTTTAAATCTTGCAAAATGGCTGGATCGGAAAACAGTCCCATTAAATATAGACAGATGCTCCTAACTTCATATAAAGCAATTAGAGTGATTATGCTTTAGCTATGAAGGTCCAATGCGGATTACAAAAAGTCAGTCGTATGTATCCAGATTTCTAGTTGTGGTTGTTAATTGAAGATGTATAAAAGGCCGAAGATTTTTTTGCCTTTGCTTGTTCGTGAACATAAATGTAAGCGTCCCCTCTCCTCCCCCACCCTGTAGTGTGTATAAAAAGTGAGAGGATTAATGATGACAGAGATTAGGAGAAGAGATGTTCAAACACAAATGATATATAATGTTTTTATATAGACCTCTGCAAGCAGAGAGAGACCAACACGTTGTCAGAACTTTAAAAGGATTTCTTAGGTAACGATGAACCCAAAATATTTCAGTGGATGAAATTGAAATTTTTTTTTTTTAAGTTAAGAGCAAGTGATTATAGGTAACCTTTTTCAACTGTCTGAAACTATGTGATCTGTCTCACATATTTTTATACATTTACAAAACCTTGTAATTTTTCATTAGACGCAGTGATTTTGAGTGCTGTTTACATACACTGGTTATTTGTGCTTAAGGTTAATATGTCTCAGTTTGCTGCAGAAAATTCACATATCTCTCTCTAACTGCTCCGAGCTAAACACTAGAATAGCTGAGTTTGATTACCATGAGAGAGGCACGAGAAAAGCACTTAACAAAGACGCACAGAGCTTTGCCATAACGCATTGTATGTTTTTGGAACAGTGGGTGGCACACAGATATGAAATTATCACTTATGATGGCACACTCCAAATGAGACGATAATCAAAGTTTAATCAAACAATAAAACACAAGAGGGCAAATTATAAAGTACTTCTTAATGCCCAATAGTGATGTCGCGAACCCTAAATTTTCTGTTCGCGAACGGAGAACACGAACTTACGCAAATGTTCGCGAACCGGTGAACCGGGCGAACCTCCATAGACTTCAATGGGCAGGCGAATTTTAAAACACACAGGGACTCTTTCTGGCCACAATAGTGATGGAAAAGTTGTTTCAAGGGGACTAACACCTGGACTGTGGAATGCCGGAGGGGGATCCATGGCAAAACTCCCATGGAAAATTACACAGTTGATGCAGAGTCTGGTCTTAATCCATAAAGGGCATAAATCACCTAGCATTCCTAAATCACAATGGATATGGATTGACACCTGACATATGACATATTGACACCTTGACATATGGATTCACACCTGTCCTCAGAGACCCTGATACACACTGACACAGAGCAGAATAGGGACTGTTCCCCCTACATAGGGTCACTTGGCAGATATGGATTGACACCTATCCTCAGGATCCCTGATACACACTGACACAGAGCAGAATAGGAGACTGTTCCCCCTACATAGGGTCACTTGGCAGATATGGATTGACACCTGTCCTCAGAGATCCCTGATACACACTGACACAGAGCAGAATAGAGACTGTTCCTCCTACATAGGGTCACTTGGCAGATATGGATTGACACCTGTCCTCAGAGCCCCTGATACACACTGACACAGAGCAGAATAGAGACTGTTCCCCCTACATAGGGTCACTTGGCAGATATGGGTTGACACCTGTCCTCAGAGATCATGATACACACTGACACAGAGCAGAATAGAGACTGTTCCTCCTACATAGGGTCACTTGGCAGATATGGATTGACACCTGTCCTCAGAGATCCTGATACACACTGACACAGAGCAGAATAGAGACTGTTCCTCCTACATAGGGTCACTTGGCAGATATGGATTGACACCTGTCCTCAGAACCCCTGATACACACTGACACAGAACAGAATATAGACTGTTCCTCCTACATAGGGTCACTTGGCAGATATGGATTGACACCTGTCCTCAGAGACCATGATACACACTGACACAGAGCAGAATAGAGACTGTTCCCCCTACATAGGGTCACTTGGCAGATATGGATTGACACCTGTCCTCAGAGCCCCTGATACACACTGACACAGAGCAGAATAGGGAATATTCACTAAATGCCAAACATTGTTATACAGTGGAATATTCAGTAAATAAGGATAAGGGGGGACCTACTGTCCTCCCCCCCGGCCCGCACCCCTGCACGGTGGGTGGGGGCCATAAATCTCAATGGGGGGGGGACCTACTGTCCTCCCGCCCGCCCCCACCCGTGAGCGGTGGGTGGGGGCCATAAAAATAATGAGGGGGGGACCTACTGTATGATGTTGTATC
>OW240922.1:95136315-95285789 GCA_933207985.1 Pelobates cultripes | reverse complement strand
GAATAACTCCTCTGACATACCAACTGAAGCGGCTGTGGTGCTAGTTTTGGTGGTGGCGGCAGGCGGGTGAGTGAGTGGTATCTTGAGAGGTGCCTGAAGCTAAGCTGGAGGAGGATGGTGCGTCAAGGTTCTGAGCGGAGGCTGTAGAAGAGTGGGTGTCCTGTGTTAGCCAGTCAACTATGTCCTCAGAACTTTTCAAGTTCAGGGTACGTGGCCTCTGAAAACTGGGCATTATTCTAGGGCCAAAGGGAATCACAGCACCACGACCACGATGGCCCCTGCGGGGTGGCCTGCCTCTGCCTGTCATTTTGTTGGGATTAGTGGTACTATGCGTGCAAGCTACTGTGAGACCAGATATGAGTGGCAATGTGCACTGGCACAGTTGTGCAGAGCACAGGCTGTAGGCCTGACACCAGCTTGAAGATAACTAACTGCTATTCAATCTATAACAGTGAAAAAAGTTTTTTGTTTTTAAATGCAAGCTATTGTGACACCAGTGAGTGAGTGGTGGCACTGGGCACAGTATCCACTGTGAGCCTGACACACCCGCTTTAGGGACACTGACTGCTATTCAATCTATAACAGTGAAAAAAGTTTTTTGTTTTTAAATCCAAGCTATTTTGACAACAGATCTAAGTGGTGGCACTGGTCACCGTATCCACTGTTAGCTTAACACACCAGCTTTAAGGACACTGACTGCTATTCAATCTATAACAGTGAAAAAAGATTATTTTTTTTTTAAATCCAAACTATTGTGACACCAGATCTAATTAGTAGCACTGGTCAGCGTATCCACTGTTAGCGTAACACACCCGCTTTAAGGACACTGACTGCTATTCAATCTATAACAGTGAAAAAAGTTTTTTGTTTTTAAATGCAAGCTATTATGACACCAGTGAGTGGTGGCACTGGTCACCGTATCCACTGTTAGCGTAACTCACCCAGCTTTAAGGACACTGACTGCTATTCAATCTATAACAGTGAAAAAAGTTTTTTGTTTTTAAATCCAAGCTATTGTGACACCAGATATAAGTGGTGGCACTGGTCACCGTATCCACTGTTAGCGTAACACACCCGCTTTAAGGACACTGACTGCTATTCAATCTATAACAGTGAAAAATGTTTTTTTTTTTTAAATCCAAGCTATTGTGACACCAGATATAAGTGGTGGCACTGGTCACCGTATCCACTGTTAGCGTAACACACCGCTTTAAGGACACTGACTGCTATTCAATCTATAACAGTGAAAAAAGATTATTTTTTTTTTAAATCCAAACTATTGTGACACCAGATCTAATTAGTGGCACTGGTCAGCGTATCCACTGTTAGCGTAACACACCCGCTTTAAGGACACTGACTGCTATTCAATCTATAACAGTGAAAAAAGAGTTTTTGTTTTTTTTAAATCCAAGCTATTGTGACACCAGATCTAATTAGTGGCACTGGTCAACGTATCCACTGTTAGCGTAACACACCCGCTTTAAGGACACTGACTGCTATTCAATCTATAACAGTGAAAAAAGATTATTTTTTTTTTAAATCCAAACTATTGTGACACAGATCTAATTAGTGGCACTGGTCAGCGTATCCACTGTTAGCGTAACACACCCGCTTTAAGGACACTGACTGCTATTCAATCTATAACAGTGAAAAAGTGTTTTGTTTTTTTAAATCCAAGCTTTGTGTCACCAGATCTAATTGGTGGCACTGGTCAGCGTATCCACTGTTAGCGTAACACACCCGCTTTAAGGACACTGACTGCTATTCAATCTATAACGGTGAAAAAAGTGTTTTTTTTTTTTAAATCCAAGCTTTGTGTCACCAGATCTAATTGGTGGCACTGGTCACCGTATCCACTGTTAGCGTAACACACCCGCTTTAAGGACACTGACTGCTATTCAATCTATAACAGTGAAAAAAGATTATTTTTTTTTAAATCCAAACTTTTGTGTCACCAGATCTAATTAGTGGCACTTGTCAGCGTATCCACTGTTAGCGTAACACACCCGCTTTAAGGACACTGACTGCTATTCAATCTATAACAGTGAAAAAAGTTTTTTGTTTTTAAATCCAAGCTATTGTGACACCAGATGTAAGTGGTGGCACTGGTCACCGTATCCACTGTTAGCGTAACACACCCGCTTTAAGGACGCTGACTGCTATTCAATCTATAACAGTGAAAAAAGTGTTTTTTGTTTTTAAATACAAGCTTTGTGTGACCAGATCTAAGTGGTGGCACTGGTCACCGTATTCACTGTTAGCGTAACACACCCGCTTTAAGGACACTGGCTGCTATTCAATCTATAACAGTGAAAAAAAAGTTTTTTGCTTTTTAAATCCAATCTATTGTGACACAGGATCTAATTAGTGGCACTTGTCAGCGTATCCACTGTTAGCGTAACACACCCGCTTTAAGGACACTGACTGCTATTCAATCTATAACAGTAAAAAAAGTTTTTTGTTTTTAAATCCAAGCCATTGTGACACCAGATGTAATTGGTGGCACTGACTGGGGAAATGGGCACAGTATGCACTGTGAGCCTGACACAGAAGCTGGCAGCAGTGGCAGACAACTGACTGCTATTCAATCTATAACAGTGAAAAAAGTTTTTTGTTTTTAAATCCAAGCTATTGTGACACCAGATGTAATTGGTGGCACTGACTGGGAAATGGGCACAGTATGCACTGTGAGCCTGACACAGAAGCTGGCAGCAGTGGCAGACAACTGACTGCTATTCAATCTATAACAGTGAAAAAAGTTTTTTGTTTTTAAATCCAAGCTATTGTGACACCAGATGTAATTGGCGGCACTGACTGGGGAAATGGGCACTGTGAGCCTGACACAGAAGCTGGCAGCAGTGGCAGACAACTAAGTGCATTTACATTACATAGAAAAAAAAAATCAAAAAAAAGCATACCCTTATCCCTAACCTAGCTATGCTTTTCCCTATCTTATGAACAGCAGCTACACTTTCCCTCCTCTTACTAAGCATGCAGCTTGAGAATGAATCTAAAATGGATGCTGTCCAGTAGGTGGGAGGGTCTGCTAGGGAGGCTGTGCTGCTAATTGGCTGGAATGTGTCTGCTGACTGTGAGGTACAGGGTCAAAGTTTACTCAATGATGATGAATAGGGGACGGGTCGAACCGCGCATATGTTCGCCCGCCGTGGCGAACGCGAACATGCTATGTTCGCCGGGAACCGTTCGCCGGCGAACCGTTCGGTACATCACTAATTATAACCTGTTACATCCAGGTAACTTAAAGGGAGACTATAAGAATCATAACCACTACTATATATTGTGCCCCAAGAATGAATACATTTGTGAAGAGCCTTTTGAAATAGTTTAGGCAGCACGTTTTACAATGCACATACTATTGTCCCATGTTAAGGTTAGTATAGGAGCCACCAATATTGTTTGAAACAGTAGCACCTGCCCAGAGCACCTGCCTTGCAAAGACTTCTCATTGAGCTGCATTGGAAAGTCTGTGATTGGACAACCACAGAAAGTCTGGGCGGGGCTAGAAGGGAAAGGGCTTGTAATGGCTTCAGTCAAGAGAAATGCATGTTTTGCATGCATGCATGTTTTCATTTGGGGTATATATACTAAATTGTAAATGTTTTTTATTTTTTTGTTATGTTTTCAGCATTGGACTGTCTCCTTAAGTATCCTTCAACTATTTAAAACTGTTTTTTGTGTGTGCTGTTCCTTTAGTTTATATTTGGCAAATGTTTGAAACCAGTCTGATGTGCTTCAGATATGTTCTCTCTGTAATGGCACAAGATGAGCAAAAACCAGCTTGAGATCTGAGCGGGGACCTACTGAAGGGCAGGCTACTTCAGCTGCTGCCCGTTCTCAGTATACTCTTGCGACCCATTTTTTTGCTCTCCACAAGTTTAAAGGGATAATCCAGACGTGGACCCCTTGCTCACGATGCCTAAGGAGATATCAGCTATGCCTCACTGATGATGGGGCTGAAACGATAGTCTGGGGTTGCTGTGTCTCTCGTGCAGAGAGAACTTGCCGGCATTTTGGATCTGGACTGCCCGTATGGGTGGGACCAGTCTGATATTCTTCAGATATGTTCTCTCTGCAATGGCACAAGAGGAACAAAAACCAGCTTGAGATCTGAGCGGGGACCTACCGAAGGGCAGGCTACTTCAGCTGCTGCCCGTTCTCAGTATACTCTTGCGACCCATTTTTTTGAATCTTTACAGCAGAACTACTATTAAAGGGATTTTCTTGGCACTGTAGAATCCTGGAGTGTCCCCCTCCCTCCCGCCCCCCATCCTACATTGCTATAGGGGTTAAAACCCCTTCAGTCACTTACCTGAATTAGCGTTGGGTCAGGCTCCTCCCACACCCTTCCCCTGTCTGCATTCACCGGTGGGGGAAACCTAATGTGCTTACGTGGTGGGGGAGACCTAATGTACATGTGCTGCAATGGCCGCACGCGCCTTAGACCTTCACATAGGAAAGCATTATTCATTGCTTTCCTATGGGGATTCTGGCGATGCTGGATGCCTTCGAGTCTAAGAACCCAGAAGTCCCTCTAGTGGCTGTCTCGTAGACAGCCACTAGAAGAGGACTTAACCCTGCAAGGTAATTATTGCAGTTTATAAAAACTGCGATAATTACACTTGCATGTTTAAGGGTGATCGGAGTTGGCACCCAGACCACTTCAATGGGCTGAAGCGGTCTGGGTGCCTACAGTATCCCTTTAAGAAATGCATTTTTTAAGCTTGCACCCTAATTCCATTTTTTTATGGGAAGTAGTCAAACTGTTTTTAAAAGGTACTTGGGCCTTTGGGTGCCTTAGGTTACTTCTGGTACTTCCAGGATTGTTAAAGTAAACATTCTATATATTAGTTTTGACATTCTCAGCCAAATGAATGATGTGAAACATTTTACAAAAAGTGATTGAGTTATGTATCAGGAAAACAAATGCTGTGTTACTGGTGTAACAGATTCTGGTACCTGAAGATTTAAAGAAAATTAACTACATCTCACCTTCAGGTTGTAGAAAGGGGTAATCAGTCCGTTGCTGGCAGTCGGCAATGAACCCCAAGAACGATCTTGGGATTGAAGAGGGTAACATCTGACCCTGAAGGCACACCTATAACCCAGACATCAGTTTATGAAGATCATATCATTGAGGTTGCTCTCTTTTTACTGAATGAATTGATACTTTTCACCCACACTTTCAGACACAATTAATCCTACATGGTCCTGCTGCATGTTGTTTTTTAAAGCACCATTTGTTTATATAATGCCGAGAGGCAGGTGGGCAAGGCTATAAATCAGTCTGACCAGATCATTCCATGCTCCGAATATCATTCATCTGACACTATGAGCCAGATCTGTCTGTAAACTGTCCCACATTTCATATTTCATTGCAACTCCTTGGAGGAAAATATGCATGCATACAGCTGCTTTGGATGTAAATTTGTCTGATGCGCATATTTTTGAACATGTGACACAACAGGGTTTAGAATTAGATTGGGTCCTATGGAAAATTTCAGCCCAAAATAGTCAAATTGAAAATATAGTCGAGTGGACAAGTCCCAGTTTAGTGAATAAATGTAATTACAATCTCTTCCTAACTATAATTACTATGTAGACATTATTTCAAAGTTGGCTAATTGTGCATGTCCCTGTAATATTATTAACTTGACTTAAATATGAGTGCATTGAGAAATTCAGCTGGAAATGGATGAAGAAGTCCTGGCCTTTAAATACTAGACCGAATTTGGGACAATTGAATGTTGAGTCAACTTCCCAAATTTTGAGCCAAAATATACTTAAATTGTGGATTGATAAAGACCCAGGAGGGTCCAAACATTGATGTAATTTGAATACACAATTGGAACATTCCCAAAGAGTGCTCCTGTCTTTACTTTTGTACATATCTGTGCTTGGAAGCATAATAGATATAAATAGATGGAAAAAAGCCAGAGAAGTAAAATTTAAAAATCTATAATTATATATGTAGTAATTATTTAGTATAGAGAAATATAAATATACAATAGATTATATTTACTGCACCTCCTGCTTTTCCCTCTATTGATTACTTTTTCTAACTTGATCAGTATACTGCAATGATATACATGCTATATATATCAAGTTTATATTTTTGCAGCACACTGATTGGTCTATTTTCACTTTTTTTTTTTTGTTTCTTCTCATTCGGTTCTTGAGTCAATATTTAGCCGACTCAAACTGGCATTTGGCCAAAATTCAAGTGTTTCAGACAATTTAACATTTTCTAAGAAAAATATTCTGCAGAACTGAAATTTCTCGACACACACAAGTCTATTAAATATGTTTCTGAATGCAGGTGTTTAAGATACCATAATTCATATATGATATAAATATGAATGCATAACTGGTCTTAATGTAACATCATACTTACATCATCATTTCTATGAAGAAGCTCCTCTATATTTGTGATGTACCTAAATTGACATAAAGAGCACTGGGAGTAAAATTACAAATTTAGCCTGGAATAGAACACTCATTATTAATCGCTCACAAAACATTAAATGGTTTTGCCTCAGGCTCATTATCAAAGAAAAAAAATCTTTATCTGTTCTAAAAAAATTGAATGCTCAAACCTGAATACATCCAAAAGAAATGAACGAGCGCGACAGGAGAAAAAACTGCCCACAATCAAGTGAATTTGAACATTTAAACAAAGCAAAACAAATATACATTTTACACAGCCCAGCTATTGCAGTAATAATCACTGCTATAATGCCACACATTGGGTTATCTGATGCGGTTCCAGTTGCGTGCTGTTTAAACTATAATTTAATGTTATAGCGGCACAGTCATCCTAAAATAAAAATGAATAACAAACCTTCTGTTGCCTTTTGTGCTCTCGTAATGTAACATTTAACTCATCAAATAATTCTATTTAATTGAGATAAAGCATCCCTAAGGCAGAAATAGCACCAGGAACAATATACAACAGTTGTATTTAATAAAACAACAATTTAGGTCAAAACCCATGTTCAAACAAAGTCAGCTTGCGCTGTGCTTGGTTTTGGGTGGAATCCTTTGTATCCGTCACAGCTGGTCCTCATTAGCATCATTTGAACAGGAGGAATCCATAGTCCCTTGATACACTGACCCAGATTTGAAAAGATTAATGGATTTTGGTATTAGAACCCGTTTACTATACTTCACTGTTTGGCTTCAAAAATTTATTTTATTTTTTTTAAATATTGGGGTGGATTGTTACTAAACCTCTACACACTATGTTCAAGTTCCAAGGTTTGCTGACAAACTTAAATTATATGATCACTAGGTTGAATTATTACTCAATGTAGCGCAGGTATAACACATCAGATTTTTGACCATGTGATCTTTGCTATTGTTAATTTTTTTGTATGCCGTACAGTAAATTCTCTTTTAAGGTTTTGTTGATGCCTTGATATAAGTGGTTTTTACTTGCAATAGAACCTTGAGAAACACTCACTTTAATCTATACAATTCCTTTTCAGTTTACAAGAATAGACAGGAAAAAAACACAACTGAACCACATGCCATTCCGATATTGTTACCCAGTCAGAATACAGTTAGAAATCAAATAGACAATTAAACATGAAATTAATCTAATGGCAGCCCGTGAATGCTATAAAATGTCAAACAGTATAAGGAAAAGGTTTGTGTGGACTGCAGTCCCCCCAAACAGTATGATTATACAAAGGAACAGATAAAGGAGAACCTCTGATTTCCGGTTTGTGCTAAACTATCTATTTCGTTCTGCAAAATAGTTATTTTAGCACTTGGACTGATCTCATATTAGGTAGTGATGTATTTGTTTAACACGTTATTTCTTTTAAGTGATTTTATTTCCATGTGTATTGTAGAGCAATTATATTTCTCAACTTAATTTTGATTGTCAAAGTGCAACTGCAAATTAGAAAGTGGATGGATCATTTTATGACTTTTTATTCCTTTTCTGTTGGCTACTACATCCCTCCCTTTACGCTTCAAATATGATCACGTGCTTGCAATATTCCTATGACCCCATGAAGACTAATGATTCCAATGTAATGTCCTACTCATTTACAAATAGCTCAGAGCTACCCACATGGAATAAATGGGAACTTCATCCTAAAATAAGAACATTAAAGACCAGATTGTAATGACAGCGAACCATAACACTTAGTTCGTAAAGATGCCCTTCGCGTTGGATTTGTCTCGTTTTTTTCTTTTTTTTTTCAATTTGCCAGAAATAAAAAAACAATAAAAAAGGTACTACCAGCTTCTTGAATATTTTTGCATATTGTTGACTTCTAACACTTTTTCAAGAGAGAATCAAACTGCGAATTTCAATGCTTCCTGTAATATTTATTTTGTAATATTTCTTTAATTGGAACTCAACTGCAGCATTTCTTGGTTGCAACAACAATAAGGTTCACCTCCTTTTATATTGGTATGAAACTATGGTCACTGTACCTTTAAATATCCATGTAGGTAAAATTAGGCTTTGTAGCAATCCCTTATGAGTAAGAGGAATAATTAGACAAAGTGACACTTTAGTGAGTTTTAGATACTGTGTAATATAAATAATAGTAATTGACTTGTTTGGTAAAAGTATTACTTAACTTAAAGGCAGTTCTGGCACTGGAAGGGTTAATTCACCCAATGAAGGAGAAATTAGAAGTCCGTTTCAACAAGCTGAGAACTAGGAGTGGAGAGTGGGGAAGTCCGTTTTAACAAGCCGAGGTCTGGGAGTGGAGAAGGTAGAATTCAGAGTTACAAGCCGAGGTCTAGGAGTGGAGAAGGTAGAAATCCGTTTACAAGCCGAGGTCGAGAAGTGGAGAAGGTAGAAATCCGTTTACTAGCCGAGGTCGAGAAGTGGAGAAGGTAGAAATCCGTTTACTAGCCGAGGTATAGAAGTGGAGCAGGTAGGATCAGAAGTAGAGCAGCTGATCTTCATGCAGCACCTGTGCGAATAATCCAGCCCTTTGAATCTGGCGCGGTCCTCCTAAGTATCGTGGAGGGACCGCGTCAGAGAAAGGGGCGGGGCTGAGCGCCGTGAACCCGGAAGTGGGTTCCGGCGATAAATTACATGCCATGCTATACCTGACAGTACCCCCTTCCCATGGGGCATCCTCTGGGTGCACTATTTCGGTTTGGAGGGATAGCGTTTGTGAAAGGCAGTAACTAACCTTCTAGCATGTACATTAGATGAATCTTCCCAAGTGTCTTCATCAACTCCATAACCTTTCCATCTGATAAGGTATTGTAAGGAGCCACGGTGGACACGAGAATCCAAAATTTTGTGAATTTCATATTCTTCTTCACCTTGGACAATGATAGGTTCAGGAGTTGTTACTATTTCCCTATAAAAAGGATCAGGGATGTGTGGTTTAAGTAAGGAGACATGGAATACTGGATGAAGTTTAAAACTTGGAGGAAGTTTTAGTTTAACAACGTTATCATTAATGATAGTAATTACTTGAAAGGGACCAAGAAAAAGAGAGCTCAATTTCTTTGAAGGACGGCTTGTGGTAATATTCCTTGAAGAGAGCCAGACAAGATCCCCTACCTTGTAAGGAGGGGGAATTCTTCTATTATTGTCAAAAAACTTTTTCTGGTTATTTTGGGCGAGTTGAAGATTCTCCCGTAATTTGAAAAATAGAGAAGACATAAATTCATTTTTTGATGTAACAGTAGGATTGGATGAAGTAATGGTTTGGATGGGGAATGAAGACGGATGAAAACCATAGTTGGAGAAGAAAGGAGTCATTTTCGTACTAGAATGAATGGTATTATTGTAAGAAAATTCGGCCATAGGTAACCATGTGGTCCAGTCATCTTGGAGGTATGAACAATAACATCGAAGATATTGTTCCAAACATTGGTTAACCCTTTCTGTTTGCCCATTAGTTTGGGGATGATAAGCGGAAGAGAGTTTGCGTTGAATTTGAAGGGAGAGACACATCTCTTTCCAGAATTTGGAGGTAAATTGTGTCCCCCTATCAGAAATAATTTCTTCAGGAAGACCATGAAGTTTCACAATATTGTCAATAAAGACCTTAGACAATTCTACAGAGGAGGGTAATTTTTTTAAAGAAATGAAATGGGACATTTTTGTGAAGCGATCCACAACGACAAGAATAGTGGTGAAATGTTGAGAAGGTGGAAGATCAACGATAAAATCCATAGAAATGGATTGCCAAGGTTTTTCTGGAATAGGTAAGTTAAGTAGTAATCCAAAAGGTTGATTATGTTCTGGTTTAGACCTTTGACATATAGGACATGTTTTGACATATAATGCAATGGTTCTATCCTGGCGAGGCCACCAATAATATCGTGAAGTTAGTTCAAGTGTTTTCTTTATTCCAGGATGTCCAGCTAGGGGGGAATCATGAACCATCTTAAGTAATTTATTCCTAAGAATGGGAGGAATATAAATTCTATTTTTAAAATAAAATAGACCATCCTTTTTTGTTAGTATAGGTGTTTTGGGAAGTTCAAGATCCTTCTGATTCAAATTCTTTATGTCATCATGAAGAGAAGAGAGGATTCCTATTATTTTGGTAGAAGGATAATCATCAGTAGTAGTTTTAGAAGGAATTCGAGAAAGAGCGTCAGCCTTTTATTTCTATTTCCAGGTCTGTATATTAATTGGAAGTTAAATCGGTTAAAGAATAGGTTCCATCTAACTTGTCTAGCTGTAAGGGTTTTGTTAGTATAGAGATATTCAAGATTTTTATGGTCAGTATAAACTATTATAGGTTGTTTTGTATCTTCCAGAAGATGACGCCAATTTTCGAAGGCAGCTTTAACACTTAATAATTCTTTTTCACCAATAGGATAATTTTTTTCAGCAGAGCTCAAGGATCTTGAAAAAAAGGCAACTGGATGAAGTGGATCTTGTGGAGTCTTTTGTTGAGAAAGAACTGCTCCGATGGCTGCATCTGATGCATCAACTTCAAGAACATATAGGAATGTTGGATTAGGTAGTTGTAGAATAGGTGCAGTTGTAAATCTTTTTTTTTTTAATTCGTCGAAGGCTGTTTGAGCATCTTTATTCCAATTAAAAGGACGTTTACTACTGTTGAGGAGGTTAAGAGGATGTGATACATCCGAATAGTTTCTAATAAATTTTCTATAGAAGTTTGCAAATCCAAGAAAACGTTGTAATTCTTTTGTAGTAGTAGGAGCAGGCCAATCAATAATACATTTGATTTTGGAATTATCCATCTTCAAAGAATGAGGTGAAATAATGTATCCTAGAAAAGAGAATTCAGTAACCTCAAAAAGGCATTTTTCTGGTTTAGCGTATAATTTATGAGTTCTCAGTCTAGATAGAACCCATCTAACATGTTTCCTATGTTCATCCAAATTGTTAGAATATATTAAGATATCATCTAAGTAGATAATAACACATACATCCAGAAGATCTCTAAAGATATCATTGATAAAATGTTGAAACGTTGCAGGGGCATTACAGAGCCCGAAAGGCATCACTAGATATTCGTAGAGACCATATCTTGTCCGGAAGGCGGTTTTCCATTCATCATCCTGTTTTATTCTAATGAGGTTATATGCGCCTCGAAGGTCGAGTTTAGTGAATATAGTTGCAGTTCTTAACCTTTCAATTAATTCATTTATTAGTGGAAGAGGATAACGATTTTTAATAGTTATTTTATTTAAGGCTCTGTAATCTATAATAGGACGGATGGTTTGGTCTTTATTCTTCACAAAGAAAATACTAGAAGCAGCAGGAGAGGTCGAGGGTCTGATGAACCCTTTGCGTAAATTTTCATTAAGATATTCTTTTAAAATTTCTAACTCCTTTTCAGAGAGTGGATAAATATGACCATAAGGAATAGGAGCTCCGGGTATGAGATCTATTGGGCAATCATATAGCCGATGAGGAGGAAGTGTTTCCGCTTCTTTTTTACAAAAGACATCTGCAAAATCGGAGTAGAATGGAGGTATAACTGGTTCTACAGTAGTTTGGAGAATAGGAATGTGTTGTAAGCACGTTTTTTTACAGAAATCAGAAGCAAAGGAGATGGAGAAGGGAGACCACTTAATTAAAGGATCATGGTTTTTTAACCAATTAATTCCTAGAATGACGGGATGAAGTGGAGATTTAATAATATCAAATGTAATGAATTCGAAATGTACGTTGTTGGTAATCATTCTTAGAGGGATTGTTTCATCTTTGATGGGTCCTGAGGATATAAATGAACCGTCAATAACTCTGATTGGAATAAAATTGGTTTTTTGAACACAAGGAATTTTATTTTTTGAAACAAAAGAAAAATCAAGAAAAGTTCCATTAGCACCAGAATCAATGATGGCCTCAGTCACGATTCTTTTTGTATCCCACTGTAATATGAGAGATATAGAAAAATAAGTAGATGCTTTTCTTTTTGAAAAACGTTCAATATAGAGGTAGATGAATGAAGCTTACCACCTTTTGAATGTTTCAGTAGAGGACATTCGGAAATTAGATGTTCATTCGAAGCACAATACATACATAAGTTTAGTTGTCTCCTTCTTATTCTTTCTTCAGAAGTAAGAGGACTTTTTATTATACCTACTTCCATAGGTTCAGTTTGTGGAGGAATTTTTCAGGTAGTTTTAGAGTAGTGAAAGGTTTTCTCCAGGTAGAATTAGTAAGAACCCTTTCAGCTTTTCTTTCTCTTAGACGTCTATCAATACTGATAGACAGTTGAATCAATGCATTTAAGGTAGGAGGAAGTTCTGTACGAGAGAGTTCATCTTTCACAGCTTCAGATAATCCGAGACGGAATTGATTGCGTAAAGTAATGTCATTCCATTGGGTTTCTGTAGCCCATCTTTTGAATTCTGCAATATAATCTTCAACAGGTCTATTCTTTTGGTGTAATGTTCTGATGGTTAAATCAGCAGTAGTTTGTTTAAAAGGATCTTCATATAATAAAGACATAGCTTCAAAGAACTCATCCAATGAATCCAATATGGGATCATCATTTTCCAAAAAGGAATGGGCCCATGCCATAGGTTCACCTCTTAAAAAAGAGATCACTGAACAGACTTTGGATCTTTCGGTGGGATAAGATCTAGGTTTTAAAGCAATTAGTAGTTTGCAAGAATTCAAAAACTCTCTGTACTTTGTTCTATCTCCATGAAATTTTTCTGGATTACAGACAGCAGGATCACCAGCCGATTGAAGAGCGGCATGAGGAAGATGACATTGAATGTCTCTAACATAGGTTAATATTCTCTCATTTGTAATTTGCAGTTCCTGTAACCCTTGAGCAATCGTATGCACTCTATTGGTTAGGGCAGAAACTTGAGAGTTAATATCTGCTGGTTCCATTGAAGAGGCTGAATTATTCTGTAATATTTATTTTGTAATATTTCTTTAATTGGAACTCAACTGCAGCATTTCTTGGTTGCAACAACAATAAGGTTCACCTCCTTTTATATTGGTATGAAACTATGGTCACTGTACCTTTAAATATCCATGTAGGTAAAATTAGGCTTTGTAGCAATCCCTTATGAGTAAGAGGAATAATTAGACAAAGTGACACTTTAGTGAGTTTTAGATACTGTGTAATATAAATAATAGTAATTGACTTGTTTGGTAAAAGTATTACTTAACTTAAAGGCAGTTCTGGCACTGGAAGGGTTAATTCACCCAATGAAGGAGAAATTAGAAGTCCGTTTCAACAAGCTGAGAACTAGGAGTGGAGAGTGGGGAAGTCCGCTTTAACAAGCCGAGGTCTGGGAGTGGAGAAGGTAGAATTCAGAGTTACAAGCCGAGGTCTAGGAGTGGAGAAGGTAGAAATCCGTTTACAAGCCGAGGTCGAGAAGTGGAGAAGGTAGAAATCCGTTTACTAGCCGAGGTATAGAAGTGGAGCAGGTAGGATCAGAAGTAGAGCAGCTGATCTTCATGCAGCACCTGTGCGAATAATTCAGCCCTTTGAATCTGGCGCGGTCCTCCTAAGTATCGTGGAGGGACCGCGTCAGAGAAAGGGGCGGGGCTGAGCGCCGTGAACCCGGAAGTGGGTTCCGGCGATAAATTACATGCCATGCTATACCTGACACTTCCGTAGTGCAGTCAATCAAAACAAACATCAATCAGTTGTTACTAAGGATTATCATAAACCTCAGTGAAAACCTGGAACAGGGAATGTCTTCAAGGACTGCTAAAGTAGTCCTAGCCCACTTTATCTCAATGATACTGTCATTTTAACCCTTCAATTCGAAATTTTGTAGAAGTAGCAATGCATACACTCATTGGTTAAATACACATTCCTGACAGCCACTAGCGGTACTTCCTTCTCTACAACTGAGTTAAACTTGCTGTGGGAGGTATCAGCAGGCAAAGGAGTTTTGGTGCTGGATTAAGGTAAGTATATTTATTTTATCTTTAATTTTTAATCGGCAATGTGAGTGGACAGTAGACACAGTGATAGAAAGGAAAAGGAAGCTTTATTTCCCCAACAATATTGTATTTTTCAGGGTTATAGGTTCACTTTAAAATCAATACTGCTCTACTGAAGGTTAAGAAAGCATCGGCTAAACATTGTTACTATGGTTACACAAAAACACTCTAAAATTGATACAATAAAAGGTAAAAAATGTCAATTTTACACATTCATAATTACAAGCTGTATTATGATTGCCAAATCCACTTTTGATAGTAATTCTCACGGGAACAGAGCACTTCATAAGATCAGTACTGCGATATTGAAGGCGAGGGAAACACTGCTTAAACCTCACTCTTACAGTTGCATATGAACTGCTCTTTTTAATGCATTGCATAGGAAATTAATTAAAATGGATGCAAAGAAAACAATAAAAAAAAATGATAAAAAATGTCACTTACTTTTGAAGTTCCTTCTTTGCAGGTAAATTCCCACATATTACATCAACAACCTTGACCATTGCCCACTCCAGGATGTAGCTTTGTCAATCATGAGCTGTACATATGTAGAGGAACCAGCAATAAAGGAGTATTTTAGGAGATGTGGCATTGAGCAATCAGGTTTAAATGCTACAAATCACTTCATCTATTTGTCCTAAAATTACACAAGATTGGTCAAACAAAAATACAGCTAATAAGTTAGGTCAAAAGCTATAAAATGCACAAAAGCTTTACTGGTGCATGTAAGTGGTCACGCTGGAAAGAGAACACAGGTTTGACAAACTCACAGATGACAGTTTGAATGTCAGTCTGACCTGTTCTTTAAATTATTTAAGCGCTGTAATTTTCTGTTCTGTTTATATTTTATCTGGATGCAGTATACAGTAATATTTTGATATGCAGACAAAATAATTTTTTTAACTAACTAGTGTTCAGTTGAATTTTGATCTTAAACATAAACAAATAGTTACATTTAAGTTGAACTGAAACATTTAAAATTACTTTTTTGTTATTTGTTTTATTTAAATGGACACTCCACTCCCCATATACAAAAAACAAACAAATCGCTATGTACTATGTATTCCCTAGTGATAACATGCATGCATTTAATTATGCATTGTATTCTCATTGGAGATTTAGCTAAAATCAACAGATCTCTTGTCTGCAGCCTTTGCAAGCCCTCCCCTTCTAATCCCGCCCAGACTTTCTGTGGCTGTCCAATCACAGACTTCCCGATGCAGCTCAATGAGAAGTCTTTGCAAGGCAGGTGCTTTGGGCAATTGCTGCCTCTTGAATTAGCTGCACTGAGGTAAACAACCAGGAAGTGACAGGACCTGTTGTCTGATTGACAGCGGGGTGTAACAAAGTTAATTTATAAAAGTGACAATTTCTATAGAAATCTGTTCTTTTCGTAAAATGAAAAAAAAAAGAGGACACACTCTTAAAACCATACACACTTCATCGTCAGAGCTTTAGGTGTGTGGCATGGTTTACTCCAATTCTAGCACCGAATTCTATTTCAGTTAGGTCCTCTGCTCAACTCAAATTTCCTAATTTTTTACAGAACTTACTTTAGTCAGTCCGGAACTTTTGTTCTGGGGTAGTTAGTAATGCCCCAAATGACGCTGCCATAGGGGGAGTTACACCTTTGACCGCATAGGGTGTAAGTTCTGTATGTGCAGAGTTTTATAGCAAAATGCTGCACATGCAGACCCCAGGCACCATGGCCACTTCAAATCAGTGAAGTGGTCATGTTTCTAGAGTAACCGTTTAATGTAATAAACCCCTGGCAACACAATTGCCAGCAAGGGATTTTAAATTACAGGAGAACATTACATGATGTTTTAAGTGTCAGTTCTTACTCAAAAGCTTCTAAGGAAGTCTAATAGTGCAACATTTAAAGAAACACTCTATGATAAAATATATTACCATTCAGGTGTTTCTTTATTGCACTAGATTCATCTTCCCCCTTTAAAATCGTAACATAATGCCCTAAAATGTACCTGTAACCCATTATTGGGGCAGTCTTTCTTAGAAGTCACTACTCCTCATCTGAAATCGTTATACTTGACAATAGCTTCTATCTTTGCTTAGAATAACATAATGAGAAAAAATCTAATTAAAGTGAATGTGACCTAATATTTGCCAATATAACTGATCAAACTCCCACGCATGCTTCCAAGAGCCAATTAGGTAAATGTGACCACATCTCCTCAAGCTGACATGACATTCCTGCAAAGGCGGAATTATGGAACAAGCATGTAGATTTACATAGAATAAATAAATAAATAAATATGGGCACTAATTATTAAAAATGTGGACATCTAGTATTTCAGTAAAGAAAACTGTGACGGATCCGCTGGCACTCTGACCGAGTACCTCCGCCAATCGATGCTCCTAGTGCTTGCCGAGGACTCCAAGCACTCCAGCCAACACCATCAGCACTGCAGACTTATCCCATCCCCCAAGCATGAGCCAAGGCTTCAAGAAAGGGTCAAGCAGGTCTGTTTAATGAGCACACAAAAGCAACAACACTCATGCAGCAAAACAACTCCTCCTCAGAGGAAAACAAACTGAGAGTTAAAAGACAGACAGTGTTTGAATATATGACAGGTATTAAGGGTTTAAACTGGTGTTCTAAGAAGGGGGGGGGGGAATAAAAACAGTCAAACTAAGTCCATAAAACTGGGGTTTTCTTCACACTCTGCATCCGAAGTGCCATAGCAAAACTGTAGATCCTTTGTCAGAGCATTTAAAGGGCCAGAACCAGTCTAATAAAATCCACTATGCCCAAATAACGTATTTAAAGGGCAAAATCATCCAGGGGCCATAGTCATACAGCAAGAGGCTGGTAATTAGTCCTCTCCAGGCACAAGTGGCGAAGGGCACTTCGTCACAAAAACAAAGTTGATTTTATTGACGCATCTGATTAATATTTTTTCCCAAACATTTTCGTACATTTATGATTGGGTGATAAATTCACTGTGAAATAAGGGTGTCCAAAACGTAGCCCTCCACCCCCCCAAATGTTGCAGAACTGCAATTGCCATGATGATTTGCAAGTCTCCTACAGTCACTGGAGCACTACCCATTGCTACCTCAGCTATAAAACATCAAACACAAGTAATGCGACAGCTTCACTTTAAAAAGTAATTCATTGCGTAAACCAAACAACATAAAACTTCCTACTTAACAGAAAGATAGATGTTGACAATGATGTTTGGTTTTCATGCAGCGTTCACTGTAAATGTGAGCAGCTGCAATATTATTTTACCCGTGATTGAATGCACAATGCGGATGCAAAGAGCAGCTGCCCTCGTTTTCTGGGTTTGTGTGAGCGTATGCATGAAAAATAACAGTTTTTGTTTAAAGGTATGATTGGAATGCTGTCTCTGAGTGACGCCACAGTGCCAACATTCTAACCAGAGCAGGACCAGTCATGCACAAAAAATGGCATGCAAAGTTATTCACTGTTGTCCAATGACTTGCAAATGTGAAGCCTATGTAGCTGATTTTGGAAGAAATATATAAATCCAGCTATATTCAATGCTTATTTATTTTAGTCTAAAAAGCGCATTATCTGGGTCAGTTCTTCACAATTCCTATTGTGTTCTATACCCCACCTCCTCTAGACTGTAAGCTTGTTTGTGCAGGGTCCTCATTCATCGTTATTGTCTCATTTGTTAAATTCCCCTTTTAATGCAAAGCGCTGTGGAATAAGCAGATGAAGGGCTGAGTTGACCCTGCTGGGATTGAACCTGCGACCAATAGTTGCACAGATTCAGGTGTTGATGCATTAGCCTATACATATTAATAACAATAATATAATTTTTTTCAAACTAAATAAGTACCTATCAGTATATAGTTCTATAGATATAGACATATCATTTTGTAGTGGACTGAAAATCGAATTGCAAAAATTAAGCAAAAGGTTTGCTACAACCACAGCTGGACTTTTGTAACCTCTGTTCTGTAGCATGCTTTTGATTAAACCACGTTTTGAGCATTTAGGGCTTATTTTCTAGTAAGAGACTGACGGTGAATTAAAAAAACAAAAAGAAAAGAAAAATAATGTTATGCTATAATAGATATACTGTAATTAAAGCTGTACCGACACATTTTCCAAATCAGATATGTTGGTCTAGAGTTTGTAATTCAGTTTCCATTTCACTACAATTTGTTCTTCAATAAATAAAACCACCTTGTATGTTCTACTGTATCTACTTTTTGTAACTAACTTGAAAGAAATTTAAATAATAGGATTGCAACGTGAAGTCGTTGTCAATCTTTGTCACACTTCAGTCCTTCTTTACATTCCATAACTCCCACAAGTAATCTACATTGTGATCATATTATCACTTTACTGTACACCAGGGAAATGCATTAACACATAAGACGCATACAGTAAAATAAGAAAAAGCACATAAATACAGTCATACTGTGCAGCTTTTCCCTTACATGTTTTATTTTTTATTTTTTTTTCTTGCATATCGGGGTGTATTGTGTTCTAATTTACATTTGGTTTACTGAAAAAAATCTATTTATTTTAAGCTGCTCTAATTCTGTATTCAGTTTTGTTTAGGAAATGAATTGGGACAAATGTGTTTTAAGAAAACAAAACTTTCACTTCCTGTGAACCAGAAAAAAATGCAGGTAATTTTTTGTACAAATTGCGAAAATTAGCAAAAAGAGCTTGAGTCAATGACTGAGCACTGAAACTGTAAGAGATCTCATATATTGGTCTGTACCGAATATTGGTACAGACAATGGAGCTACCCCACTGGACCACCAAGGGTCTAGCTCACTCTTGACTGGGCAACCAGGGTAACCAGGGTAACAGGGTAAACACATACACACATAACCCTCAACAAGCACACAAAGAGATACTCACCCTCTCCTCCTCCACATACACACACAACACCAGTCACTGCACACACTCTGACACACAACACACACATCTCTCACAGAAGCAGAGCCCAAGACTCTTGACCTACAGCGATTCTCCACCAACCTCCAAACTCTCCTTTTACCTATTTCAAATTTCACCTGCCCTGGCTCTGGAACTTCCTTCTATAACTCCACCATCGCCTCTAAACTAGACACCATGGCACCTCCTACACTTAAATTCAGCAAGCACCCCAAATTACAACCTTTGCACACCAAGCTGACCCAAACTGATCCAGAACTGCTGAACGCTGCTTGAGAAAGTCTCATTCTGCATTTGACTTCCTCCACTATAAATTTAGGCTACGCTCGTAGAGCTCGGTTTTTTCCTCTGCAAAAGAAAACTACTTCAATAACCTCATAACTATACTCATCCGCCAACCCAAATGCCTATTACACACTTTTACCTCTCTTCTGCGCCCTGTTGCTTCTCCTCATCCTACCAACTAGACTGCCACAAACTTTGCAACTCACTTCACGGAGAAGATTTCAGCAACCAGGGAGGAAATCTCTCATCTCTCTCATACTTTTACCAATCCAACTTCCTCTGCTATTCTATGCTTATTTGCACCCACTACAGCAAAAGAGGTTTCTGCTCTGCTTCAGTCCTCTAGCCGCACCACCACTCTGTCTCCTTCTCTTGCTCTGGCTCCCTCTATTCTGGCATATTTTCTTCACCCTTCAAACACGCAACCGTAACCCTCATTTTGAAAGAGTGCAACCTTGACACTAACTCCTCATCCAACTACCACCCTATCTCGCTACTGCCATTCTTGAGAGAGTTCCTTGACCGACTTCCTTGAATCCATCTCTCTCTGCTTAAAATTTTCCAGTCTCGATTCCATGCTCATCAATCTGTCAAAACAGCTCTGACAAAGTATCCAATTATTAAATCACCACAAAATCTTGTGGTAATTATTCTATCCTAATTCTCCTTGACCTTTCTGCTGCTATTGACACTGTTGATCATCATCAGCTTCTTCTCATTTTCAGTAATCTCGGTTTATGAGATGCTGCTCTCCCTTGGTGATCCTCCTACCTCTCCCTTTCAGTATTTATTTCTATGGCTCTTCTACCCAACGTCTCACTGTTGGTGGTCCCCATGATCCTGCCCTCAGTCCCCTACTGTTTTCAATTTATGCTGCCTCCCTTGGTAAACTCATGAGCTCTTTTGGTTTCCAATATCATTTCTATGCGGCGTGCAGAGCTGGCTGAGTCTGAGTGAGCGGAGGAATTGTATCTTTTAGAAAGTCTTTTCCCTAAAAAGCAGAGTGAAGCAGCTGTCCAGCTCTGTTCCTAATCCTGAGGTGGGGATCATACCACTGTCGTCAAGGAGCAGTTTGCCTGCTCCACTCTTGTGAGCACCTTTTTATGTATTTTATTTATATTATTTTATCCAGTGAGCACTATTGGTCGTCTCTCTTTTTATTTTATTTGAGTGTGGAACATACCCTTGGAAGAAGAAGCCTGCACCATATCCCATAAGCGGGGATCATACCGCTGTACGCCTTTTATACTAGAGCTAGCTATAGCTCTAATACATGTGAGTGCATTACCTATCTTCTTTTTATTTCTTGTACCATATTGGATGTACTACACTTTTTGGTTCTTGTATCTGTTTTATCGTTTCATAATATTGGATCCCCCTGGGGAAGAACAGCGAGGACATTGTTCCTGAACAAGCACTTTATAGACTATTTGATCTAAAGAAGATCCTTTCAGCTAAGACTTTTACATACATATTTATATTTTTATTTGTCTATTTTGGCGCAACCTTTATCTTTGTTTGTTTTTTATCCTTGTTTTTTTGAGGGATCCCCTTTAAAGGTTGCAGCCTTTTTGTTATTTAGTGCTTACTCTCTTTCTTGATTATGTCCCAAGGAATACCTAAGATATAAATCTTATCCTCTCTAAAGGTTTTTGAGATATGAGGCTGCCTACCTGTAACAAATTCATCCACTTATGGTAAAGTGGTTAATGGTATTTACCGTCCTGACTGGAATAGTTGTGCCCATTTTCAGCCGTTCGCCCGGATACCTGATAATCCCAGCATGTGTAGGGATGCCAGCCGTTGTGGATCTATGCCACCTCATAGCCCCATGACCGCCCATGTTGAGAATGACGTCGGCGTGATATCACGAGCACGCACGTTTTGGGGTCAATGGCTGATTACAGCCAATCAGAATAACAGGAGGGTTATTTAAACGTATTTATCCTCTCTGTAATCTGAGAGTGCGTTCCTGATCTTGATTTTTTGGTATTTGACTTTGGCTTCGTTCTGATTTCCCTGATTTCTGGTATCCTTGACTTTTGGCTTTTTCTCATCGCTGTGTCTTATTCTCTATCCCTGACATCGGCAAATATTCTGACTATTCTTGGATACATTAAGTCCAGCCATTCTAAGGTCCAGTGAGACGTTATACTTAGTCCTAGCTGTGATACAATTCTGCGTGCGGGATCAATTAGTAATCCTGGCATTACCTGGATAAATCTATTAATGTCGGTGATTAGACTATGGTATTCTCAACTCTTGCCATTCTTTTTTTTTTTTTTTTTGCAATCTTATTTTATCATCAGAGGGTGTAAGTAACAAATAGTATAAAAAGACGAATAACAATTAAACAAATTTATATGATGGTATCACCAGATTGAGTAGTCAGTAGTTATTTCAGATATCCTCATGTGAACCTATGTGGTTACTCTCAATTTACTGGTAACTCTAGCAATTATCTATTTGAAGAGATACTTAGTTACTATCAAAAGCAAAAACTGATACCACCTGGAGATGGTCTTTCTAATCTTGGTATCTCCATGCACTGGCCCTCGAACCATGTCAGATCCCTATGTAGTGGCTCTGGGCTGGAGATGCTGCGATAGAAGTTACAAATTTGTACATATCTAAATCTATTTATTGCGGTGGGCTTCCTACCATCCATTACATAATGCATGCTCTTTGTATCCTTTTTACCTAGGGTCCACCGGATTGGAACAAAAAGCTTCCATACCAAATAATTATATGTCCTATACCACTGAAGAGTTTGGGGTACCTATAAAATCTATATTGAATTTAGGCCATTGTTTGTTGATTAAAGATATGTGCTACTCTTTGTGGTGTGGATGCAAGATAGTATTTGAACACATCCACAATGCAAGTTTGTCTTTTGTACTTGCTAGGCATAAGATAGCATGCCAGAGTAGTAATTCCCCCCCCCCTCCCCTTCCCCCCATCCATGATATCACCATTGAGTTTAGGGATTTAAAGAATCCCTGTGGTAGGGCAATAAGAATTGTTTGCCAGAAGATTGGGGGGTATGCCCACCGTTTCAGATCCTGCTTGATTATTTGGAGAAGTGTCAAGTGTTTTTTTTTTATACACTTGTTCTGGGTCTGCTATGATCAAGACCCCAAGTACTACATCTGGTCTCTACACCAGTGGAATGGAAACTCAGCGCACATCATCTCCAGGTCACATACTAGACCTGTAAGGTTAAGCACCTTGAATTTAGTCATGTTTAGTTTAAGGTTCGGGAGAGGGCCATATTTCCAAATGTGGACAAAAGGTTTGAGAGTGTTTCTTTTGGATTCATGATAAAGAGCATCATATCATCAGCATATGCTGTTACCTTATGATCTGTATCTCCCACTGAACCTTGACAGAAACAGAATGAGAGAGAGTGAACACCCTTTCCATGTGTAATTTTGTGTCTTTACTTCCTTAGAAAGTGAGCAGTTCACACTAACTCATGCATTGGGGTAGGTGTAAAGAGATGCAATCCACTTGCGGAGTTGTAGCTCAAAGCCTATCCTTGAAAGGGTTGCACTCATGAACTGCTAGTCAAAAGCTTACTCCGTATTCATTAATAGCAAAAGCAACAGTCTGATATGCCTCCTTGCTAGGTGTGGATTGCAAACAATCTCACAGTGTTATCCCTCTCTTCTCTACTGGACTAGTATTGGAATCAGTGGCTGCATGCGATAACAAGAACTCTGGAAAATAATTTTACATCCACATTTAATTATGATATTGGCCTATAGCTAGCACATTGTTCTAGGTCCATTCCTTCCTTGGGTAATATAGCCATATGTGCAACGAGGGAGTCGATGTGAACGAAGTTTAGAGCATTGGTCAGTAAGTCCTGCTTCATGGCATGGTCTATACAAATGCCTAAGAGATAAATTAGGCTGTCAAAATGTATCTTCCTCTTTTGAATATCAAATATCTCAGCGCATGAAAAATGATCAGTATCTGAATGAGAGACTGCAAAAATAAAATGTCATATAGTAATGTCCTATGTTCATAATATGCTAAGATATTCACCAGAACCACATGTGGAAAACTGATTCAGCATTATATAAAACATTTTAAGTGTTTTTAAGAATTTCAATATTTCAGCTTTTTTTGTGTGTGTTCTTTTTCACATAAACGTGATCTCTCTGTGGCACACTGGGACTTGCTGTCCTGCTACAATAACTTATCTACAGTTGAGGACAGATATGAATGTCTGTGTTGATAATCAATTTAATTTCTGTTATTTTGCTGCCCTGTTTGCTTCACATGAGAATCCTTGACTGCTAAAGCATTGTTTTTGTATTGATTAATTCTTATGGAAAGAGGAAGAATAATTTTTCAGAACCTTGATTTTACAATATCGTGGTTATTCACCAAAGCAAAACTTCCAAGTAAACTCAAAAAGAGATTTATAAAACTTAAGATCAGAGTAGCCAAACTCAAAAAGTTTTCTAAGCCAGCTATTCTGGCCTTAGCCCCTTAAGGACACATGACGGAAATATTCCGTCAAGATTCCCTTTTATTCCAGAAGTTGTGTCCTTAAACTTGAAATTTACATTGAATTCCCTCGGGATTCTCAATAGTGAATAACTCTGTATGTCTCCATCTGGTGAAGAAATCTTTCTAGCTGAAAATACATGTAAACGTTTTGTCCATGTTGTTACACATCCCTCATCAAAAGCAAACCCACTGTATCAGAGCTCAACATTGACCACCCCCACCCAAATACACACAGAAGCCCAGGCAAAACCAAAAGACAATGACACACATACACCCCTCTCTTTGTACCTACAGTTGAGTAGTTCTGTGCTGAAGAACCCTTGAGTTGAACTGTCTCATATTTTACTCCCCAGGTCTTTTCCCGTGCAGGGAGACATTTTTCACACTATTTTTCTCTCTCTCTGCAACCAAAACACAAAAATGCTAAATATATATTTCAAGAATACATAAAGAGGAAACTAAGGAAAACAGAGCAGAAAGCTGGGTTCATTTTTGTTCTGTAGAAGGTTTACTAAAATGCACATTAGCATAGGAAGTAGGCTTCTCTATGTTAGTCAGATAGACATATAATATGTGAACTTTGCGTACATCTTGGCTTCACAACAGTCATTGGGAGCCAGAATAAGAGTACTGCCCTCTACTGGTGACAATCTGAATATTATCCTTCATCCGCTTGGACCAGCATTTAAAATAAATTATTACCATTTTTCAAGTACGTGCAAATTGATTTCTAATGACAGTGGCTATTAAAATGATATGCCATAACGGGTTGACTATTGACTCGTTTAAAAATAAAAGTAGAAATATTTGAGGCTCTTAAAAATATAAAACCAATAAAATAAACAGAACTATATTCAAAATGAAATAACTGGTAAAGTCAATAGCACTTTACCCACAAAATGAAAATCATAAGTAATTGTAATAAAGTGCTACTGATGCAGGTTGGCTGAAACATTGGCTTAATGGCATGGGCTTTCGCCATTTGGTTTTCCAAGTTGTGGTTACCAGACAGATAAATCTAGAGATTATGAATTGTATATGGCTTTTAAAGTGAATTTTGAGCAAAAGCATATTTTCCTCTACTATGGAGTTTTATTAATATTTTCTTTTCTTACTCTTGTATTAAGGCACTGTTGCAGATGACGCCCACGCTTAACGTCACACCATCCTTATGCTACGGTGTGAAAATAAACCTTTTATTAGATTGCCTAACTAGAGACTCATTCTATTACAAATTCTGATAAATTACTGTCCCACTGGGTACTCCTTTTAGATACACTAATTTGCAAATGATAAGCTGTTTGGTAATGTCAGGAAATTCCACCTCAACCATCATTTTCCCAGATGTCTTAAAATATTTGATTGCAAACAGTTTATTTGATACAGGAACTTGAGATTCCCAGGGAGGTGATTTATTTTGACCTTTACAAGGTCACTTCATCTCTCATCCTAACTAGAAATTTTGATTGTAAAAGCCGAGATTAATTGTGCCTCTAAATTTTGCATATGCTGACAAGAGCCTTATAAAAAGTAACTGTTATATCAAATATATAACACTGTAGAGTTTGAGTAATTTGCAAAAACCCGCAAATTATGATAATACCATAGAGAATGAATCTGGAAAACAAATTGCTACTTTTCCTTCTCAGCAAAGATTCATAATAGCACAATGAGAGCTGGATATGGCGCACGTTGCCAATAGTGAAGTTTAATTTCTGTGATGTGCTCTCAGAATCACTGCTGGGTAACAATTAAACACAATTGCAACAATCTGGCAGCAAAAAAAATGAAGTGCAGGTGTAAACAAAATGGGAAAATTGGATAATAGGATTTTTGCATAAAGTAATATGCAAGCATTAAGGTTGGGTACTAAATCTAGAATGGTACGCCCAGTTAAAATGTTTGCAAGTTCACCCTTTCCCTGCTAGCGGGCCAAACAAACTGAATCTTTACTAAATTCATTGGGGCTGAGATCACAAATTGAGTTGTTCGGGCCACAAAATATACTGACCTGCAAAATCAAAGTTGGTGTGCACATGTTCAACGAACCTTACAGATGATTATTTGGCAAAGCTTACACACTTGAAGCTTGATTTAATCAGTCATAAAAAAAAACAGAGCGTAGGTATTTTCTGCTTTTAATCAAAGTAACCTTTTAACCTGTGTCAAGGTTGAAAGTTTAAATCGTTCTACTCACGAGAGTTGGGAAATCTGAATATTTACTCAACTAAACTTAGACCTTCGGGAAAATTTTAAGTGTTTTTGGTGTCTGTTTAATAGATAATGATAGCTAGCTCATTAAATATTTCTGTAAAACTACATTTCCCATGATGCTCAGTTAACCTTAAGACTGCACAAGGTTAGCAGTGTATACGATATTACATTTTTGGGAACTTGGAAAGATCAAAGTAGATGAATGTTTGGGACTATTTAATAAACTGGCAACTGTGAGAAATGGCTAGGGAATAGCAAAAGTGTTACTGTAGTGAAAGGGTTAATGATCAGTGTAAGGGTAGGTGTAGTGATTACTGATAGTACAGAGTAGTGTTGGGGTTAATGTTGAGTGTTTGTGCAATGCTGTGTAGTGTATGAGTTCAGCAGAGTACTTTACTGTAAGGTCAGCTGTGTTCCAATGTTAGATCAATAGATGGACAGACAGACAGACAGATGGACAAATGGACATCCAGCCATGCAGATAGAGATAACATACAGCACACTGTTTACTTCAATATTCACCCTGTGTTTTGATAATGTTGAGTGGATGTATTTTAATTCTTGTTTTGTGCATTAACACACACATTTTAATATGGCTGTCCACAGCATAGGCTACTAGAGAGAAAGTACACCCCTCCCCCAATCACTATTGCCCTGCCTTTTATTTACATATAATCTACAAGTTATATTTTTTATTCAGAAATACAGGGTAACATTATTACATCAAAAAAGGGGAGAGATTGGTAACAATATAGCTGCCTAGAAAGCTCTGAAATGCCTGATGGGGCCCAACCATGGGGGAGTCTACTTTAACAAATACATATTTCACTTTGTCATTTGAAATGAAGAACTAATCCCAATAAGACATGGTGCTAGCTAGATTTTGGAACATGTAATTCAGCACTTGACAGCTATTTTATTCACAAGAGGTAGATGTACATGAAACAAACTTTTCTCAGCAAGCTTATAGCAGTGTTCCTATTAATATTGACATATTTCTTGCAATATTTCACCATATCTTTTCACAGACGTGGCACAGACTGTCTTATAGAAATCCATTAAGGAAACTCTCAGAAGAGGTAAGTGTTGCAAACACCCACTGTATAAGTGCATGTATAGCATAACTTCCTTCCTGTGATGGCTTTAAGGAGGGTGAGTTTACACCTGCAAACATCTTTGCAAGTAATAAGCAGCATAATGAGCACAGGTGGTTATGGTGCATGGGAGGACATCCAATTATTTTAATTATATTTAAGTAATTCAGTATTGTGACGGACCACCTGGCACCCCAACTGGGTACCTCCATCAATCGCTGCTTTCTAGTAGTCCTTGAGTATCATAAGCACCACACTGGACACCATAACCACCATAAACCCAGCAGCTTGGTTGTAGTCTCGCTGTTCTCCACCCACCCTGGACCCAAGACCAGGATCCAGCTTCCAGTGGGTAGACCTTTCCTAGTCCAGAGAGCAAAGCAGGCTGCTCTTACAAGAGCAACCATTGTAATCCTGTAATCCAAGGGAGTATAGTGATTGTAGCAATCTCCAGAGTGTTCACCTTGTTCTTGGAAAGGTTTATACCGAACAGTGTCCTAAGTTGTGTAGAACCGAACGCAGATGATCCTGTAAGTCCAGCGATGTTTGGGAGTTTCAGTATCCGAAAACAGTTCCATGAACTCGGTGACTAAACACCACTGCCTGCGTTTGCAGGAACAAGATTGCCACCACCTCGTGGTCATTCATGCCAACAGCAGCCACCCAAATGAACACTTAGAACACTGCAGTGCAAAGTGTTAATAATTGTCAAATAGGCCTAACAATCTCCCAGGTGGTCTCTGGTTTGTGCGCCTGTTGGAAGTGAACCATGTAATCCCAATTGCATGAACAGAGCCCTTTTAAAGTATTTTTAGACAGGTCTATTGCAAGGGGCCATAGTCCTGAGGCAGGAGGCTGGAAAGCAGGCCCCTCCAACAACCCGCGATGAGGTTTAGTTCGTCAGAATTATATTTAAGTAGTTCAAAATGTGAGAACATTTCCATATACATTTTCAAACAAAAACAAATGTGAGGAAAAAATACAATTGAACAATGAATTACAGAATATATCTAAAAAAAACCCCAATAAATTAAAGAATACATCTATGCAGAATTCGATTGCTAATTTTATTTTATATATATATATATATATGTATATATATATATATCTTTTAGAGGTAATTAAATTTGGAAGTTAAATGTGTCATGTGTTTATAATTTATTTTCTCTAAAAAGAACTAAGACTTTAAACAGTCCAGAGTGTTGAAGCTGGTCTTATGATAAAACATCTGAGCCAAAATACAAAAATAATCATGATAAATACACAGCTAGACCTCCTGATGTGACACATTCCAAAAATATTCAGAACTGATTTTTTTTAATAAGCAGTTCCAAATAATTGGGTGGTGCATCTACTGGATATATTATTGAAGTGGACACCAGACATTTTAACTCAGTGGTTCGAAAACTGTCGCTGGTATGAATAGGTGTGCGCAGGATACTGAATTAGGCAGCACACCCAGAGAAAAATACCATCTTAACTTTACTTATCAAACGGAATTTAAAAATGAGGTACAAAATACAAACTATTTTGCGAGGGACAAGGATTATGTAGAGATAATCATGACTTTCTTTTTTCTTCAGCACATAACAAGCTAACATAAGCTCATGCAAAAGTGCCCACAGGTGACAGCGAGGACAATGTGGCGGGATACACCTTGCACGACCCTTAGCACGGCTATGCTGGTATGTAGTCTAGGAACAGCTGTCCTATTTGTCATATTGCTATAACAAATGATAGTCCAGTTTTACCACTTGTATCCATGTCTGAATAACGGAAAAATTAATGTGAGAGTTTAACATACACCAGCTAGATTGGCAACCTCACCATGTCCAAGTTTTCTGCGAATTGGTCAATCTACTCTCAGGAAAGATTCTAACATGGTAATTCACTGCAGTGAGAACATTTATTCTTAGTGAGCTCCAATTTAAAGGTCAAAGCATCAGAACTAGGAAAGCTCTCCAAGTCACCTATACTAAAATGTAGACTTACATTTTAAATTAACTTTGAATTCACTTTATATTCTCACAATTTTCCCTTTAGTTAGTAACCCTACAAGAGTAAGCAGAATTTTTTTATTTTTTTTAAAAAGGTATCCTATCAAAATGTCTAAGTGGGCAACCAATTTAAAGGAAGCACATTTTCTTGATTAACAGAAAGATCAGTGAGAAAACAAAAAGTAAAAAAATGGCATTTAAATTTTAAACATCATATAAATTGTAATGTTGAGAAAATACAAAGAAGCAGAGAAAACATGTAGGACTGCTATTATGTTGTATAAATAAGAACATTAAAAGCTCAGAAAGCATTTTAAACCCCCAACAGTTCTGAATATGTACAGAATTAAAACTGAAAATACTAGTAAATTAATTCTGAAATGCAGTGGTTTGTAAGAATGAGGAAATGTAAACATTGTTCTGTATTTACTAAGAATGAGCTAAAGGTTGCAGGTTGACAGATCGAAAAATGAATAAGCAAATTAGCAATTTAAGATGAACAGCAATCACAATTTGATGATAATTGGTGAAATGCAAAAAACAGAGTCTAGGTAGGCGAGGCCCCTATGGCTGAAGTTTAATTCCAATTTTACATAGAGAGCTTAGTTTAACCCCTTCACCCATCAAAATTCTATGTACACATTTTTACTTTAATTTCTCTTTGCAAAATAATATGAAATAAAAATTAACACTACCCATTGGAATTGGCAAAAGGCGGCAGGCTCCAGAACAGCTAACTTGCAGGCTGGGCCGAAGTTCTTTCTGTGGGAATTCTGTCTGTTTCATATCCCCGAGGCAAGGAAATTGAAAAATAACCTTGTAAAATGTTTAAAATGCTTTAACAGTCACAACTGAAGTGATATCTTATCTAGATAGTTAGCTTTTACTGCAATTTGTAAATGTATTTAATCTTCCAGTACACATACATTAGCCATGTCCTAACAACTTTGCTGCCTTCATTCTAATAGTGAAAATACACAAGGCCTTTTTTTCCAATTTATCCTATTCAGCACCATGGACAGGGGGAGGTAGTGTTTCTGTATACAAATCGCTCGGGCAGGCGGCTCTTGTTTCTGATAAATGTAGATATTAGAACAAGGCTAAACTACATAAAACATCATTTTTTTCATCTCTTTGTAATGGATACAAAGTAAATACGTTTGATAAAGGTTTTGGAGAAAACTCGAAAGGATTATGTTTAGTTAACACTAGCAAAATAAAATACCAGTTTTAATGTGATGCATGTTATATGTTGTAAACAATATAATTTTTTTTAAAATCATTTTTTTTGCTGTAGAGAATTCACTTTTACAGTCACTATATAAAGAGTCGCGGAATATAGGACCATTTCAATATATCATTTTTTTTTATTGCATGTCTTAAATAACGTTAAAATAAAAATTGAATGACAGCTAAGAGACAACACATAAACACATAGACTTTACACTGAAATATAAAGTAGATATAACAGTAGCATAGAGATAGTGAAGAAAAGAAATGTAAAAGAAAATGCCCCCCAAATTAAAAATGCTTATCAACTTAAATCACATGATCATAAAATTGATATAATGTCTAAGGTATATTATCCCTTCCTGTTTAACTGAATCTTTTTATTCTTATATTTGACAGTTTCCTATCTTTTTACCCCCCAGTATAGGAGAGTACCTGACACTTTTATCCTCTATATACAAAGGAACATTTTTTTTTCTTTACAGAATAGTTCCCTAACATTTTACACCCATTAAAGAAGAGTAAAAGTACCTTTTATTTATTTTTTAATGCAGCCCTAGCTCCACCTCCCCTGACTGAAACTAACACAGTCTACATTTGTTTAGCTTCCCTTATTGCACACAGTTTAATTTAGAATTTCTTACCTCATGCTCCCTTAATTGCCTGCTACAGTCTGCAGCAGCCTCCTGTGTGTGATAAAAGTTCAATTAGATTCTGATTAATATTACATTGACATTACACAATAGTGCCACCAAATACTATACAAATTCAACAATACAACCCATAGCCACCAATCCAAGTAAAATAGCTACCCCATAAAAATCACCATACCCTGTGCAATAGGTGTTCCGAACTACCATAAAATAATGCGTATAATGCAAATTAATAACCCAATCCTTAGCAATATACCTTTATCACACGAAAAAGAAAAAAAACTTAACACCTATCACAATTCAACCAATTACATCTATCATGCACACAAAACACAATCTGCAACACAACCACCAATAACTTAAAGTGCTTAATGTGAGAACAAACCATGTACATAAAGTGCAAGATGTGAGCACATAAACCATATACATAAAGTGCAAGATGTGAGCACATAAACCATATACATAAAGTGCAAGATGTGAGCACATAAACCATATACATAAAGTGCAAGATGTGAGCACATAAACCATATACATAAAGTGCAAGATGTACAAGTATAAGATGTGGGCACATAAATCATGTGCAAAAAATACATAAGTCAATATAAATTGCAAAATGTGAGCACATAATCATGTGCATAAAGGTGAAAGACGCAATCACATCGACCATGTGCGTAAGTGCAAATATGAGCACAATGGCCATTTACATAAAGTGCAAATTATATATTAATTATAAACAAGTTCACATAAAATCCACTAAGTGCAAATTACAAATCAATATACAAAGGAGTTGAACAAGCCAGATATATCCAATATACCAGTATAACTAAATCTTAATACAATTATATGCTTAAGAAACTATTGCCTATAAATTGAATTCAAAGACATCATTAAAAAGGGAGAAAACCTATTCCCAAACCTACAGGTCCAACAATACAGACTCCTGTAATGTTTCCCTAACTTCAAAAATGAACACACGGTGCTTTAAGATAAGATTGTGAAACAATTTTTTTGCTTGAAGGCTGTTAGTCACAGCTAGAGGAGGTGTAACTAGAGGTGCATGAACAGAAACAAATGTGATTTAGCTCTTATATGGCAAAGAATTGAACAGTGAGGCTGCAGGGGTATGATCTATACACTAAAACAGCTGTATTGAGCTAAAGTTGTTTTGGTGCTTAGTGTAAAAACATTGAGCGGTTTGTTCTTCATGTATTGCCTTTATATAAAAGAAAATGTAATGTACGACTGATAGAGTATGCAATGCTGTTTAAAAATAGTAAATGTGCTTTTTTTAAAAAGAAACATAATTTGCTATGAAAAATTCCACGCAGAACATTACTTTTTTACACGAGTCAGAAATTGACCAGTGGCAATTTGTCATAAACAGCAGGATAGCCATATGCAGTTTTTTTTTTTTTTACATTTTCTTTATTTAAACAAGATGTTGCTTGTTCTGTGTAAGCAGACACTTGGATGATTGTATTTTCTGTAATAAAGGCCAATACACTATATAAAATTATTTTACTTTGCATTCAAAAACATTGCGAAACAAATTGGTAAGTATCTGAAGAAGAATTTGTGCAAAATACTTTTATAACTTAAGTATTATTTAATTTGCAATTGTATGTATTTACTTGTGACTGCATAGCACGAGTTGAAGTGCAGTATACGATACATTTGTTTGCAATCACTGCATAAGGCTAGTAACCAATTTCTTAAAGAAATGTTTTAAGTTACACAAAAAAAACTTAATAATCTTATAATATTGATAACTACCTCATTTTAGGTTTATGGTTTGTATGAACTAATACACTGCCTGTCAAAAAAATGAGTCGCCATCTGGATTTAACTAAGCAAATAGGTAAGAGCCTCCTATTGGATAGTTACTGCATGGGCGATTATCTTTCAGCTGGCAACAAGTTATTTAGCCCCAACTGATGCAATGAGTAGCTTCTCATTTCTTAAACAACCATGTCGAAAGAAAAGTCCCGTGGTCGTGGAAAAGATGTTAATGTTTGAGAAGGGTAAATCATTGGCATGCATCAAGTAGAGAAAACATATAAGGAGAATTACTAAACTACTAAAATTGGAATAAGAACTGTCTAACACATTATTAAAAACTGGAAGGACAGTGGGGAACCATCATCTTCGAAAGAAATATGGTCAGAAAAAAATCCTGATTAATCGTGATCGGTGATCACTTAAACGTTAGATGAAATCAAATCGTAGAAAGACAACAGCAGGTCTATGTTTAATAGTGAAAGTAAGAGCATTTCCACATGCACAATGTGAAGGGAACTCAAGGGATTGAGACTGAACAGCTGTGTAGCCTTAAGAAAACCACTAATCTGTGAGGCTAATCAGAAAAAAAAGGCTTCAGTTTGCTAGGGAGCATAAAGATTGGACTCTGGAGCAAGTCAGCTGACTACCTGAATATACTGAATGACCAGGTTATTCTATTAATGGATTATTTCTTCCCTGATGGCACGGGCATTTTCCAAGATGACGATACCAGGATTCATCGGGCTCAAATTGTGAGAGAGTGGTTCAGGGAGCATGAGACATCCTTTTCACACATGGATTGGCCACCACAATCCAGAGTCCAGACCATAACCCCATTGAGAATCTTTGGGATGTGTTGGAGAAGGCTTTACACAGTGGTCCGACTCTTCCATCATCAATACAAGATCTAAGTGAAAAATGAATGCAACATTGGACGGAAATAAATCTTGTGACATTGCAGAAGCTTATCGAAACCATGCCACAGTGAATACATGCCGTAATGAAAGCTAAAGGAGGTCCAATGAAATATTAGAGTGTGTGACCTTTTTTTTTGGTGGCGAATTTGTTTTGGTCAGGCAGCATAGTTTACGTTTTAGAACTTTTTATGAGGGGGCATAGTAGCCATGTTATATGGTGGAATTTTTTTTTTTTTTAGCACTTAGTATTTTTTATTTGTTAATTCCATTATTTGGAAGGTAGGATGTCTGCCGTTGCCAGCTTGGTAATTCTTACATGTCATTATGTTATGTTATTCAACATTTTTTGGAAAATACCTGCAAAGATTGTAAGTATTCTGAGTTGGTTTTATTTATTAATCCACAGTCAGAGACTCAGCATCTGCAGGAATGGAATGTATGAGTCTTAAATAAGTGAACTGTATTCATATTGGGTTCACAGTTCCTTCTTATTCGATTTTAAATTCTATCCTCTAGTTTGTGAGGTCATTTAAAGGGTACGCAAGATGATATACGATACTTTAAATTACATGGAAACAAAACTCATCTATACATTGTAGGAGAAAGAAGAAACAATTAATACAATTTGGTGCTGCCACACCTGTCAGTCAATAGCAGCACAGATTGAGACTAAAAGAAAATGAGCCTCTAATATGGAAAAAGGAAACACGCTAGTTGCAGAAAAAAGGGAGTAACCCCTAAACTGTGAACAGCAAGTATGAAAAAAACAAAAGAAAACAAAAGAAAAAGTCTACCAGAAATATATTCCCTAATAGGAGAGAATTAATAAAACTTCACCTTTAATCAATATTTAGAGCATAATAAAATATATGCAAAAGTGAGAAAAATAAAAATAACTAAAAACAAAATGGAAGATACAGTCCTCTACATTGAGGCAAATGGGCAGCAGGAATATAATACTAGCATCCTAGAAGTGATCAAAGTACAATGCTTTCCTAGTAGTTATCGGCTTCAAGAGTATGGAGAGAAGGGGAATGTATATCTCCTTTCAATAGTCTAATGTACCTTCGAGGGCACACCTTAACAAATCCTACTCTATTATATCGCCTCCCGCTGCAGCTCCTATAGTCAAGGACTAAAACTGAAACCAAAATGATACAAAGTAATTAGAGGACTGTGCGACCATGTAACACAAGGAAGTTACTTTCTTGTATTAACATCAATTTATAACCAGAATTTTAGTAAATGCTAACACCAAGCTCATATTATCGGCTATCTGTAGTGAGTTTGGTAGTAGATGTTAACACCAAAAGTGTTAGTGCTTTGATGAGCCACTCTGGTGAAACGTGCGCGCCAGGGCTCAGGAGGCTCACTCGTTACACTTTTGGTGTTTACATCTACTACCAATCTCACGCACAATTTCCCTGCTGTCTATCACAGCAACTACAGTGTTTGGTCTGCGCTTCATAGAGGACCATAGGAAAGGAGTGACAGTGTTGATTAGTAGGGCTATTTAAGCACTAGAGGGAAGTGCTAGGAGAGCTGGGGTAAAGGTGAGAATTAGTCTATCATCTTTTTTGATGAATTACAAGTCTATGGCTTTTGGAGTTTTTTTTCCCTTTTATGCTTTTAGAATATTCTCATTACATTTCGTATATTAGCAAGGAATGCTGGTGCTGTCCAAACTTGCTACAAGATGACTGTTTGAGATAATGATTGAGTTGGAACAAGACAAGTCTGTGTGTAATGGAATTAAGTTAATGGACGGTACTTGGGAAATAAAGTGGATTGGAAATAACGTCAGCCACTTTGCTTGTTGAATCAAAACAGATTAACCAATTAAATGTGATTCCACTTGTTGAATCATCTGAAGGGGCTCATCTGAAATGTAGATGATTTGATTTTTACAGTAATGCCTTAATATGTCTAGAAATTAGCATTCCTACTGTGAGAAGCTTATGAAGAGGCACGCCAAAGTGATAACAGTCCAATTTGTATGTAATACAGACAAAATAAATTTAAAAAAAAAACAAATAAGAGAGATTTCTCAAATTTCCCTGCCATTACACGCATCAATAGGCCTTTGCATCAACATCGACATTCTGTCCCTTAGCATTTCAGATTTGTGTGATGATGTCTCTTATGCTCTGTGGACATGAAGAAAGTAGTTGCACCAGGAAACATATACACCAAAATTAAGGGTAACCCAGAAAGTCTCATGTGAGGAAATGTAGAAAAATAAATAGCTCTCAGCCACATAGTCTATAATTGTAGCCTTAAGACTGGCATAGCTACCCCCTTTTTTATTTACATTGATATACTGTAATGACACTGAGCAAACATTTTTTGTCCATTCTCAGTCTTCTAATATATTTTGCTTTATGCACCTTTTGCTTATAATGCTGAGACAGAACGCAATGCAATGCAGTGGAACATTAGTTTAGTATAGTATAGGAATCTCAGCATCTTAGGAATTCCAGCCCCTGCAACTGCCCTCTTCCATAGGCTCCTGGACATTTAAATAGTAAAAAAATCAGGCAGCTCCATATCAATTCATTGTAGACATGCTAAAAATAAAAACACAACAAAAAATAAATAGAAAAGTAAAAAAAACAAAAGCATGCTACAAAATTTAAAGTGCTGATGTGTGAAGTTGGTATAATATGTGTGTATCACTTTAAGGTAAAATCAAACAAAAATAAAGTATTTTATGTTACAGATGCTCTGCACTAAATGCTTTTCTTTTTGTTTTTAATGTGACATTCAAGATTGTTTACAGCAAGAAAAGCCTTTTTACACAAGTATTTTGTGTTTATTGACTGTCATGTTAAGCACCAATTATTTGTTTATTAGACATGCTAAATAGGATTGAAAACCGATATATCTGCATATGTAATAATAATAATTACTCACGTAGTCATTGTTTAAGCTTGCATGACAGTTCTTTAATATATGGGGGTTTTTAAGAACACAATTGGAAGACTAATTACACAAATTACACTATATATAATTTTTTTATTTTTTTTTATTTATATTGCATGACAATCATTGACTGCAAAAGTCTACAAGCAACCATCCTGGTGATAATGTCTTGTTGTATTGCATCATATATAGATATAAAACATTGAATATAATGTTGGTGCAGCTGTAATCATATGTATATTACATCTTTAAGTTAAAAAAAAAACTTAAAAAGTTAAAGTAACACCATTATATATGCAATTAAGCCACTAGTTGTCCATGCATGGATGAATGACAGAATGGTTGGTGGGAAATAGGAGACTTTGAGAGTTAAGTGGATATTGTTGAAATTTGTGAAAACTGAGTTACTGATGCCAAAAAGAACAAGTGTGAGATAAGTTTGAAAAAAAAAAAAAAAAGACTCCAGAGACAGAAGACAGTTTCCTGTCAATGAAGAAGAAAGTGGCCACCTTCTGAGATAATTGGTAATTTTTAAATTATAGAGAATTTCCATGTGCATAATTGCTTTTTATGGGTATACTAACTGTTTGTGGGGTTGTAAAAGTGTTTCCTTATAAGAATTTCTGTCTAGCCTCGAGTGTTCACTTCTTTTTTTTTAATTATCTCAAGGATCTTTTCACTCTTCACCTCTACAAAAGACAGCTGGAAGTCTTTCAAAGCACAACAAACACCGACGATATGAAGCAACAGAGACAAAAACAAAATGTGACATTATTGGAATAAAGCACAGGCAAATTATAGATATAACTGGATACATTGTTCCACTAATGTCTCAATTTGTGTAGAATTGCACTCTGTATTTGCACATATTTAAAAAGAGATAAATTATAATCTATTTTGTTTTGGCAATGGGAACACTTATTCACATCAGTAATCAGTAATGTCCTTTCAGTCACAGGTTCTTTACATGAATTGCTGAATTAAGCAAAAGGTAGTTTGATATTTAGGGAGCTTGTTTTGTGCAGAAAATAACTCTTTTGAATAGAGCATCTTAGAATTCGTCCTGTTTGCAGTATTTTGTGCTGTGTAATAATATGCCATCTGGAGCGGGTTGCAGCAGGCTTTGTACATGTGGCTAGGCCCTGGAGATTGCTTTCTGTCTGTATCGAGGTTGGATAAAATGCCGTTGGCAACAGTAGCAGGTTGCGCTGGCCTTGAATAAGCACTTAACGCTATTTTGGGGAAATCATAATTCAGGACCAATCAACTTCCATATTGAGGTTTTGTTTGTGAACAATTATTGTAAATAATGCTGAACACACCTAAATTCTATGGATCAGGACAAGAGGAGACAAGTTGATAGGAAACAGATGGATCATTTAATATATCTTCCAATTACAGATGACACTTTGGGTACAGCTACTGCAAGTCATCTGTTACTCCTTTAATGAGCCATTACACATCTGTGTTTATTGTGATTCTCAAATGCATTATCTCATTAAAACCTGCAGTGTAATGTCGGCTGCTTCTAATGATGCAATTTCATATTCTTTTATTAATGGATGGTACAATATCTCCCAGGACCATACGTATGACTGATTAGGCGAGGACCAAACAACTTTTGAATGGAAGATACATTTTGTTATGTCTTTCATTGACTCCAGTGGTGCACGATTTTATGGGTTGTGATACTGATGGGGCACCCAGTAAAACTTCAGACATAATGAAGCTAATATTAACACAACAGTCTGTCTGTTGGAATGCTGATTACTGGCACACAATATTCAATTTGCAATAACTTTTTTTTTTTTTAAATAGCCCTAAGTTCTTTTTACAGACTTTGCAAAGTTGGGTTGAAAGATAGACCAACGAACCCTATTGGAAAAATTATATCAGGCTTTATAGTTTTTTTTTTTACTACTCTTCCTTATGTCCATCCAATGGTTACTTCTCACTTGATCAGTGAATAAAAACACAATATAGTGTTTGACTCTTAACCATTAATCATCTTTTTTTAATCAATAATCTCTATTTTTGGTGCCATGGGATATGTTTGTTCATTGTGCATTTTGTTTGTTTTGTGATTTTGCTACATTTCAACTTGAAGATCAGGAATTCTAAGGATCACCCGATCGGCCCGATTTCGGACTCATAGACATTTTGCAATGAAAAAAACTCACAATACATTATTATTATTGTAATTATAATTTTTATTATTGCCATTTATTTATTCCATAGCACTTTACAATATTATAAAAGGTGGATTTAGCTAGAAATAGGACAATTACAAAAAACTTGCAGGAACAATAGGTTGAAGAGGACCCTGCTCAAACAAGCTTACAGTGTATAGAAGGTGGGGTATAAAACACAATAGGCCAGGGTACAGTTTTATTAATTTAAGCAATGTTTAGTTCATATATTCCTTAAAGGACCACTATAGTGCCAGGAAAACATACTCGTTTTCCTGGCACTATAGTGCCCTGAGGGTGCCCCCACCCTCAGGGTCCCCCTCCCGCCCGGCTCTGGGGAGAGGAAGGGGTTAAACACTTACCTTTCTCCAGCGCCGGGCGGGGAGCTGTACTCCTCCTCTCCTCCTTGCTCACGACGTCATCGGCTGAATGCGCATGCGCCGCAGGAGCCGCGCGCTCATTCAGCCGGTCGCATAGGAAAGCATTTACAATGCTTTCCTATGGACGCTTGCGTGCTCTCACTGTGATTTTCACAGTGAGAAGCACGCAAGCGCCTCTAGCGGCTGTCAATGAGACAGCCACTAGAGGCTCTGGAGGCTGGATTAACCCTCAGTATAAACATAGCAGTTTCTCTTGAGTTGGGTAATAATATCTTTATCTTCTAAACATCATGACACTTGATATTTGAAATAGTATCATTCCTTGCTAAATATGTTAACTATATATTTAAATTTTTTGTGAACAAAAAAAATCTTGCACAGCATAAATGGGGGATGTTTTTTAAAGAGTGACCTCTTTTAAACAAGAAATTACCTTGTACTGAAATACAACAAATAATATTAGTTTTTTTGTATGTGTTCCCCATTCAGATACGAAGTGCCTATATTCTGTTTCTCTGTTGACCTGTTTCTTTTCTCTCATTCCATGTGCCAGCTCTTACTTAAATCTAGTTCAGGTTACGTCATGTTTTCAAACTCTCGAGATAATGTTTAGCAATCCATAACCAAGATTATACAATAGATGTAACACTCTGCTTGTTTGATGTTTTTTTTGTCTCCCACCATGGGTGAAAATTGCTTTTGATATATGATCTTGACAAAGGTCTTTATTCTATACCTTTTAACCAATCATCAAATTACAGATAATGATGCCTGTGTGAGGAGTCTTGGAGTGATGAACATCGACTATTTTGCTTAAAACTGGTAATTGGAACTATTTTGAAATAAAGATATTGTTCCTTCCAGTACAAAGAAAAATATTTCCATATAATTCATCTCAATATGTTCCCGTAGCCTGATCCATTCTTACCACTTTGTACCAGAAGTTGTGCAGAGTTTTCTCTATACCGTAGATCATTGTGTTTTAACCTTTCGTGAGTGACGTTTGTCATCGGGTGCTACTTTTATTTAGGCTGATTGACTCTAGAATGCAGTGGAGGGTGAACACATGTTCCAGCTGATTGTGAATCATGGGAGTTGTAGTTCATACTTGCTGGGATTCCGTGTTACAGTGTTAAAATACCTAATTTTAGCTATTTTTGTCATTTTCCAGTTCTGCTGTCCAAAAGTCTGCAGCTTGCTAAAAAAAAAACCTGACCCCTTTATTACATGTACACGCAAAATGACATTTGTGTACATACATACAGGGATTTCTACTTGCCGCCAGCCATTGCTGAATAATAATTTAGTGCAGGCAAGTGGAAATTTACAGCTGGTTAGTTTGCCATACACCCTCCAGGCTTGCAGTTGTGAGTGACTTTTAAGGCATGACTAGTAGCATAGGACTTGAAATTCTAATCCCTGCATATAAATATATATATATATATATATATATATATATATATACACATACATACATACATATATGCATTTATACACTGATTAGCCACAACATCAAAACCACCAGCTGAATATTATGTAGGTACCCCTTATTGCTGTCAAAACAGCTCTGATGTGTTGAGGCATGGACTCCACAAGACCTCTGAACATGTCCTGTGGTATCTAGCACCAAGACATTCGCAGCAGATCCATTAAGTCCTGCAAGTTGCGAGGTGGGGCCTCCATGGATATGTTTTATACATCCCACAAAAGCTCAATCAGATTGGGATCTGGGGAATTTGAAGACCAAGGCAACACTTTGAACTCTTTGTCATGTTCCTCTATCTATTATTGAACAGATTTTGCACATGGCAGGGTGCATTACTCTCCTGAAAGCAAGGAACACCATTGCCAAGTGTCAAAGTAACATCTACACAATCCAAGGATCCAAGGTTTCCCAGCAGAACATTGTGGAGAGCTTAACGCAACTTTCTTCTAATAGTTTATCTTGTTGCCATCTCTACCCCAGAAAAACAGCGACACATGCACCCAGCTATCCACTTGAACTAAAAAGCAATATAATTCTTCAGACCAGGCAACCTTCTTCCAGCCCTGACTCTCACGTCCCCATTGAAAGTGCTAACAGTGGTGGACGGGGGTCATCATGGGCACTCTCACTGGTCTGTACCTATGTAGCTACATATGCATCAAAATTCTATGCACTGTGTGTTTTGACACCTCTTTATCATGGCCAGCATACAGATTTACATCAGTTTCACCTAGAATAGCACTAACGTGTGATCAGAGCAGATGGGCTAGGCTTCTCTCCCATGTGCATCAATGAGCCTTGGGCGCCCAGGACCATGTGTCGGTTCCCTGGTTGGCCTTACTTGCACCACCTTTGGAGGGTACTAACCACTGAATACTGGGAACACCCCACAGACTTGCCCTTTTAGAAATGCTCTTACTCAGTTACCATCACTGTTTGACCCTTGTCAAAGTCACTCAGATCTTTTCGCTTGCCCATTTTTCCTGCTTCCAACACATGAAATTCAAGAACTGACTGTTTAATCACTGCCTAATATATCCCACCCCTTGACAGATACCATTTTAATGATTTAATAAATATTATTCACTTCACCTGTCAGTGATTTTAATGTTGTGGCTGAACAGTGTACGTAGTTAGGTATGTAACAGAACTTTTAGAACAAAAATCTAAAATATTTTAACAAGTAACACATGTAATTCACACCTGTACTTTGATGCTGGGATTAAAGACAACACAAAGACAAATTAAACACAGTCTAATCAAGCCAAGAACAATCCTCTTCTGCAACTGTTACTAGTCTAATACTATCCTTACCTTTTGTGTCATTTTACCCCACTCCCTCTAGCATGTAAACTCATTGAGCAGGGCCCTTAACCCCTCTGTTCCTGTGTGTCCAACTTTTCTGGTTACAACTACATGTCTGTTTATCCACCCATTGTAAAGCGCTGCAGAATTTGATGGTTCTATATAAATAACATAATAATAATAATAATAATAATAATAGCTGTTGAATGGGAAAAAAATAAATAGCTATATACACAAGCATTAAATGTTTTTGCATGTGTGTATAAATATACAATCAAAAGCATACATATGTTCACACACATACAAAATTCAGCACATGCACAGGCATTAGAATTTTACTGTGAGAAAATGTTATTTTAGATATATATATACACACACACTATATTTTTCCTGAATTTGTAAGGAATACACTTCCAAATAAACAGTATAATGATAATTTGCATACATACAGAACATTACATATCCACTGGTGCATAAACCGAGAATTACAGCTTCTCACAAACCAGTAAACCTTTTCTAATAAACAATTCTGTCCTGAAAGTGGTCTCGCCAGTGTAATTGTACACAGACTAATAAAGATGGATTAATTCAGTGTACCTGATCAATGGCTCTGAAAAAGCAGCCAGAATGCATGTTTTGTGAATTCAGTTCTAGTATCTTGTTTGAAATGATCATGTACATTTTCCAGTTTAGAGCTATAAACATTGTCGAGGTCCTGGAGACCAGTTTTAGCATAGTGTTGTGTTGCTTTATAAACCAATCTGGTGGCGTATTAAGGAAGGTCTGTATTGCTGTTAACCTCACATGATACCATAAGCCCTCCCCAGGTACATTTTTCTATATTTTAATACAGTACAGAAATGCAGATGTACCCTCTGTGGAAATCTGACGGAACATTTTATCTGCTAGGCTTCGGGTTCAGACTGTGATCAAAAGCAAGGCTGGGGGTTTTAACAGCAAATAATCTGCATAGTGCTGCATTTAACATGAAAACAAAAACAGTAATGAAAGTGGATTTAGTGCTGCAGATCGGAGGAAAATACTTTTAGATTGTTTTATATTTAATGCAACCAGCAAATATATTTTTTTCATTGGTCAAATACTGACAAATTTACTAAATATTCCACCCATCACCTTTGAACATAAAAAAATGAAAGTCTTACAATCAAAAGAATTTGAAACACAAAAATAGGTAAAGCTCTGGAAGTTCTAGTGCAGGTAGAGCGAAGGCAGCAAACTCTGAAACTGGGGACCCCTCAAAATCCCAACAAGAAGTGAAGAAATAGTACAAACAACAGGTTGGGCCAATATAAAAAAAGACTAATAATACAAATAACTAAAATAAAAAAAAGAGAATATAAAGTAGATATTATAGAATGTATAACATGAAATAAAATACAATAAAAATAAGCAAGAAAATATAGTCCAGAAGTTCTTCTAAAAGCCTGAGTTCTTTTGCAGTCTATTCCATCCTCGTTATGTGTATATGTGGATAGAAGAGAGAGAAAGGGGAATACTAATAGTGTAGTATTTAGTATACCGGGTAAGTGACAAAGAAAAAAGTGCTTAAATGCCCACTCACATTTTTTGGAGCTTACATACAAGCTCTAGTAATATATCAGCATGTATAGGTATTATCCCCACTATTGGATATAGGTGTAGGCAGAGTCAGTCTACTGAGGCCTACAAGACTGACTCTGCCTACACCTATTTTAATTATTTGTTTTATTAGCCTTTTTTTTTTTTTATATTGGCGCAACTTGTTGTTTATACTAAAAGTGTTAGAAACCCTGATACATTTTTCCTCTGGCTTGCGTCTTTGCATTTCTGCCCCGAACACTTGATTAAAAACATTTCTAAACTCTCCTAGCATGTACAAACTGTATATCTCCAGTACATATTTGATGTTAGTAGGGCTGGGTCCACCTAAACATTACTTAGTTTTCACTTTCTTTCAATCTTTAACCATTTAAAACTCCCACCACCCACCACTAGTTCCTTGTGTCCTCATCATCTTCACCGTCTCCGTAAAGTCTCCTACCATCATACATCTCTAATTCTTTCTATACTGTACTGGATCTCAGTGTCTTCAATCTCCTTTCCTTTCTTCCACTTCCAATTTGTCATGCCCCCATTTCTGCTACCTTAATCTGTCTCTGTCCTTCTCTATCACCAATGTTTTTATAGTCCTCATGACCCTTGTATTCAATTCTGCAGTGGCTTGCTGTAGGGCTAGAACATGATTTTTTGTTTGTTTTGTTATATTGACTAACACATTTACAAAACTTTGTTGTTTGTGAAGAGTTGTAGTCTAGCATTAGAAAACACAGGATTCTCACTTTTGTGATGATCATGCTTGGCTGTGGTGTGGAATTGGCTATGACTATAGTTAGTTTGCTCACTGTACATTTGGCTACCATTGTTGGTTTGATTGAGACATGGGTTTAAAAGGAGTGTTTTTTTTGAAGGCTTCTTGTTTGATTGGTTTGTTGGTTTGGCTATGTTGCTGTTAGGTTGGGGTGCTGTTCAGCTGGGGCCTGGTTTGTTTGTGGTATTGAAGATTAATGGGTAGACTTAAAAGTCTACCCATTCAGGTGATTTAAGTTTTATCCATGTAATGTTTGGGTTCAAATAAATGTGAGCTATGTAATAATTTCATGAAAAATTATTTGCATGGAACAAATGGTGTAAAAAAAGGCCTATGAGTGTGCTGCAAAAGTTAAATGTTATGCATTTATTTAGCAGTACACCTATAGGCGCATTTTCATTCTATTTGGTTCACAGATCATGCGAGAAGTAACTAATAAAGGTAAAAATAAGAGGAACAGTGCAAGATGTATATATACAACATGTTTCTTAAATATAATATATATATGTATATATATATAGATTTTTGTTCTCCTGCTTTTTCCCCCCTCTGTTGGTCACTTCTCACTTGATCTGTGACTAAAATCAATATTTAGTCCTGTTTCATAACCATCAATAATTTCGTTCACATGAATCATCTTATTTTTTAGCTTCACGAATGGAACTCAAAGTCACAAGTCAAACAAAATAGTTTTGTGCATTGTACATTTTGTTTTGTTTTTTGTTATTTACCCATACAACTTTTCCGAGTTCGGGATTTCGGATGAACCACCAAAATCTAGGATGAATAATGATATGGCAGAAACTGAATGCACAAGTCTATTATTGGAGTAGTGTTGTTTTATCATTATAGTATAGGAAAATATGCTATGTGAAAGAGATATGGCAACGCAAGATAAACAACGGGATATGTTTACATATCAAACTATTTTTTTTGCGTTCAAAACAATCAATATTTAAGGTAAATTTTTACTGGAAAATGTATCTTGCATTTTACTATTCTGCATTTTATATTTTTTTGTTATATTGCCATTAAGGAGAATGGGATTATTGGGTGACTATCAATATGCTGAGTGTTAAACTGTGATTTAAGATGTCAATTAGATTAGGTGGGTCAATTATACAACTCCCTTGGTGGACATGCAATATATGAGATTCTGAGCTTCTAGTTAGAGAGAATTAAGAGATAAAGTAAATTCTTTGTGGTGCTATAGATCTCCTTCCTACTCTAATATCCCCATGAACAGTTTTATTGCTGATTCTGTAACCACTTACAAACGCATCACTGAGTTTATCTTAAGAATGTAAGAGAAGCATTTGAAATAAAATCAGGGTCACATTCCCTGCAGGTATTCAGTTTATATAATAGATAATTACCATTTAGCTGAATATTACTGATTTCCTGAAGGGCAGTGAGTACACATCTAAACAAGAAACATGCTAAAAAAAAAGGGATGGAATACCAGCCTTATTATAAGCAAACAACACTTGATTAGAAGATGTAGTGGATATCTAGATTAGCTTTGCAGCTGAGATGGTAGGGTTAACATAATGATCCCTGAGCAGTGACCAAGTCCTCAGAACATCATTGTTTCACCATCCCAGTTTAATGTGCGGTGTTTCTTGGAAACCAATACACATGGGTGGTAAAAATGAGCAGTCAATTTGTCATACAACAAATAGTGGGCCACTGAGAAAAGAGGATGTGTGGAGTCCACAATTTTATTTTCTGGACATAATTTGACACTTTATTTCTGAAGCTAAACCACTATTAAAAAAATGATGTATTGAATGACCTAAGACATCATGGGTTGACTAAGAATGATAACTTTTAACCCCTTAAGGACACATGATATGTGTGACATGTCATGATTCCCTTTTATTCCAGAAGTTTGGTCCTTAAGGGGTTAAAAAAAGTTAACTTTCAGCTGTAAGAGTAGATTGCTATTGCAACCTCTGAGTAGAGGTCAGATGATGGTTGTCTTCCTTGGATGCATAGAATTACTGAAAAATGTAGTGAAGTCAAATGAGTTGAGATGATAGCACTATTCTTTTTTATGATTTTTCCCTTGAAGGATTAGGTACCTGGCATGTTCAGAAAGGTCACTTTGAGGTTTCAAAATGTTGTGATGGAATAATAGTTTGGTAATGATGAGGGAGATTGCACCTCTAGTAGGATGGTTGGAAGGAGAATGAGTAGAACTGGCAAGAAACATTTGGTGGGAGTGGTGAGGAAGTTTGTGGAGAATGAATGGTGAGAGTCAATGAGAAGACATGAATAGAGATAGGGGATGAAAGGCTGCAGAGGGATTTATAGGTGAGAAACCTGAAAATCGAGTGTCAATAAATGAAAAGTAAGCTGAGACACATTGAGAAGGATCTGGGCAAATTGAATACACATGAACTAATGTTCTCAGTGAACATCTGTAATTTCATTTCTATAGCAATACAATCTTTATACTTCACAATACCATGCCACTGGTCAATGCCAAACTACTCTACTTGTAAAATTAACTTTATTTGCCACTCTTACTTTTTATATCAACCTCTCTAAGTCCTTGAAGGACCACTATAGGCACCCAGACCACTTCAGCTGAATGAAGTGGTCTGGGTGCCAGGTCCATCTAGGGTTAACCCTAAGGCTGTGAAGAGAAAAACTGCTATGTTTACATTAGGGTTAATCCAGCCTCTAGTGGCTGTCTCATTGACAGCCGCTAGAGGCGCTTCCGTGCTTCTCACTGTGATTTTCACAGTGAGAAGATGCTGCCGTCCATAGGAAAGCATTAAGAGATGCTTTCCTATGGACTGTTTGAATGTGCGTGCGACTCTTGCAGAGCATTCACATTCTGTGGATGACGTCGGAAGAGGGAGGAGAGTCCCCAGCACCGAGGGAGCCCAGCGCTGGAGAAAGATAAGTGTTTAACCCCTCTTGAGCCCTACGGGAGGGGGGCCATGAGGGTGGGGGGGACCTATTAACACTATAGTGCCAGGAAAATGAGTTTGTTTTTCTGGCACTATAGTGGTCCTTTAATAACCCTACCTGGTTAACACCACTAGCATCCTAAACACTAGCATGTAATTTGTAGTTCTTCAATAGTTGAAAATCTTTGAATATTTTTGTTTTTTATTTCTAAGAGACTCCAAACCTCCTTTTTCCCCACTACTGTCTTCTGTGTGCACATTGAGTCATTCTGAGCCAGTTCTTTCCCCTCTGCACACATGCATTACTGAGCAGGTGGGTGAGATGAAGTGGAGCTGCGAATCACAGTGTTTATATGCTTTTATAGGCTTTTAAAGAATTGCATACTCAGAGCTGTAAATACTGGGCTGTCGTGCTGTGCAGATGTTTATTTCACACAGTGGGGGGAAGGCAGGGTTAAGCAGAAAGTTTGATGAATCTGTTCATAGCACAAATGTTATATAGAGAGATTGATGCAGAATGAAGCTTCGTAATCAGTCTCGCTAGTCAGATGGTTAACGCCATCATTGCTGGAGCTGACTGCAATGAACATAATGCAATGCAAATGATCTACTCCAGCACAGAAAAGGTTAAAATGAAAAAGTCTTCTCTTTGCTCATGTTTCAGGCTTTTAAGAATTATTCCTGCAGATTGCCAGATGCTGCTGGAATCCGTCCATGTACTATGCCTGCTGCAATCCGTGGGGATCAAAACTAAATGGGCAACAGGTGTTACATGTTCGTTATACATTGGAAAACAATGACTAGCTTTGGCTGGGCCATTATATCTATATGTATAGTGACTAGTCACGATGGTAACACACTATACATCAGAAAACAGAGATCACCCATGACTGTGAGATACTATATATCAGAAACTAATAACTACCCCTGACTGTGAGACATTATACATTAGAAAACAGAGACCACTCATGACTGTGAGACACTATACATTAGAAAAAAAATAACTATCCCTGACTGTGAGACATTATACATTAGAAAATAATGACTACCCATGACTGTGAGGCACTAAACATTAGAAAATAAGGACCATCCATGACTGTGAGACATTATACATTAGAAAATAATGACTACCCATGACTGTGAGGCACTATACACTAGAAAAAAATAACTATCCCTGACTGCGAGGCACTATACATTAGAAAATAATGACTACCCATGACTGCGAGACAGTATACATTAGAAAATAATGACTACCCATAACTGTGAGGCACTAAACATTAGAAAATAAGGACCATCCATGACTGTGAGACACTATACATTAGAAAAAAAATAACTATCCCTGACTGTGAGGCACTATACATTAGAAAATAAGGACCATACATGACTGTGAGACACTATACACGAGAAAATAATGACTACTCATTACTGTGAGATATTATACATCAGAAAATAATGACTGCCAATGACTGTCAGGCACCATAAATCAGAAAATAATGACTACTCATGACTGTGAGACACTATACATTAGAAAATAAAAAACACTCCTGACTTTGAGATACTTTACATTAGAAAATAAGTACCACTCATGACTTTGAGACACTATACATAAAAAAAGAATTACTTGCCGTGACTGTGATACACTATACATCAGAAAATTAAGACTAGCTATGTCTCTATATAGTAAATATATAAACTAGCCATGACACTATACATTGAAATATTCTGACTAACCATGACTGGGGAACAGTATATATCAGAATATAACGAGTAGCCATGTATCTATACAATGAATATATTGATTATCCATGACTATGAGATACTATACATAAAGATACATATCAGAATATAATGGCTAGCAGTGACACTGCAGTTTGGAATACTTAACAATAATCTTGGGATACAAAATATATTTATTCATTAAATTGAGAATTCAAAGTGAAATTCAATTTTAAGGTCAAAGTAGCCGAGTTGGAAACATTATCTAAGTAAACTATGTTTTCAGTTTAATTACTCTGGCCTTAAATTTTAAATCCTTTTCACGCTGAATTTTCACTTTAGTGAATAGTCTTGTAAGAGACAAGACAAGCCATGATTGATATGCTATACATCAGAAAATAATGACTTGCCATGACTATGAGGTAATATATGTCAGAATATAATTACTGACCATGACAGTGTGATAACAGATGTCAGAATATAATGACTGGCCTTGACAATGAAATTATATATGTCAGAATATAATGACTGACTATGACAGTGAGATGATATATGTCAGAATATAATGACTGGCCATGACAGTGAGATGATATATGTCAGAATATAATGACTGACCATGACAATGAGATAATATATGTTAAAATATAATGACTGGCTATGACATTAAGGTAATATATGTCAGAATATAATGACTGGCCTTGACAATAAAATTATATATGTCAGAATATAATGACTGGCCATGACAGTGAGATGATATATGTCAGAATATAATGACTGGCCATGACAGTGAGATGATATATGTTAGAATATAATGACTGGCCATGACAATGAGATGGTATATCTTAGAATATATTGACTGGCCATGACTTGGAGGTAATATATGTCAGAATATAATGACTGGCCTTGACAATAAAATTATATATGTCAGAATATAATGACTGGCCATGACAATGAGATGATATATGTCAGAATATAATGACTGGCCATGACAGTGAGATGATATATGTTAGAATATAATGACTGGCCATGACAGTGAGATGATATATCTTAGAATATAATGACTGGCCATGACAATGAGATGGTATATCTTAGAATATATTGACTGGCCATGACTTGGAGGTAATATATGTCAGAATATAATAACTGGCCATGGCAGTTAAATGTGAGACACTGTAATATAGTGCCTGACCATTACCACCAATCATAAATAAGAATATAAAGACAAATTCACATTGTTTTAACCTTCAGAAAACCTAGATTTTGCATTAGTGCATATTATTACCATGTAGTAATAGAACTTCTGGTCTTTCCTCCCTCAAGTGTTACTACTTCTGTGTCTGTCTCCTTCCAAGTCAACAGCGCTACCATCACCTCTACCTCGCAGGCTCGCTGCCTGGGTGTTCTTTTTAACTCCTACCTCTCCTTCACCCCTCATGTCCAATCAATCACCAAATCCTGTCGCTTCCATCTCAAAAACATAGCGCGCATCTGCCCCTATTTAACACCGGATGTGGCTAAGGTGCTGGTCCATGCTCTTGTTCTCTCTCGCCTGGACTACTGCAATACTCTTCCCAGTGGTCTTACGTGTTCCCAGATTGCACCGCTGCAATCTATAATGAATGCAGCGGCAAGGCTCATTTTCCTGTCCGCTCGCACCTCCCACGCCTCCCCACTCTGTCAGTTCCTGCCTTGGCTCCCAGTTAGATATAGGGCTCAATTTTAAATTCTGGTGCTTGCTTACAAGTCCCTACATAATGTTGCTCCAACCTACCTATCCTCCCTAATACACAATTATGTCCCGTCGAGGCTCCTACGCTCTGCCAAAGACCTACGTATATCCTCTGTCCGTACTCCCACCTCTAATACTCGCCTCCAAGACTTTTCCAGGGCTGCACCTCTTCTGTGGAACTCCCTTCCCTCCTCCATAAGAATTTCACCCAGTCTCCACTCATTCAAAAAATCATTGAAAACTCACTTATTCAAGAAAGCATATCAATTAAACTGTTTAAGCAGGTTTTTATCCTCCACCCTCCATGTCTCCTCTCCTGCAACTGTCAAAAATTACCTACTAAGCCCTCAGCGTATATTTTTCTAACAACTTACTTCATATCCCTACTTTTACCCTTTGTGTCACTATACCCCACTCCCTCTAGAATGTAAGCTCATTGAGCAGGGCCTTCCACCTCTCTGTTCCTGTACGTCGAGTTGTCTGGTTACAATTAAATGTCTGTTAGTCCACCCTTTGTACAGTGCTATGGAATCTGATGGCGCTATTTAAATAATAAAATAATAATAATAATGTAGCAATATGATATGATCCTACTGGTCCATATGACATTGATGCACTTTAATAGTGGTTTTCATAGGGTTTGTGCACTGTATTAGTGGTTCTCGTAGGGCTGGTGCACTGTATCAGTGGTCCATGAAAGATTTAGAAGATAATTACATTCCACTTTCTTTCAGGAATCACAAACAAAAAGGGCTGCTCCTGGGTAGGAGGCATTCATACACTACCACATAGGTATCAATTAATTAATTGCATGTTTTAAACCTGGGACTTTTGAAAACTCTAAATTATAAAGAGTGAATTAGGATACAGTATGGTATTTTTCAACAAACCATCAGCAGATGTTTTTGATACATAAAAGAATGGAACTTATATTTACAACACGGTGAACATTCCTTTGATGAAAGAAAGAAAGAACCAACAGAAAACAATAGATAATGTTTTAAATCATGTGCCAATGTTACTTATTTGTGTAAGTGTGTATACTTATCATGCTCTTAGGAAATACACTGCTATATATGTAAATGTTTGCACAGGTTGTGTAGACCCAAAGCTTAAAGGATCACTATAGGGTCAGGGACGCAAACATGTATTCCTGACCCTATAGTGCTAAACCCACCATTTAGGTGGCTTGCCCCCAATTAGCCCCAGTATAAAAGTTTAAAACCCACCTTATTTCCAGCGCCATGCGGGTCTGCCGTCGCTAGCTTTGCCTGTGCTAGCTCCGCCCCCTTTGTGACATCGTCAAAATGGCCTATTTTTAGTTAATCCAATGCTTTCCCTTAGGGAAAGCATTGAATTGGCTAAAATCGACACGGGGCGGGGCGAAATGCAATTTTGGCCAATCAGGACCTCCTCATGGAGATGCATTGAATCAATGCATCTATGAGGAAAATTCAGCGTCCCCATGCAGAGCGTGGGGACACTGAACGGCAGGGATGCTTACTGTGCAGCCCTGAGCCAGGAAGCCCCTCCAGTGGGCATCTCTGAAAAGGCAGTGTTAATATGGAAATGCCTGAACGCAATGATTATACTCACCAGAACAACTACATTAAGCTGTAGTTGTTCTGGTGACTATAGTGTCCCTTTAACAAGGCAGTGGAGAGACTCTGGGCTGAATTGAACCCATTTAACATCTGTTTTAGCATATACTTTGTGTAGCTCTGAGCAATGGTATTAACGGCACTATAATGTACAATCTATCAAACTGCATCTTCTCTCTTTCTGTTTCAAACTTTTACAGTGACTCTGTCTGACAGAAACCCGTTTTATGCCCAGACCTCAGCTAGATAGTAAGTTACAATCGTAAAAAAAAATATGCAAAATAGTTTTTCTTAGTGTTTATTTTTTGTTCTAAATCTATTTTGTATGGGGTTTGTTCTTGTAACCATGGCTGGTTCCCTTATTTACCACTATAACGTCTTAAAGCACAGAACTTAGTAGGGCTAACCATACAGATATCTTAGCCAAAATGTCATATAGTTAGTGTAAGAGATCCTCTATTTAACATATAGAAATAATTGAGAATACAATATAAAATAGGGATTGTCTTGGAAGCAATAACATTTTGTCTTTTTGATATTTATTATATAAAAATATAAATATAGACATATAAAATCCATTATAGCAGAGTTTATAAAATTAAACTAAATGTTTGCAAATATCATTAATAGGTTAACATACCCTTCTGAACATGTCATCATGTCATCCTCTCTGTCATTTAAGATGGAGCAGCGTCTGTCTCCAAGTCTCTCCTCTGTCTTAACATTTAAAAGTACACATATTTATACCTTAGGTGTCTCCATTTTAGGGTTACCGTAGTTCATATATCAAAAAGTAACACTTCTTTTACTTTATTCATTTTAGGACCTCCCTTAACTTGGCAAAAATACAAGGCCATAACTAAAGGGTGCATACGTCACGGAAATTTTCCTGACTTAGTTCAAGATGGCATCTTAAAGTCTGAACATCCTTATCTACTAAGGTTACCACAGTAAATTATGTACTGAAAGAGTCGTAGTATAGCCTTGAAGCTTGTTTATGCATTATTGTTATCGTGAGTCGTCTGGGACAAAATGTCGCAAACATATTATGCACTGAGGTTATTGCTTAAAGGAACAGTTATGAAAAACATTATGTTCCATTTCTAACACCTTGTCAGTTTGCAATATCTCTTAAAGACAAAGTACACAGTTTAAGAAATACAACATTTCATTCTAAAACTTGTAATATTTGCATTTGCCCATAACATTCTCAAAACCTAAAACAGTGGAGAATAGAAAACAGAAATTGCAAGTTTCCGGTCAAAATAACTAAAAAAATATAAATATTTTGGCTTTAAATGTGCAATTTGTTTGTCCATTCTGTGGAATTCCACATGTATCCTTAAGAAATCCCTAAAAGAACACTTTTAAATAAATAAATAAATAAATAAATAGTCACCCAGACAGCTTTATCTCAATAAAGTGGTCTGAGTGCAGCGGCCCTGTCATTTTACCCTGCAATGTACACCACAGTTTGTTTTATTTAGAAACTGCAATGTTTACTTTGCAGGGATAAATCCATCTCTGGTGTCTTCCTTACAGCCACAAGAGGCGCTTCAGCTGCACTGACCATGTAAAACCTGGTCGCCTGACTTGGAAGCTCACTGGAAAGCATTGACTATTAATATGCTGACTGTCAGGTGCAAAGGACAAAGCTTATAAAATGATTAACAGGGAGCTAAGATGGAGGCACACAGTTATAGGATAAACACATTTAGAACATTGCTGGGCAGAGTGCAGAAACTACCAGACACAGCCAAGGTTTTCTCTGGAATGAAACTTTTGAGAGCTGAGTGGGTACTAACCAAAGCCAAACTGTTCCCATATCAGCTGCATATTTGATGTTTAGGCTTTGCTTTTACTTTATACAGTTTATTGGCTAAATTCTAATTATAAAAAAATGAGAACTGAATTGTTACATTCCATCTAATATAGCCAAGCTGAGCTGAACAATTTTTTTCAAATAATTATAATTTCTACCTAAATTTTTGTTGTTTTTCATTTTGCTGTGATTTCGATTCCGTGAATAAACCTCAATGTGTTTTCATTTTATTCTAAAGAAAAATGAAGCATTTTTACACTCAGTATATATTAGTTACACTCAGAAAAGCATATCAAGGAGCCTAATAGCCAGCGTCATGTAGCACGTAAGGCTGTAAAATTGCAAGTGTATGCTTATTGAAAGCAATGACATATAATCAGGATTGATTCACCATAGTGAGTATTTAATGGTCAGGGAGTCAGATCAATGTGTTAGCTTAATTCCTTGCATTGCAAAGCGAATAATGTTAGTCCCCCTTGTCAAAGCTGATAAAACAGCAATTCAGACATTTAAGCTATTGGCATCACATGCTGATAATTAACCACTTCACTACCGATCTCCAGCCATTCCTATAGCAAGGGAGAATATACACTAAATTACATTATCATTGCTGAGTTTTTATTAACCAGCTTTAGAAATCAGGAACAGATTGACACATTCTTAGACTTATCAGAATCTTAAATAACTATGTTGTTTCCATTAGTGCTGCTTAGTTGTCTTATGTATGTGTGCACTGTTTGTGGTATTTATTAATGATTGGCTGTCTGTGTTATATATTCAAGTATACATTGTAAAAAAAAATAAAAAAAAAATAAAATAATACAAAACTATCACAAAATGGTTCTTCTGTATCTTGAAGAAGTTCAAGCAGGTTAATTCTCTAAATACTGGCTTTGTCTGATTGATAGACCAAATCTGGTTAAAATGGTAAAATTCTGTCCACAATGGCAAATCTCATTTATCTTTCACTACAGAGACAAAAATATCTCAACATGTAGAAATCCAGCTCTACAGAGCAATTCACTAACATTTCTCCACTCCTTTAGTGTAGAGATACATGTTGCATATAAAATTCTCACTACTAATATTTATGCCCTATTCTTCATTATCCAACTCTCTTCCAATGCTCCTACATCTGTATAAAACCTAAATTTGGAGCCACCAGGGTTGGGTGTAACAGAGACCCCTGTCCAATCTATTTACTGAATTTTGGATTCCAATGAAGACAGTTGGATACCTTTCCTCTCCTCTAGATGGCAGCACACAAAGCACTTTCAGTTTCATTGTGGTATGCTTGAGTCATTAACCTAGTACTATGACTGCTCATTTCAAATCAACAGTGATACACAAACATTCCTGGTATTCATTTGCCCTGAAACCAGTAAAGAACAAAAGCAAGCATCAGGGTTTTATGATAAAGTGAGAACTCGTCAAAGAATCAACCAAGAGTTTTTTTTTTTTTTTTTTACATATTCAGGGATGTTTGTACAGTAAAAGCAATTTATAGCATGTTTACATTTATTTTCACAGAATCTCTCAGAAGTTTGAATCTCAACTTCTATAGTCTCCAGGACCTCATGTGCCCTGTGATATCATGATGGAGTAATGGGGCCAAATAGAATATTGAACAAATATTGGACCAATGGCAAGTTGATTACCTATCTCAGAAGGAGTCAACATGACTTCAAAGGACACACAATTTCTTGAGAGGTTTTTCTTTTAACTACTTACAGGCACATTGATATACACTATGTAGCGGACCGCATGGTAACCCGACCCGTTACCTCCACTAATTCCCTTCCTTCAGGCAAGCAGGAGCCATATAAAGTGTAAAGAGACCCATTTTCTCCCAGTAACTGGATGAGACACAGTTCTGGAGGTGAACCGGGAACCGAACAATGTGAGACACCATCCGCGAATGCTCCCCCTGGATGGGGTTCGTCTATACAAAATGGCGGCAACCCAGGGGCGGCACGCGCCGATGGCTTCCCTGATGGTTTGTGGTTTGACACCTTGTTGCGAAGTGTGAACATTCTAATCGATGTTCTAAGTGGTTCATTGAGGTGAATGGATTCCCTTTGTGGAAGTCCCACTAGCATTAATATCAGTACAAAAACTGTACGGGGTGGGGAGGGGGAAGGAGGTGGATTGGGTTTCCATGGTTGAGCAGCAGCATGCAAGCCTCACATCACCAAGTACAATGCCAAGTGTCGGATCGAGTGGTGTAAAGCACACCGCCACTGTCCTCCGGAGCAGTGGAAACGTGTTCTGTGGAGTGATGAATCACACTTCTCTGTTTGGCAGTCTGACAGGGAGTCTGGATTTAGCATGTTTCAGGAGAATGTTACTTGCCTGACTGCATTGTTCCAACTGTAATGGTATTGGGCTGTTTTTCAGAGATTGGGCTAGGCCCTTTACTTCCAGCGAAGGTGAAACATTTTGGACAATGCTATGCTTCCAACTTTGCGGAAACAGTTTGGGGAATGCCCTTTTCTATTTCAGCATGACTGTGCACAAAGCAAGGTCTGTGAAGCCATGGTTGGATAAGTTTGGTTTGGAAGTGACTGGTCCACACAGAGCCCTGACCTCAACTCCATCTAACATCTTTGGGATGAATTGGAACGGAGATTGCGAGCCAGGCCTTCTCATCAAAACATCAGTGGCTGACCTCACAAATGCTCTACTGGATGAATAGACAAAAATTCCCACAGAAACACTCCAAATTCTTCCCAGAAGAGGGAAAGCTGTTATAGCTGCAAAGGGTAGATGAACTACATGTCTATGTCTTTAGAATGTGAAGTCCCTGTTGGTGTAATGGTCAGGTGTCCCAATACTTTTGTCCATACTGGATATGACCAGGAATTAGAATTAAATTAAAAACTGGTTAATGATGATTTACTACAAATGTATCCATGATGAACAGGAAAATTAGAAATATATCAATATATATATATATAGCAAAGTTACAACTTAAAAAGTATTTAAAATTGAAAATCAAATGCAATATAAAATATCTTAATTAAATTGCGATTTTTTTGTGCTGTTTCCTTTAATCTTTTTTATTAGTCTATTCTCTGGCATTAACCCATGTTTAAAGGGAGTATTACAATGTTAATTAGGTACACGATTAGACAATATTTCTGCACTATTTTTATTTTTTATTTTACACAGACACACTTATAGTCCCTTTCCCATTTTATTTGTATTTTTTCTAGAAACTCTAAAAAATAGTCTGTTTTTCAAATAATAAAAATAAAACATTTTAAAAACAATCCTGAAGCTATCAAAATGAAATAAAGAGATTACAGTGCTCGGCTCTGTCTATTAGGATATCCTGGTCGTTTTTGGTTAATTACTGGCTTAGACGGATGTGTCCTTTAAACCAATCAATACTGAGAACCTGTGCAATAAAGTTAATTGTACAAATCTAAAAATGCTCACAGCGAGCTGTAAAGAACAAGTCTTTTTAAGTAGCGCAATGAACATAATTGATATTTAATTGTTCTCATTAAATGGAAACAAAAACAGACAAATACAATGTAATTTTGTAAGAACAAATGTCTGTTATGGATCAATTTTGATGAGATACAAATATGATTTTATTTTAATGCAACGTCAAATAGACTGTTTTACAATTCAATTGTCTTGAACGCAATCTATTAGTGCAGGGCCTGCTGAGAAACCACATAGGGATTACACTGGCTGGAAACTGGAAATATTTAAACCGCTCAGCCCAACTAGCCAATTTAATAATGCACATAAAACAATACTGAAATAGAAAAGAAACCAAAAAAAAAGAAAAAGAAATGGACTCCATAAAAAGGGTTACAAGGATTAACCATTTCATCAGGGATAGGTTAACACTGTATCAAGCCTTTGAATGCAGAGTTATTGCATTGATTTTACATAAACGTATCATATTATACATGATATCAGGTATTACCGAGATAATAAATAACAGTAGCGAACAATTAAATGTGATAATTATCTGAATTAACTACGATGACGGAATCGAGATATATTTTTGTCAACTCTATTCAATGTTATTCTTTTTTGTTTTTCTCTAGTATGTTTGTCAATCCCTTAAAAATTCAATATTTAGTAGAAAACAGAAACATAGAATATGAGAACTATGAGAAGCGACAAAAGCTTAGAGGAACTTGGTAGTTTGCCCTTCAGTAAATCCCAGCTCAGATCTCAGATCAGAGCAATAATTGTGCTCACTTGTGCCATTACAGAAAGAACATATTCTGAAGCATATCAGACTGATCCCACCCATTCGGGCAGTCCAGAACTGAAATGCCACCAAGTTCTCTCTGCACGAGAGATACAGTAACCCCAGATGATCATTTCTGCCTTCTTAGTAGAAAACAACCTAGTTTTCTTTTTACAAAGAGTTGATTGACCGTATGGAGAGTGTCCAAGAGTTGCTGCTCTCAGTATTTTACACATTTCAGCTAGTCTGTATAAAAATAACATTCAGAATTTAAAGTCATAGTAGACTGTAGAAATGGCATTATAGCTGCATAACTGCCGGCTAGAAAAATGTTAAGATGCTGGGATGCCAGACTTCACCCTCAGAATTTGACTATACCCGCTTCCTTGTTTCTTGGTCACATATGAAATATTAAAATAGCTGTCAAAATATCAAAAAACAAACAAACAAAAAAAAAACCAACACGTTTATTTAATTGGCTTAACCATTAAGTGTCAGATATTAAACCGACACATTACCAGGCAGTGTGAGTGGCACACCTCTGGCACTGAAAGAGTTAAGCAAGTATAATTGTTTACATATACTGCTGATATTGAAATTAAGTTTTGTTGCTTTGTGTTTTACCATAATATATAGTAGTTTATCACTTTGTGTTTTGATCTAGCAGCCTGTGTTGAAATCTTCTATGTACACACATTTTGATTTTGAACCTCAAGCATATTTTTCTATTCTCTGTGGACTAAACTAATTAGGGGCCATGTTTACAGCAATGCTTCGGTACAATTAAATGTCTCAGTATTCAAACTACAAATGTAGCAAAATGCATCTCTAAATACCATCTAAGAGGTCATCTGGACTACGATGAATTTCATGGTAAAGTACAATAGTATTACACTATTTCAAAAGGTGAACCTAATGGATATTTACCATATTAGGGTATTAAAAAAATCTGGTTGACCATGCTCCATTTTTGGTGTTTCTGAAATTGTGTTATGGATTAAGAGACAGTACACCATCTAATAGTTATTGCACAAGACCCCTTAGTGACCAACGGCTAGCCTCTTATTCAAGATTTGGCCTTGCAAACTCTAGAACCTCCTCTGACTATTGTTCTACAGTAACCTAGTATCACTTTGACACCACTTGGGAACATGAGGAGAAGGTGATACAAAGCGATACAACCAGAAGTGTTAAGACAGGGGACTGTATATCAAATTGCACCCTTGTTATATCTGTAAAATACAAGTACAAAAAATGAGGAGTAGCCTCAAATACATTGGATTTTCCACTGCAATTAGGAATTTGATATTTAATTGAGCAATGTGCTGGCTCTGTATAGTACATGCCAGGCTGCTTGCAATTTTTCTTGCCGTTAACACACCAAATGCTGTCTGTAGAATACTGAGGGAACACAGCAGCTCACAATTATTATCCAAAACCCCCAATATCTTTTAAACTTAAGGGTTATGGCCATTATAACTCTGCAAAATCGTCTGTATTATTAAATACTGAAACACATCAAACATGAATTTTTCAGTTCTGAGTTACTCACAAGAAGTTATTTGAGGAAACACTAGTTTCTATTTGTCATGAATGTAAGTGACTTGGGAGAGTGAATCATTGAATCAGATATAGCAATCTTCCTGTCTTCACTCTGATATACTCAGCCTGTTAAAACGAATTGTTTCTACTGAGACTTATAATGCTCTATAAAACGTGAGGAATGATTTCACCCCAGACCTGACTTTATCTTTGCTTGGACTAATACAAACAACTAGCTTCAGAGGAGAGAAACCAGACAAACATACATAGTTAATCCTGCATGTTCTTAGCCTTTCTTTTTACGCATTAAGACAGATAATACATTTGAGTTCAATATTTTGCATAGGTGATGTAAACAAACCAGTTAAACTTAGCAAGAATTAATTTAAAGAAACAAAAGTTGGATATATTTTTTATGGAAACATTGAAACGTAAGGTTACTGAGAGAATTTCTGTATATTCACTTTCATTCTATTCCTAGTTTGTATAAAATGCTCCCTTAAGGAAGAAGGGTGCTATGTTGGGCCAGTACATTCAAAGTACGTTTACATATGTGTGCATACTGACATTGACATAAATACAGGTAAGACGGAAATTTTGGCCTGGGAGCGATTAAAAAAAAGTAATCTCTTACTGAGAAACCCTAAATATTTTGCACGAAATAGATGAGTTGGATGGAACTCTGCTGAGTGCGATATTTTTTTTTTCTAACTCAGCTGTTTTGTCCTAAGTCAGTTCCCATGGCACAATAATTCACAGTTTAGTGAATAAATCTGACTGCATTTCACTCGGCAGTCTACTCCTGGAGAAAATGATTTGTCTTCTTTATTGAAGGTGTTGCGAAAGATTATTAATACGTCTAATAAAACTTACCTCTGCCGGATAATTTGTTCTGCAGCGCCTAACTATGTAGGGAAATTCTAGGATTAAAAACTTCATTTATTTTTACTTTGTAGAATGCTGTAAGCTGGAAATCTGGAACCTTACATTAATTCGATTCCATCCATATGGTCACTGACGGAAATCACATTGCACAGGACCAGGGCAGATTGAGTCAGCAGTAGTTGCTTCCACTGAGACCTTCTCATCATAAATCCTGCTTAAACTTTTTTTTTTTCGAGCAGGTGCATAAACCTAAAGAATTTGCAAGTATTGCGATAAAACCTGACTATAATCTTTTAACAGCCCATATGGCATCAGACCTCCTTGTAAGTAACTGATTGCAAACAGCAAAACCAATCAAATAAGCATAAAAAAATACAATGTTATAATACTTGAAAGGGGGGAACATTGCACACAAATATTAAAATAATATATTTATGAGTATGTAGTGCTGACCATAAGGAGCTGTGGCTATTTTTCAGTACAATGAGCCACCAAAACAGCTTGCTCAATTTTCTAGATATCTTCAAGACCAGGCTTCCACAAACTCCAGATGTTGCTGAACTACAACTCCCATGATTCTCAGCCAATCTATTTCATGCATAGAATCATGGGAGTTGTAGTTCAGCAACACCTGGAGGGCCGGAGTATGGGGAAGCCTGTCCAAGACAATGAAAAGGTGAAGTGTGACAGAAAGCAGACTAAAGATTATGCCAGGTTCCCTCCTTTGGTCTTCAGTGCCATGTCGAAAGTCAAAATCCTAAATTGTTTAAGGAAGAATATATATTTTTGGGTAAATAAAAGTACTTGCAATCTGCATAAGATAGAACAACTAAGAGGGACACTAGAAGTACCAAAACAACTTTGGAATCATACTGTGTGTGATTAAAGTTACATTAGCAGAGCAGATATAAAAAAACTTCTAAACACACTGTGCTTTAAGATCTGATTAAAAGTGAGACAACTTTTTTTTGTGTAGAGCCTGTGTGAGTCACAGCAAGGGAGGTGTGGCTAGGGCTGCATAAATAGAAACAAAAGTGATTGAACCCCTAAATGCAGAGAATTGAGCAGTGCGACTGCAGGGGCATGATCTACACACCAAAACTACTTCATTATGCTCTAGTTGTTTTGGTTCCTAGAGTATCCCTTTAACCCATTAAGGACCAAACCTCTGGAATAAAAGGGAATCATGGCATGTCACACATGTCATGTATCCTTAAGGGGTTAAACAAAGTAAGAAATATAAAATCACAATTTAAACCAGAAAGGATTTGCGATTCAATAAAAAAAAAAAATAGGGATTGCTAATTGATTTTGATTAAGCACACAAAGTGACAAGTGGGTAACAGGAGCTGTTGAAAAGTAAAATATGGAAGTTAATGGAGTAGCTGAGAGAGTGTTTTCACATTGCTTACTGTGTGCAGTGATAGAGTGCGAGAAATAAACCAAAATGAAGTGTTGCGCTTAGGTTAATACTAATTAATAATCAATAGTATCTCCAAATAAAACTGAGAAAAGTAACATAACAAATTTAGTACAGATCATCCGATTAAGCAAAAAAAAGGTAAATACATATATAGTGATCAAACTCACATTTCCCAGAGACCTACAACCTGGTTCTGGTTGAAAGAGGTTCTTTTTGCGAGGGGAGGAGTTGCACAGTTTGATATCCACTGAATGGTTATCTTGAGCATAAACTCTCAAGGAGACAAAATCAGAAACCCCCAATATCACAGCGTCATACAGAGTGTTATTGGTAAACAGATTAAAAACTTGCTTCATACAGTGGTGGGCATGTCAACACATAGTCAGCCCACAAACACATGAATGACAGTGATGAATGCCTAAATTAGCAAGACACTTTCTGGTTTCAGAATCTTTGGTTCCAATCTTTGGCTCCGCCTCCTATGGTTTAACCCTAGGAGTTGATATTATTGATTGATTAATACACTTGTTTTTGTTTTTTTTGTACTCTATGTCACTTCTGGGTGCTTGCTGCTGGGTTACCTGTACAAAAAAAAATTAAGTTGTATAAGCACTGTTTAGTTTTCTTTTAAATTTTAAGTGCTGTCCACTTTTTGTTTTTTTATTATTAATATAGAATGCGGGAAAATTGGTTTCAGCCAGCACTATCTGCAGCGATGGATTGAAGGAGTAGTGGTTTCACCCAGCAATATCTTCAGCAGTTAAATGTAGGAAGAGTGATTTTTAGCCAGCACTATCAGCAGCGATCGAATGAAGGAGGAGTGGATTCAGCCAGCACTATCTGCAGCGATCGAATGAAGGAGGAGTGGATTCAGCCAGCACTATCAGCAGCGATCGAATGAAGGAGGAGTGGATTCAGCCAGCACTATCAGCAGCGATGGAATGAAGGAGGAGTGGTTTCAGCCAGCACTATCTGAAGCGATGGAATGAAGGAGGAGTGATTTCAATCAGCACTATCTGCAGCGATGGAATGAAGGAGGAGTGGTTTCAGCCAGCACTATCTGAAGCGATGGAATGAGGGAGGAGTGATTTCAATCAGCACTATCTGAAGCGATGGAATGAAGGAGGAGTGGATTCAGCCCGCACTATCTGAAGCGATGGAATGAAGGAGGAGCGGTTTCATCCAGCACTATCTGAAGCGATGGAATGAAGGAGGAGCGGTTTCATCCAGCACTATCTGAAGCAATGGAATAAAGGAGGAGTGATTTCAATCAGCACTGTCCGCAGCGATCGAATGAAGGAGGAGTGGTTTCAGCCAGCACTATCAGCAGCGATCGAATGAAGGAGGAGTGGTTTCAGCCAGCACTATCTGAAGCGATGGAATGAAGGAGGAGTGATTTCAATCAGCACTATCTGCAGCGATGGAATGAAGGAGTGGATTCAGCCCGCACTATCTGAAGCGATGGAATGAAGGAGGAGCGGTTTCATCCAGCACTATCTGAAGCGATGGAATGAAGGAGGAGTGGATTCAGCCAGCACTATCTGCAGCAATGGACTGAAGGAGGAATGGTTGCAGTCAGCACTATCTGCAGTGATGGAATGACTTAGGAGTGATTTCAGTCAGCACTATCTGAAGCAATGGAATAAAGGAGGAGTGCTTTCAATCAGCACTGTCCGCAGCGATAGACTGAAGGAGGAGTGGTTTCAGCAAGTTCTGTGTGCAGTCATGGAATGCAAGTGGTGGTAAAAGACCACTCAGACTATATATTGTTTTTAGTTAAACTTTACATACAGTTGTAAGGGAAAGGAGTGGCTTAGAAAATCAAGCCAAATGATAAGGTTGTTGCATTTTACTGAGCTGATATTGTATGAGTATCAGTATGTGGAGCTGCATTTGTTGCTGTTGGAGAGGCTCACTGTCACATGGGTATTGAAACAGACTAACACGGGAACTTTGAACCTGGGAGCACCAGCGTATAAATTAGATCACTGTAGAAAGATGGAGAATACAGATAAAATAAATAAATAATTTGGACAGAGAAGCATAGAGAATGGAATTTAGGAGTGCAGTAGCATAAACACAATGTTTCACAGGAGCTCGGATTAGAAAAGCGGAAAGATTGGAATAGGGAAAGGCATAAACAGGACTCAAACTAACACACAAATATGGAACATAGAGAATGGAACAGAGGAATGTGGGGACATGACACTGGACAATACAGGAGCTTAGGAGCTTAGATCAGGAGGGCAAATGGAATAATATAGTGGAGGACAGAAACATTACACAGAGTAAGACAAGGCTGAGAACAGAAGTACATAAAGAAAGGCATAGCGGGGCATAAGAGCTGGGAAAAACACAAGCCTGGAACTTGGGAGCATTGGAGAATGAAAGATGGTAAGATAGGAGTTTGGTACAAGGGAGCGGAGCTGCTTGGAACACTGAAACACAGTATCTTAGAACCGAAGAACATGCAAGCAACTAACTAAAGTCCAACTTTAAGTAACGGTATAGATGTTATACTAATAATCAAGTTATATTATTTATGAATATGTCTATTTTGATACTGTCTTGTGCTATTTTTGTATTCTACTTTTGCTAAATATAGATCTGTCTTTGGCTTTGATGCAATACATGACACAGCCATGCTCGTTAGTGAGTTTATTAATGTGTTCTACACATGTAAACTGTTCGCTGTGCCTGAACTCCTGGGACGAGCAACCTAGTTGTGTAGACACATCCCAGTGACAGATCTTGTGGTCACATTTTCTCCCAGCATCAATGTTACTAACATGGATTAAGGGTTCTGTGAAAATGCCTTGCAATGTATAAATAATACTAAAAATAATTGTAATCATTATATATGTAGAGCTATGCATCACACATGTGCATCCATTGTGCCTATGTAACCTGATTACTTGGATATAATGGTTGTATTGATAGACTATACAATCAAACATTTTAACATGAAAATATTGAGATTATCTTCAAAGGGATTAAAATAATCAGCCTTTGTTGTGTATTTACAATATGGAAATTAGTGAGCCACATTATAAATGGACACTTCACGCACCATAACTATTTCATCCTTCTGTACTTTCTATAAAGGTTATTGTGAAAGTACCCTGTCCCTGCATGCTTACATTTTATTTTGTCATTATATACAAAAATGTTTGGAATAAAAAATCCTTTCTCTTAATTTGTCACTAAATATTCAACAATATAATTATGTGTACAGCATTAGGAAGTCTTAACTGTCCGTAGTACGCAAATCAAATTCAACTTTTCAATTTGTAGGCACTATGTTTTGACTTGAAAATAAGGCTATTGCATTACCAAGATCAGTACTGTGAGTGCTGAAGTGGTCGTGGTGCGTTAGTGTTCCTTTATGCCTCCTAGCCCTCCATTTATCATTTTCAATCACTAAACACACAAAAAAAGCTAAATTAGCGTGTATGGTCTCTTTGGAAGATGGATGAAAGTAGATCCTAGTTATCTTTTGCATATCACCTAGCTCTCCATCAGAAAACTGACAAACTCTAGCTCACCCGACCTTGATCTGTATGTGATTGACTACCAAGGTCATGGTTGTAATGGAGGTCCAGACAATCACAGGCACCAAACTGACCGCATATTTCATTTTCCCATATTAGGCAAGACTTCTGTCCAAAGTGAAGAAACAGACTCGAGATGACTTATATTTAGTCTGAATGATGAATGTTTAGCAAAGAAGATACTACTTGCTCAAAATTCTTAATGCAGCTAATGTTGGTATGTAATCATGAGATTGTTTACAATGTGCATTGATGCAAAATGTGATATTTTTATGTAACTTTGCAATAAACAATAAAACAGATTGCTCTCAATATGCTTTTGTTTTAATTACACCAGTAAAATACACAATGACTATGCCATTTCAGCCTTTACTCCTGTGAATGGAAATAGCCGCTAACCTGGAAGATCTCACAGGAACTCCTGAAAGAGGTCCTTCATTATTATCATTATTGTTATTATTATTATTATTTTTATTAATTATATAGTGCCAACTTATTCTGCAGCATTTTACAATATTATGAAAGGGTTAAACCTAACAATAAATTAGACAATTACAAAATGTTACATGAAAAATTGGTAGATGAGGACCCTGCTCAGCTTACATCTAGAGGAGTGGAGTATAAAGACAAAATAGGAAGGTCATTAAGGGAGACAGCAAGCAACAAGGTGGAAAAGTAGCAGGACAGGAGGTGAGAATGGAGTGTGGCTCTTTAGGGGAGAGCAAGAGACAGATTTGTGAAATAAAAGTTACTCTGGGAGGCCATAAGCATTTCTAGGAAAATTGATTTTGATGGACTTCTTAAATGATTGAAGACTAGGGGAGAATCTGATGGGGGTAGGCAGGCTGTTTAAAAGTAAAGGAGCCACCTGCGAGATGTTCTGCAAACGTGAATTAGCAGTAAGGGTGACCAGCAGCGAACAGGAGAAGGTCACTGACAGAGTGGAGAGACTGAGAAGGAGCATGCTAATGAATAAGTGAAGAAACTAGTGTTGTTTAAAGCTTTATAGGTAAGGGTTATTATTCTGAATTGACGCCAGTGTAAGGATCAACAGAGGCAAGGCAAGGGAAAGGCATGATGGGGAGTGACAGAAGACAAATTACAGTAATCACAATAATTACAGTAATCCATGCAAGAAATTACTAGAGCATGAACAAACTTCTTGGCAGCATCTTGTGTAAGAAAGGGGCAGGTGTGGGTAATGTGTTTAAGGTGGAATCAACAAGTTTTAGCAACAGATTAGCTATGAGGTGCAAAAGTGAGGCATATATCAAAGATAACACAAACACAGCAAACATTGCAAGGATATGCTGATGCAGGTGCCATCAACTTGCAGGGAAAGCAATGACCTACCTGTTTTATGTTGGCTAGCACTTACAACCAGCTCTTTAGCGTAGGGGTAAGTGCGAGTTGTCGTGAGGATTAGAAGGATTCCCTGCTCTGCTGCTTTTGTCTATGTTTGGGGAAATTTCCCCGAACAAAGATTAGAGGGATTCCCTGCTCTGGTGCATTCGTCTATGTTCAGGGAAATTTCCCTGATCATAGACAAGTGCACCAGAGCATGGAATCCCTCACTTACCGACCAATTCATTCTACGATCGGGCCGTAAGAACGCAACCTGGTCGGTAAGTGAGGAGTACCTGTATCAGTATTTTAGAGTGATTGAGTTTTCAGAAAGCAGGAGGACATCCAGTCAGAGATGGAAGAAAGGCATGCGGTAACACGTTGTAGGACAGCGGGGAGAGATATATCTGGTTGTCATCGTCATACTGGTGGTAGCAGAATCTAAAAGGAGATACCAAATGATTGTTGAGAGCAATAGGAGGAAAACCGTGAGAGGACAGTGTTACAGAGACAAGGGATTGAAACATTTGGAGAAGGAGAAAATGATCAATTTTATCGAAGGCAGCAAAGAATTTAGGAATAATTACTATGGCGTAGTGGCCTGAGGAGAATAGAGTTAATATTGATGAGAAAAAAGTTTTAGTTCTGCAAAATAAAAATACTGAGTTATAAAAAGAGCGACTTATGTATTAAGTAGGGAGTGGTTGTTGGTCCACACCAAAAAACCTCTGTAATGTATTTAAGAAAACATTGTTTTAGCAGTGATTGTAATGTTTTTTCACTCAATTTAAAAAACATATGTTAGAGATCCAATAATATGCATTTTATTTGTTTGACACACACAAGGGCCATGGTTTGGAGAGAGTTGGTCATAGGGTTTATCGATATATAACATATAGTCAAGCATTTTTTTATATTACGGGTAAAGAACATAGAGTATTAATAATAATACAAATACTCAAAGAAAAAAAAAATTATAAAAAGAAAAGATAGTTGTTAGTCTGTTTAATAGTTTGGTTCACTGGTAGTCTCCTAGCACCTGGATTTGCTCATTCCTTCCAGGAAGCAACCTCTGACTTTACTGCCTCTTAACCCTTTAATTCCTCCCTTGTACAGCAAGACTTTATTAATGCAACAAAATCAGTGATCGATAAAATAAAAAGTGCCCAATGCAGAAATTCTGCAATATAAGACATAAAGCACTGTATAAAAAAAATAGCAAAATATTGCCTTTTACCTTCTGAGAAAGGTTAAATAGTACAGTAGGACTTTTCCACGGGGTTAATAAATATCTAATTTTCTGCACAGTGAATCAAAGCATCACTCTCCACTTGGAAGGTTTTATCTTGAAGCTTGATAGAGGCCACTCTAAATACCACACTCTCTTTCTAAAGTATATGACCTTTCTTTGACATCTAAAGATGATTCGATTAATGCAACGATCCAAATAGGACAGTGAAAATTCTGAATCACCAGCTGACAGGAAGTTCACCAACTGTATGTCAAAAAAGCTAAAAAGAAATCTTGTCCCCGTAAATAAGAATTCAAATTAAAAGAGGCTTCGGGGGAATTTTGCTTGTTTGGAAGTAATGAGTGAAAATTAGTAAATTGAGAGTAAAGTTAATTGCCATTATTTGCTCACATTTGTTCGTTTGGAGAGGTTCTAGCACTTTGCGGTATTTGCAAATAAGTAATTATGACATAAATAATATAAGGCCAGGTTTTAATTTATAAATTGTTAAAATAATTGCTCTGCAGAGTTTTCTTCAGACAGCTGTTTGAAAAGTGAACTATGGAAACTGGAAGAGAGTGAGTATTTATTATCCAATTGCTAAAAGAAGAATAATTATGAAAATTAATTAGCAATTTACTTGGATTCATTTGTTTAAATTGTTGGAAATAATAATAAAACATGTATGTGTCAAATTCTAAAATACATTAGAGCCCTTCACTGCAATACTTGGTTTAGAATTATACTTTACTGTGAAAAACACATTTAACCAATTTGCTACCAAGTTATTTTTATGCCTGCAATAATCCATGTGGTGTTCTTACTTTCAGAGACATCCATACAGTTTTTCCAGAATGCATGATGTAAAGATGATGTAAGCATACTGAGTATTATTGTGCTTCCAATACGGATGCTTGGTGTAACTGTACTTACTGTATGCAAGCTCATATCATTAATAAATGTAAGTAAAAATAATATGTCTTGGTATTGACATTGTCTTTATATTCTGGTGGCATATACTGTATATACTCGAGTATAAGACGAGTTTTTCAGCACATTTTTTTGTGCTGAAAAACCCCCACTCGTCTTATACTCGAGTCACTGTCTGTATTATGGCAATTTACATTGCCATAATACAGACCAGGACCACCGGGATCATTACAAGCCCGGCAGTCCTGTTGGGGGCTGGCAGCGAGCTGTTACTTACCTTTCTTGCAGCTCCTGTCAGCTTCCTTCTCTCTCCTCCGGTCCGGTCAGCTCCCCTGTCAGCTCCCACTGCAAGTCTTGCGAGAGCCGCAGCGTCAGAGTGTTGCCACGGGTTACCGTGGCAACGCTCCGCGCGGCACTCAGACCATGAGACTTGCAGAGGGAGCTGACAGGGGAGCTGACTGGACCGGAGAAGAGAGAAAGGAGCTGACAGGAGCTGCAGGAAAGGTAAGTGACAGCTCTCTGCCAGCCCCCCTCCTACACAGCCCATTCACTGGACCACCAAGGAATGAGAGCCCCCCTCCCTGGCCAGCCAACAAGCAGGGAGGGGGGGCAAAAAAATATAAATAAATAAACATTTAAATAATAATAAAATAAAAATAAAATATTAATAATTTATATAAAAAATAATATTAAAATAATAATAATTAAAAAAAAATAATAAAAATGCCCACCCCCCACCAAGGCTCTGCATCACACACACAGAAACACACTCTGCATCACACACACACACTGCATTCATACACACACACACACACCGCATTCATACAAACACACACTGCATTCATACACACACACACACTGCATTCATACACACACACTGCATTCATATACACACTGCATTCATACACACACACACTGCACTAATACACACACACCACATTCATACAAACACACTGCATTATATACACATACACATACTGCATTCATTATATACACACACTGTAAATAAATATTCAATTAATTTAATTTTTTGGGGATCTAATTTCATTTAGAAAATTACCAGTAGCAGCTGCATTTCCCACCCTAGTCTTATACTCGAGTCAATAAGTTTTCCCAGTTTTTTGGGGTAATATTAGGGGTCTCGACTTATATTCGGGTCGACTTATACTCGAGTATATACGGTAATTGACATCATTTCCAAGACATGGTAATCATATTAACTACAAACAATATTAGCAGAAGATTTTTGCATTTGTATAATATTTCTGTATTTCTGCTTCAAAACTAATATTGTCAGATACAGTTTAAATTTACTCTGAAATATTTGATATCGCTTATATTCCTGTAAAGTGTAAATTCACTATTTAATTTATGAATGCATTTAAAGTCAATTAAAATTACAAAAATTTAGATTTTTTTTTCTTTAACCCCAAAAGACCAGTGATGGAATAATACAAGATGGAATATTTTATTCATTTAACATTTGCAGGGCTGTACAAAGGTGCATATAGGAAATAAACTGGAAATTCAAAAATAATGCAGTGTTTTAAGGATCATTTTGTGATCCTTAAAAGGGTTAAATTAACAACTCTTGGTAATGGCAGGTGCATCTCTTTGTCTTTGTATGCAGCTTTTTAAAAAAAAAATAAAAAAAAAAATTCAAGAATCTTTGAGAATTCAGGATTTATGTGCTGGTACACTGCAACATTAAATAAGTACTAAATAGACTTTCTCAGTGTGATGCTGGGGTCTAACATACCCCAACAAATAAAAAACACAAATGAGAATAACAGGAGGCACCTAATGTCTAATATAAACATGGAAAAGTATGAAAAAAGTCCAGAATACACAGTCCTGAATTTTCACTTCCCACCAGGTTGTGGGAACCAGGTTGTGCTTCTTGTAGCACTTGGATTTTTTAGAAGTAAACGTGGAAAGAGAGAGAAACTAATAGTGTAGTATATGCAGAATATTGGGAGAATGCACAACAAAAATGTATTCATTTTACACTCACATGTAGTGGAGCTTGTAACCAGCTCCCGATATAATAGTATGCCGTGGTACACTCTTCAATTATGGATATATTTCATTAAAAGGTGAGTTTCTTGGTATTCAAAATATTAGTGGATAGCGGTACAGTAAAGGGATGAAAAGGTACAATAGTGTGAAATTGGAATTAAAAGTGAGTAATAAATAATGATAAAGTTATAAATAAGTTACAAATGATCTCTCAGGAGACCCCAACAAATATTATGTTATTCATTTAAATTTTCCTTATAAAATCTTTTGGGAGAGTCCCTGCAACACTGAAATTGTTAACTAGTCAGACCTGATATCTGTTCTCACAAAGCACAAAATGTAAGCCATATAAAATCTTTAAAGAACCAGTGAAAACCACAATGTCATTTAGAGACTCGCAAATGGTGTTGTGGTTTCTATTATTTTATGGAACACTTGTTTTGTGGTTGGGAATTTGGTACCTCAGCAAATTAAAGTTATGGCATAAATTATCCACAGCACGAATTATAACAACGTCAGGTTCTAGTTAATCAGCGTGATAGTATGTGTTCATGATCACTTTTCAAAAAATGTGAGTGGATCAATTAAATTTACATTAAATCATATCATTATAGCTAATTAAATAGCCACCTGTTATCTCCTGAAACTATCAAGGTATGAATAAATGCACAGAAACTGAAAATAAATTTAAAAATTGCTCTTTTCTTTTAGATTAAAAAAATAATAATTAAGCTGGTCATTTTGCATTGAAAAATAATAAGACATTAACCCCTCAAAGACGAAGACAATTATACACATTTTGAACAAAACAAAATGTAAACAAACCCTAGAATGTGTGCTATATGTCTGTTCAACCATTATTTACCCTTTTCATATTACGTTAACTCACCCTTATTATATCTCATTTTGTTCAGGAGAAACAGGGCTTTCATTTCACATCAAATGTAAATGTCATAATGCTGTTAGTTTTTACTGTAATAAGACACACATATTTGTGTTCAGCAATGTCTTACAAGTACAACTATTCTATTATGTTTTGGAAAGTTACAGGGTCAAATATAAGGCTTGCCCATTTCAGTTTCTACACATTAAAATTTTCAAGATTGGTTATTTTGCCTTTGAGACCATATGGCAGCCATGACAAATACCCCTATCATGGCATACTATTTGCAAAAGAAGACAACCTGAGATATTCAAAATGTTCAGTCTTTTTAATAGTCAGTTATTTACAAACCCTGCCCAAAGTGAGTGTTCATATTTTTTTTTTTCATTTTTAATCCAAAAACTGCATTTTCACTGATGATATCATTATCATTATATTTTTTTCAGTTTTAAAACACTCATATTTGTGTTCGGCAAAATCTACTGAGCACAATAGTATCCCCCATGTACAGGTTTTATGGAGTTTGGGAAATTTACAGGGTTAATAGGGTTACTATAGGGCCTGCAAATTAAATTATCTGGACTTTCTGCCTGGGTTGTCCTGCAGATCCATCAAATTGTAATTAATTAATTAAAATAATTAGTTAAAAATAATACATAAATATACACAAAGAATTAATATATATTATATAGGACTGCAAACTGTTAGGGCGCACCATGCCACCCTAACAGCTTGTTAGCTGCCTTGTACATGGCGACATGGTGTGAAATTAAGGTGGATAAATGATATTTAACAACTGGCCTTGAAGAGACTTTAAAATGGGATTTTAACCGAATTAACCCCTAAAAAAGTTTGCATCAACAAAGCTTAAATTTGTTTCTAATGGGATTGTTTTGTTATACTCTGAACCAGACTTCAGTTTAGTGAAACTTTATGAGATCAACAGCAAATAGGGGAGCTTGCACAGCTTACTGTTATATATATATATATATATATATATATATATATATATATATATATAATCTATCTATATCATGAAAATCCTCATGAATGCTGAAATCTGTATATATGTTGTATATAACACAGTATGTTGTATTATGGCCACACACAGTCGTAACTATCACCTTCACTATCAACTTCAAAAATAATTCCACCAAGACTGAGTATATATAGAAGATATAAAAGGCACTCAGATAGAAAACATTTGATGATCGCATTGTTTATGGGAATGGGCAAAATAAAGGTGCTGGAATTTAGGTAATAGACTTGGTGGCAAAACCTGACGAATGTAGATGCATAATAAAATACACAATATTTATGACGCTACCAACAACATCTTATATTAGCTCTAATACATATTCCTGTGTCTACGGATTCCACCAAAACATTTGTGCTCTACCCTAGTCTTCATGATACATTGTTTTCTCATATCAGATCAGTCTTCAGAGCAATGCAGTGCAATGATAAAAAATGTAACGTTGAATAAAACATTAAAAATAATCTCTAACTTGTGTTTATCTTTTTTTTTCATATGATGTTCTGATTTAGCAAACTGACAGTCTGGGCACCGCCAGGGCACACATTGCAAATGACGAGGAGAAACAGACACGTTGTTATCACTGTGTTGACTGACAGGTACAAAGGTTGTATTTTTAATGGCAGAATAATAACAATAACTGACCAGCAGCCAAGATAGACGCTTTCAATTCCAACATAGAGGTAAAAACACCAGTTCTTTATTTAATTTTGTTTTTCGGCCCTCACTAACACATGGTATTTTTAAATATAAGGCATAATTAAATATAATATCATAAATCTTGGGGTGTGTTGGTTCCCCTTTAACATACATACATAAACATGAATCATGAAGGATTCACCTCAATTATTTAGGAGCAACAAATTTGTTATTAGCATTACAAAGTCAGACAAACAAAATCAGCACTAACAACACAAATACCAATTTACACAGACGTAGGAGGAATGTAATCACAATCCAGAGCAAATAAAATTCGATAGCTATAAATTTATATGACAAGGTCAAAGATTCAGGATAGAGGAGGAGGTACAATCAGTATTTTCACGTCATCTTTCTGACCTCTGCTTTCCTAAGAAATAAATAAATAAATTCTATTATAACCACTTTTTTTTTTTTTTATATGAATCACTCCAGTAAATGAACTGGATTTTATTAGATAAATGTACTGAAAATAATATGACTAATAATTATTTTCAGTATTACAGAGGAAGCCTGTGGATCTGATCATTTTTTAAGCAGCTCGACTTTTTTGTATTTGCCTGAAGATGATAGATGCTGGAGTTTGGCACCGGGTTTTGTGGACCGTAGGGTCAGGTTTACAATTAGGGAATGACATCAAACTGAAAGATTTAAGAAAGACAGAGTGATATTTATATTTGGAATGGTATTTTGGGATGAGGTAAATATTACATTAGGATTATGGTAAAAATTGTTTAGGGTACAATAAGAATTACTGTTAGATAAATACAGGCCATCTTTAATATTGATTGGACCCTGCCCAACCCCTCCCCCACCCCTCCATGGTATGAATTCATGCCTTCCACCCCAATGTAGTGGCAGTGGAACTAGAGTAGAAAGTGCCCTGGTGCAATAATTGTTTTGGGTCTCCCATTGCAAGGGTGACCAAAAGGTAGATCCCTATCTGTTGTGCAACTCCAATAATGCTTTGACAGCTGGGGCTCTACCATTTTCCCATGCTTGCAGTGTTTTGTGCTTGAATGTAAGAATGTCATTGTGTGAAGTTTGTTTCTGTGAATGTAGGGGTGTTTTGTACGTGGTGTTGGTGTGTGAATGCAGTGTTGGTGTTTGAATGCAAGCATGCATTTATGTGTAGTGTTGGATTTTGAATGCAGAGGTGTGTTTATATATAATTGTGGTGTTTAATACAGAAGTGTGCTTGTATGTAGTGTTGATGTTTCAATGCAGGATTGTGTTTGAATGTAATATTGAAGTTTGAATGCAGGGATGTATTTGTATATAGTGTTGGTGTATAATACACACACATACAGATATACATACACATATACTGTCAGACATAGTGGCACATAGACCTTACACTGACAGACATACTGACACACACACACACATATACACTGACAGACATACTGACACAATCACATATTCTGACAGACATAGTGACACACACATACATATACTCTGACTGACATATTGACACACACACAGACAGACATATTGGAACACACTGGCAGACATAATGACACACACACTGACAGACATACTGACATACTGACTGACACACACACACACACACACACACACACACCGAGAGACATGCTAACACACACACACACACACATACACACATGCAAAATTTACATTTGTTAACCCACCCTCCAGTTGTTTAGGGTAAAAAAGCAATCCAACCTTTTGCTGAAGGGTGGCTTCCCTTGGATCCAGCCCCCCTTCTCACTCCCTGCATCTCCCACACGCTCTGTGTTTTCTCTGTGGGAGGAAGTGACTCGTGGCTGTCACTTCTTCCCAAAACTGCAGAAAAGCAAGTCGCAATGATAAAGGTCCACATTACCTGATCGGGTTTCTGCTGATACAAGCCCACCAGGTGGCCATAAGTGCATGGACCACCCAATGGGCCTCCTTAATGTGTGGTCCCCCGGCTGCACTGATGGACCCATGGGGGATAAAGAGAGATTAGTGAGGGCAGCTGCCTTGAGCCACCTATGAGTAACTGGGCCCGGGGCAGCTGCCCAGTTTGCCCACATTAAAGATAGTCCTGGCTACAGATTAAATCAGAAACTGTAACCCTATATGGCGCAATTATCGCTCATTTATCACACACCATATTCTCAATCGTTAGCATCAATATAACCCTAACTCTACTTCTTATTGGTCTCACAACAGGCTGGAAGCAAGTCTGGGAAATGGCTTGGTTCGTGGACAATATAATATAAAAAACATTTGTCATGACCAACATGAGTTCATTTACAATGTGATCATGCATCATTAAAGAGTTACTCCAAGCGCTATGACCACTTCAGAGTTTACAGTGGACATCGTGCTTTTCTCTTTATGTCTGGCTTGTGTAAACATAGAATGTGACTGTGACGGCAGATAAGAACCATTCAGCCCATCTAGTCTGCCCAATTTTCTAAATACTTTCATTCCCTGGCCTTATCTTACAGCTAGGATAGCCTTATGCCTATCCCACGCATGCTTAAACTAACTAACTCTGCTGATGCCAGATGCAAGTTACCAGCCTGGAAGTTCAATGCTTGGATGGACACAGGTAAGTGGAAAATTGCTAAATGGGTTGAACCCTTACCGAGGAATGGCGCCAGGTTACTCCTCAGGTCACAACCACTACTGCAGTTACAGTGGAGTAATCCTTAGATAGCAGATAAAGGGTATGTACATCATCTCCACTACAAAGGCTGCATGCTCCATAAGTTAAACATGTATTCTGCTTAATTATGCCATGCCTCTTGGCACTAAAGATCTTAGATCAGCTAATGCAGCCAAGATGCCATGATAAATGATTCCAAGTGCCATCATGAACATTGTTAGTCCAGCTTCACTTCCTAAGACTCTATGATAAAATTTAGGGTTCTAATGGTGAAGAGATATTTCATGTTTTTCATGTTTCCTTCATTTTTTGATCTCCTGCCTTCTCATATATTACACCTACAAAACTCTTCACATCTGTTCTCCAGTTTCCATATCATCATTATTTAGAATCTTCCCTTATTCTGGTATCACCACTTTGCAAATTACATTTGCCTCTCTTCTCTGCATTGACATTCTCAATCTCTCATCAACAGGACTACTCTAGAGCATTATGGAAAACCTTTCTTCATTCTACTAGACTTTCCCTAGAATATGCAAAAAGGGGATAAATACATTTGCAATCAAAGGGGCTTCTTAACTTATCTTAATGAATCACAAAATATATAAAATTGATGAGAGGGAGCTCAAATCAAAAAGACAAAAAAAAGTACAATCAGTAGCTATTTATATTTGCTTGATCTCAAAATGCCCTTATCACAATTAATTATTGCTCTTTAGCATCATGTTAGTGACTCTTCTGTGCGCATAGAAAAACGCTGTCTGTTTTAAACAGGAAAAAAAAGTAAAAAAGTAATCAAACGCGTTCTATCTCTCATTGCTGGGAGGAAAAAGAAAAACCAGCAAAAATGTACAAGTGAGAGAGTTTTTATTAGCAAGGATAAAAGAGAAGCAGAAATTCAAAATCAATTTTAGTTTAATGGTGGTAGCTTTGAACCATGTTCAAAATAAAATGCACGCTGTTTTTTAGCGACAGGAAATGTTCAGCGATATACAGTTAAGATTGATTCCTTAATGTAATATGGCGTTATTGCTAGGCCGTTAACACACCGGGGAAAGAAATGGATATTATCAACTAGTGTTTATCAATTTCTTTAATTTCAATCTTTACTTCTTATTGCCTGCTATATCTTCCTCCAGGAACAATTTGTATCTATAGTAACTTTATGCCATTACCTTGTTATTATTGACCATACCTAAATTGACACATAACTCCGTATCTTAGTGTTAAAGTGAAACTCCTGCCAATATTCATTATGCTTTATTTAATAGTATAGACTCTTTAAATTGTAAAGTCAATTCCAGAGAAAGAAAAGGAAAAGATGCCATGCCAGACTAAAGAGTCTAAGTATTTTAAATAAATGGTTGACTTTATTTTTAGAGTGTTAGCTCTTTAAATTAGAGGTCATTCGTTATAACAAATCGTTACTTGGCAGTAAAAAATAACAATTAATTTAAAAGCGAAAAACTGGCATTTTTGTAATAATTATATATTTAGGAAATTTAAGAAAAAGCTATTATCACATTTTGTTTTATGTATTATTTTTTAATGCATAAATCTTAGTAAATACTCTTTTCAGTGCATCTGCTGCATTAGCGTTGCTTTATAGAGCATTTTATGTCCTCTTGGGTCAGAAGCACAGCTTATCTGACCAAAAACAGTGCAGGTAATAAGGAGTTAGTGTGTTTAGGTATTTATATACAGTACATCAACATGCATAAAAGGATGTTGTTGGAAACCAATAATTTAGAACACTCCACTCTTGTTACATGTAGAAAAGATACAATCAACAGGATACGTGAGATGAAGGGAACCACCAGAAAAAAAGTCGAGAAGTCATCTATGTAAATGTTCACCTCAAGTTCATCAACAAAGATATTTTTAAACATATTAATTGATGTTTTTTATAACGGGAGAAAAATAATTGAATGATTCAGAATTATAAAGTGATAGAACACCAAAATAAAAATAAAATATATTACCATAACAATAAATTATGCACAGTTAGCACTTAAAGGGAATCTATAGTCCCCAAAATAACAATTGTTATTTCAGAACTATAGGTTCCCATCTTTCCAACCCTGCCCTGTAAAACTAAAGTTAAATATTACTCACCTTCCTGTTTTAAGACTCCTCCACTTCAGCCTCCAGCTCCACCTCCGGTTATGTCAACAACCATGCTGACCTCACCTGCGATCATGTCCAATCCAATTCTTCTCATAGAGAGAGCACGTGTGGCCGAACACAGTGTTCTAGTGGCTGGAAGTCAACCACTAGAGGAGGATTTAATCTTGCAATGTAAACATTGCTGTTTATGAGAATATTTAAAATGACAGGAACACGACAACCAGACCACTTTACTGAGAATAAATGGTGTAGGTGACTATAGTGTTCCTTTAAATGCATGGTAAAACAGCAGTTTTAATGTACTAATTGCAATAAATCAATAAATAAATAGAATTATTTAACCATAAAGAATTCTAGTTGTTCTTTTTTCTTTTATTTTTCCATTCTTTCCAAAAATACAAATGTAAAAAGGGAATAAAAGGTTTCATAAACTATATGGCATATCACATCAATATGGTAGAGAATGAAAATAATCAAATATAATGCATTAAGTACACGTAAAACACATAAAACACATAAATATGTTGACTTTACAGGGCTTTGCTAGCTTGCATTGCACCCTGCAATAATCTAGATTGTGTACTCTGTGTTTATTCACCTAACTTTGTAGCAAATTAAAATATAAAATAATCAAACTATGACAATCCTTGATTTGGATAATTATTTCAGATAAGCTATTTAGACTCAGTTTTACCATCATTACATTTACTGCAATTGGAGTTTAGTAAATCATTATGATAGTTTTCAGAACACATTCTTTCTTCTTCCTATCTCTGGTTGATATAATGCTACCTAAATGTTGACCATGAAACCTTTCTGTAAAGTCTACGTTTGTGCATGGAGGGGGGAGGAGAGGGGTGGTTGAGAGTCACAGGGGGCACCAATGGACCCCTGAAAAAAATGTTTTTGCTTCTCTAAAGGGTGAGCTACAGGTTGCGTTACTTTGCTTTCAAATTCAGAATGAAAGTTAGTGCAGTAACACATTAGAAGGACAGGTTAAACTTAAACCCTGCGCCTAACATTTACAGGTGGAGATGATTTACTATATAGGGAGTTAGGGTGACTTTAAAACTAACTTACAAAAACTGGGCAAAAATTTTTGGAAAAAACATTTACAAGTTAATTATAAGTGAAAATGTTTCAATATTTTTTTTATTTTGTTGTTAAGTGTACAAAATCCACAACTCACTGTTTAGACAGTATTACCCATCCACCCCCGTTCATCAAAATAAAATGTTCTGATGTAAAATAAATTAACTCGGAAAGCATTTTTAAAATTAATTGGAACATGTTCAGTTGTTCTATAAACTGTCAAAAGCATGTCTTGAGGTTTGCCGACAGGCTAGAAATTAAAATTCCGCTAATTAACACATAACTTACTATTCCGTTTTATTATCAGTATCTGTAATAATTTCATCTGGACTCTTGTGAAAATCAAAATTAAACAAAGGAAAACATGTGCAAACAAGCTGCAAGTGAAGAAAAAACAACTGAAAAAATAATGATTCTATTTGTGCTTTAACCTTGCAGAATTAAAATAGTAATTATAATAGAGTGAACACATATAAACGGAATAAAAATGGACAGTAGAAATATCTATGGAAATAAATAGCATGTTAAAACAAAAATATTAGCACACATTCTTAAAAGTAGAACAGATATTTGTTGTGACTGTGCAAAATGCACTATTTGTTGAGTAAATTATTACTAATGGCTAAAGTAAGCATTATTATTATTTTTGTTGTTGTGATTTCTCAGTACTTTCCCCTGTTTGTTAATTGTTGTTTTGTATCATTCCTAATAATAGCAATTCAGGACTGGATACTCTTAGCAGAGAATCCAGCCTTAAACTGGATAGCAATTTTTCCTTAGACGTCAGTATTACAACACAGATTTATCTTACATTTCTCTTAATTTATTAAACATTTTTAGTGTAGGGTAAAAGTTATTCTGAAATGGCGATGGGGAATGATATTTATTAGATAGACTAAGCAACGTACACGTGGGAATTAGATCTCATAGCTATTTTTTTACCAGCCAGCCATTGCTAAAGAACCTTTCATAATTTTTAGCAAGTAGTTGCTGTTTAACTTTACAGTGAAAAGGAGTTACTGGCAGTCCCTACTAAAAAAACAGTCACTTGCAGCTCCCATTACAATCTAGCGCAGTGGTTCCCAACCCAGTTCTCATTCACCCCCTAACCATCCAGGATTTAGGGATTGCCCTGTTTTGTCTAAGGTGTTTTTAGAAAAAAAAAAAAAAGCAAAAAAACGCTTTAACCCCTGAAGGACCAAACTTCTGGAATAAAAGGAAATCATGACATGTCACACATGTCATGTGTCCTTAAGGGGTTAAACACAACAGGGTAATCGCTAAATCCTGGACCGGTAGGTGGTACTTGAGGACTGGGTTAGGAACCCCTGCTCCAGGGGAAGAACCCCATCACTATATTGATTAATTGATAACATTTGTGCAATGTTGCTATGGACAGATTAGCTACGGCAGATTGCAGAATTCATTTGATGAACACTGGACCTATTTGGGGCATCTAATGTCGTTGCAGTTTAAAGGCTTAATGCCAAGATATTTATTATGCTGGAGCTGTACACACACTACTTTCTGATACTGCGAGGTAGACAGTAAATCTTAAACATCTTTTAGAAGAAATATAAATATAAATCTTTTTCTTGCTTACGCTGTTTTTCACATGCGCTAATAAATTGAGTTAAGCAAATTCTTTTCTATGTCCTTTTTAGTTAGTGAATATCCCCTAAAGTAAAAGGGTTTTTTTTTTTCTGTCTACAAATTCAGGTCTTTGGATGTATTCAGAAAATAACGAATTTGTGGAAAATCACCTGGGAACATTTGCTGAGCTTTAAATATTGCCAATTTAGACAATGTTTCCAATAAGACCTTTTGGTGAAAATACGGAATTTCCTGTAGAATTCCAAACAGTTCATTTGTTTAGTGTACAACTCTACCAGAAGTTAAGCTGAATTACTCACTAACAGGGTTACTCAAAAATATTTTAATTATCATGGATTCAAGGTGATTTTAAACTAATTTTCAGCTTTTAGATCACAATAACTACATTCAACAATATATTCTCCAAGTCACCTAAATTTGCAGTATGACCATTTTAAAGGACCACTATAGTGCCAGGAAAACATACTAGTTTTCCTGGCACTATAGTGCCCTGAGGGTGCCCCCACCCTCAGGGTCCCCCTCCTGCCCGACTCTGGGGAGAGGAAGGGGTTAAAACTTACCTTTTTCGTGGGGAGCTCTCCTCCTCCTCTCTGGCTCCGATCCTCCCTTTCGGATTAATGCGCACGCGCGGCAAGAGCTGCGCGCATTTTGAGCCGGTCTCATAGGAAAGCATTCATAATGCTTTCCTATGGACGCTTTCGTGTTCTCACTGTGATTTTCACAGTGAGAAGCACGCAAGCGCCTCTAGCGGCTGTCAATGAGACAGCCACTAGAGGATTTGGAGGCTGAATTAATCCTAACATAAACATAGCAGTTTCTCTGAAACTGCTATGTTTATTAAAAAAAGGGTTAACCCTAGATGGACCTGGCACCCAGACCACTTCATTAAGCTGAAGTGGTCTGGGTGCCTAGAGTGGTCCTTTAACCTAAAAGTGGAACTTTTGTAACATTCAAAACTTTAAATGTGCCATTATATGGTGAATACCCAATAATTCACTCTTTAAAGGGACACTTCACTGCCCAAATCCCAAATACAAAAATACAATAAAAACATATCCTCCCTTTGCAAACTCCACCCCCTCCCCTTCTAGACTTTTTGTGGCTGTCACATCACAGATTTCTATTTGCAAGAAGTCTTTCCAAGACATGTGCTCTAGGCAATTGTTGCCGCTTGAGTTTAGTTACAATGAGCTAACCAAACCAGGAAGTGATAAGACTGGTTGTCTGATTGACAGCCATGGTGGGTGTAACAAGGTTAATTTATAAAAGTGCCAATTTCTATTAAAATCTGAACTTTTTGTCATATAAAAAAGAACATGCTCTTTACACATAAAGCACTTCAGCAAGCTGGAGTGCTTTTGGGGTCTTTGAAGGGATTGTTCACTTGTTGCTAGCTGAAAGAAAATGTAAAATTTTGATTAAAAATCTGATCTGGAGAAGTTCTCTAACACATGTAGTCACAGTACCTTATCTTGAATTTGCAATGTGAATTTCAATTAACTACTTTTCTGAGTTAATGAGTAAATACTTTACTAAGTAACTCTGAGAGTGTTTAGTAATATTACCTTTTTAAAATACTGCTTAATAGCTGACAAATTAACTTACAGGCTGGACAATTTATGTTAAACAGTTCCATTAGACATGCTACAGAAGCCTTACAGTGATACAAATTTTCTCAGCAGTCCTAAAGATTTCTGTTCTTTCAGCTTTCCACAGCAGTTCTGAACAAAGCTTTAAATTTTACAGATCATACTGGAAAATATCTCTTAGCTACATGAAGATCTCCAATTGAAAGCCTAGTAGGCGAAAATCAATGAAGAATTAAAATGTGTCTGAACTTGGTTCTAATATCAGTATAAGTGCAGACATTTTAATAAGTAACATACTTTAGTCAGGAGCCTTTTTTAAATTTTAGTTATTGTGTTAATTTTAATAGTAAATTCAGGTATTGTAATAGGAAAGAGGAATGCAGATTAAATTCTTTTTTTTTTATTGTGAAGTTATTGCATTTATTGTATCAGAAAATATATTTACAATTAATGCAATTTAGTGAAAACTTTCTTTATACCATTTTCTTTTAAGTTTCTTAAGTGTATTCATTTGTTTTTTTTTCAGTGATGTGAAGTGGTCATTGTGCTTGAAGTCTGTATGTGCAGTCTTTCATTAGAGTCTCATTAGTCATCCCGGAACAAGAGTTCTGGGCTCGTTAATGATAATACTGTTCATATTGGATGTCTGTTGACAAGTGCCCAATGGCAGCATGGTTCACCATTGGTGTCACCCTCAGCCTGTCTTCCCCGACATCGCTCCTCGTTCAGCAAGGGAGAATGACGTCACTGGAGGAGGACTGGGCTACCAGGCGAACCAAACCTCGGCACTGGATTATAGTTATGCTTTTGCTACTTTTGTTATTTTTTCCACTTTTGAAGGATGGAACCCATACAGTAAGGGTCACTCTCACCAAAAAAGTGTGTTATTGAAACCCATTTATTTTATTGCAGTAGCCCTTTAATTACCTAAGTAATTAACTCTTTCATTCACCAATGTCTCTGACTTGTGGACAGGGATTGGAGATGTAAAGAAACAATGAATGAGTATATTGTGAAGATACAGTCCTTATTATCACAGATATTTCAATGAATCTCACTGTTATTCCAATGCAAAGAAAAGAGACAGTATCATAAGGCAAAATAATGGATACTATCTTAGGGTAACGCTCTAAATTGACAAAATGTAACTAAAGACAGAGCTTTGTCAGTTCCCATAGCTATTACTTGTGATGGTCATGGTAAAAAACTTCACATCACAAGATACGTTCTTTGGAGAATCCCGCAGTCTTGTGGGATCCTCCATAGATCTCAATGTTTCACTCTTAACCATTCAGCAGAGCATGGCAGTGATGAGGGCTCCCTGTTTATAAAGTGCTGGGAGTTGGATGTCAGGTTAAAGATACTGGTGCCTGTGAAGGTGAGCTTCAAGTAAGTATATATCTCCTTACCTCCCCCCCTCACACACACTTTTTTAACTTGTCCCCTCTGGCATGTCACCTTTGTGGGTCTTGACAAAATATGAAGTGCTTTAAAAATACTATTTCTGCCATAGAAACCTTTTACTTACTCCTCTTGCAAGCTTGTGAGCACATGATTTCAAACTGTAATTATCAGGAACTGAAAAATCTAAAATATATAGAAACAAAGTCCAGAGCTGGTCTTCAGCTAGCAGAAAAGAAAAGACAGCATATGTTAATTAAACTGGGCAAAAACTTACTATGGGATAAATTCAAGTTTTTTTCCCCCAATCCCTGTTACTGCTGACATTTTGTAACTTTCACAATAAAAAAAAAAAAATGTATATATAAAAAGTTCTGCTTGTGTCTGACTCGGTGGTTTGACTGATTTCCCATTCTGCATGTTTGATTTAGCTCTGGCAAATCTGCCAGACTTAGTAACAATAATTATTCTCTCTCCTTCTCTTTCCTTTCCTTAAAAGTTGTCGAGCAGTGTATTAGCGTAGAAATATTAGTAAGGCCCCTGCACTGCCATGTCAGCCTCATACAAATGTCCTGCCGGCGATAGCCTGGAATGAGTTATGCCCAAAGAAGCCTTATTACTGTGCATGGTTAGACAATTTGTTCTCTGCTCTCTTGTGGAGGTATTGATTTGTGCAAGGTGATCTTTGCTATTTGATTTTCACATTGTAGCTGGAGAACCATTTCACAGTTTGTATGAAGCAGGATAAGTACTCATCCTCTCGAATCCTTGAGGTGCTGGCAGAAGCGCATTGTGCGGGCTCTGCATCTGGAATTATATCAATTTATGTTGATTGTTATTTGCAGAGATTACTTTCTGTGCAGTTACAAATCTACTTTTTAAAAGTGAAGTCTCTGAACTTGTGTTTTAATTTTCCTTGACTGGTATTTAAACGGACATTATTTTTAAGGGATTTGAATCTATGTGTCCTTTTATGTCATGTACTGTATTTTTTTTAAAATAATGTATACTGAAACTTTCTAGAAAATCCCCTGCCTATCTGAAACTCCAGATCCCCATGTTGCTGGAATATGGTCATTAAGATACAAGGGTAATGAAGGAAAGGCAAACTTCGTGGATGGAAGGGGAGCTGCTATAATCTGTCTGTATTCTCATTACACAGTTCCTTAAGCTTCCTGTATTAATGCCAGGAGCTGGGCCGTAACATCATCCCGACCATGGCATCAGTAAAGAGCTGCAGGGAGTTGAGCATTCACTGAACAGGCTGATCCCCTTGGCAAACTACTAGACCCCAGGGACTTAAATAAAAATCAAATGTGTGTGTGTGTATCTGAGTATAATTGTGTATATGAAAGTGACTGTGTGAAAATGTGTGTGTATGTGTTTATGAATGTGAGTGAATGAATATGCATATATGAGTGTATGTGGATATGAGCATGAGTGCATATGAATGTTCGTATGTATGTATATATATGTGAGCATCTGTCTTCATGAATGTTTGTGTGTGTATGTGCATGTTTATAAATGTAAGTGCTCTTTTTTGTAATTACCCTAAATATACAGTTGGAGGGGTGCCAATTTACATTTCCACCCCAAGTGCTAGATAATCTAGGTTGGTTTACATTTTGTGAAGGGAATTACATTTTTATTGTGTATATAATGATGACCTTCCAAAGCTTTCCCACCAACAAGCTAAGATACTTTCTATAAAAAGACAAGGCTCAGAGAAATGATTCAGTCAATAGATTGACTTTCAAAAGTCAACTGACACAGAGGTTAATTGCAGTGCAAATTATTTGATTTTCATTGCAAAACTCCTTAGCCACAAAATGTAAATTAAACAACACTTCCGCTCAAATTAATAGTTTAGAAAGTCTCATGCAGCATTAAATGATACCATTTTTTTACTAAGATAAAAAAGAAAAAGTATTTTTTTTTAAATAAAGAATTGTATCACTGTGAAGTGTGAATTTTTATAGATGATTTTGATGTGTCTGTATTTGAGCAGGCTGCTTATTCAAACTACCCCGCAATGGCTTACCATTTTATAAAGAAGAAACCTCAAGGTATTTCATAAGACATATTTTGAATCTTAGTGCAAGATTATTTTTTTGCTAGTTTGTACCAAGTGTAGTGGTATAATACATTTGTCTGCCTTTTTGATACACACTGAGTTTTTACTGTATATTTTGCAAACCTGATGTGGGCTACAGCAGTTAGACATATGCAATTAGTTTCGTGCAAATTTTGTGAAATTCGGACATTCAGTAGTTGTAAGCGTGTAAGTGGTTGTGGTGGCAGTCCTAGCACTGGGAGCCCTATATATGTGGAGCCCCCTGTCCAGTGCCAGGACTGTCACCACAACCACTTACACATCTATAGGGCTCCTAGTGTCTGGACTGCCACCACAACCACTTACACAGCTATAGGGCTCCCAGTGCCGGGACTGCCGGGACTGCCACCACAACCACTTACACATCTATAGGGCTCCCAGTGTCCGGACTGCCACCACAACCACTTACTTGATATGTGCAATTTGTTTCATGCAATTTGAATGTCCGAATAGCCGAAGTTCCTAATTGCTGAAGTTCCGAATTGCAGAAGTTCCGAATTGCTGAAGTTCCAAATTGTCGAAGTTCAGTAGTTTGGAAGTGCCGAACCAAACCAAATGCCATTGGTCTGAATTGCCGAAGCAGGCAAATTTTTTTACTTACCTGAATTTCCGAACCAAACTGAATTTTTTTGCCCATGCAAATCCCTAATAGCAGTATAATACTTCATGTGCTGCTCAGCTATGTTGTCTGAGTACAGCAATAACCTCATATGTACCATTTCCAGGTATAGGTGGATTTTGGAGGGGCACATATGAGACAAAGCCTTTTCAGGTTTTTTCAAATGTTGAATTTTTACGCTGTGTCCATGTCCCATTTTGGGGCATTTTAACAGGTTGCTTATTCAAACTACCCACAAAAGGCATTCCAGTTCTTAAAAAAGACCTTAATGTGGGATACATTTTTCGCTAGTTTGTACCAAGTGTAGTGGTAATAATCTTTTACTTTTTTTTTAAAACTTTTTTTTAACTTTTTTCTTTAACCCCAAACTAGACTAACACTAAATTCCCCAATTTCCCACTAATTTCCACCCATTGTAGCTAAATAAATAAATCACTAAATAACTAACTAAATAAATGTAACCCCTGTGGGTTAAATAATAAATAAAAGTTGACCCTCAGGGGTTAGAAAAAAATCAGATCACAGTAAAATACTTTTCTTTTGCGGATAGAAAGAGATAAGTACAAATTCGTCTATCTTCACTTCACATATCACATAGACATGGAGGGAGGGTCAGGAGACCCTGCAGCCCATGTGACCACGGTCACTGACTGGGACAGTGTGATTGGCTGCTGCCGGTCTGCCTCTGACATTAAATCAGAATGCAGCAGCATTAAACCCACAATTGCGTGACTGTGGCGATCTGGGGTTAATGTTAGTAAATGATGGACATTTTCCGTCATGCATCCATAAGGGTAGGACTGCCATGACGGATTTTCCACCTAGTGTAAAAAATTCAATCGAGCATCGCAGAGGGGTTAAATCGAGAGCACATCAACAAAACATAATTCAATCATGTGATTGCTTTAGCACAGGTGAGTTAATCAGTGACCTTTCAGTGAGGCACATGTGCACTAGCAGGGCTATCTTCAGATCTTGGTTTGTTTAGAGCAGTGACTCCTGTGATGGGCAATTGTGGGTATAATACACATTGCTACATTGTATTTCTTTAAACTGCAACTGTTTCTTTAACTAATAACCTTTTACCTATTTACAGTACACAACATGTTTACTCCATCTTGTCTTAATTTAATGCAATAACAATTCAAGGCTTTGCCTATGTCATCCTAACGTCTAGTCCAAATAAAGATTAAAGATGTCTAGGTTATGACATTAGACTTATTTTTTATATATGACCTTCTCTTAACCCTAAAGTGTATGTCAACCTAACTTCTAGTCCAAATACAGATTAAAGATGTCTAGGTTATGACATTAGACTGATGAGGGTGTTTTTCTTTTATTTTTATATATGAACTGCTTTTAACCCTAAGATGAATTAACCCATACATTACCAGTAGTAATTAGAAATGCTATACTATATATACATGCATGATCAATGCTAGATAGAGACATACTGACCGACTCTGGAGGTGACATACTGAGAGATTACCTGTATTATCAGGAGGGTATGTTATACTAATTATATTGCAAGCATTTATTCATTTAATCTTATATACTCTGCTTTATGATATATTAATGGATCTTTATTCATTTATTCAATAAACTATATTAATAAGACAAAAGTTATTGCTTCCAACTCCTATTTTTATTGTATTCTCAATTATTTATGTATTTTAAATAGAGAAACTCTATACCGACTATACAATATTTTAGCTAAGATATCTGTATGGTTAGCCCTGCTAAATTCTAAGTTATAAAACGTTATAGCGGTAAATTGGAGTACGAACGGTTACAATTGGCGCCCAACGTGGGGCTGGAAGCACTAGCTTTACTTATTTTAAGCAAAAATACCTAGGTAACCTCTTATACGTAAGAGAAGACACAATTCTTTGTCATGGGGCAATTATTCTTGAGATATCGAGAATTTAATGAACTTTTTGTAGCCCAGGCACAGAGAGATCTTCATCATGGAGAAATGGTACTATGTGAAATTGTACAAGGCCCTTGGGGTGCAGGAGCCAGGTATGCTGTAATCAGCATTCAATTAACTGATGCGGAAAATGTGGATCTAGATCAGCCAACATTTACAGAACTACCTAACACTCCACCAGATTTAAGTACACAGACCTTAATTAATATGACAAGAGAGACATATATACAACTATTTGGTAAACGACCTAATATACCTAATACACCAGCAAGACATGGTCCCATTAGTCCCAGGACAGTGGGGTATAGGTAGGGGATTACTATATGTTCCCGTACACAGCCATGAATTACCGGCACCTGCACAGTCTGCACGAGCAGAAAGAGAGAGGTTAATGCCAGAAATTATTTTCTTGAGAGACTTGTTACGACAGGCGTTAATAGCACCAATTGTTAGTGCTCCTATAGTTCACACAGTGGGGACAGGAATACAGGGTATTCCTATGTCTAATATTAAAGCTACTATTGGCACAGTACCAACATCTGCTAAGGAAATAGCATTATGGCTTAATGAAAAAACACATGCGTTAGATGGGGTTTACCCAACTCAAACTGCAGTTCAGAGACAGGGGCTAGTAAATGCATTACTGCCCTCTGGATTGTCAATTACACAAGCTGAAGCTGAAAACTGGGATATTGTAATATCCACTCTATATGAATAGACTTATGGCAAAGTGACGATTTCTACACTGTCAGACACACTAGCGGGAGTGAATACAAAGTCAGGGATTATAGCAGCATATAATTTAGGGATGAGATTCACAAGCAGAAATCATTCCATGGTTTGGGGTTGCTTGAAACCACTAGTAAAAGGTCAAGCATTAATACTTGACATAGAAAGAAGGTTGCATGGATTGACCAAGAATGAGAAAAGTGACAGAATGCCTGAAATCCTAAGGAGCACACACACACTTTTAGGTAAGGATCTTACAGGAGAGGGGTATAAAAGCAAAGAAAAAGCAGGAAACAAAGATAGAAAAAGCAATGCAGCATTTACCCTAGAAGAGACAGGCAAAAGCAAGATAGGAGAAGTTCTACATTCATAAAAAGGGAATCTAGACCATCTACATCTATAGATGGAACTAACAGGGATTATTCTCGTCCCTCATATAGGACATATCAAAGGGAAAAAGAACAGACTACAGAGATAGATCGTACTGAACGATATCAGTCAACTTCCAAAGGAGAAGCCCCAAGATATTCAGAATTTCCTGGATATAGCGGAGGATATAGATTGAGACCAAGGGTTAAAGGCCCAGACAAATACGGAGGATCCCCAGGACAAGTCAGGGACAGAGATAGAACAGGACAAGATAAAAGTTCTACTACCCCATCATCAACTACACATCCTCCAACACATCCTCCAGCAACAACCAGAAAGATACAAAAAATAAAGAAAACCGAGAATCAAAATCCAGAGCAAGAAGAAAATCAGGATGAATAATCTTGATTTGCAGATTACATATGATCTAAGGACATATGAAGGGGTTTTAGATACACAAGCAGAAATTTCACTTGTACAGAAAAACATATTAAAAACCAATCCATTTTCTAATGTTACTATTGAAACATTAGAGGGCAATGGTACATATCCTTTATATCATGATACTATTAAAGTTAATGGAAGGAAGGTTAATCTTGAACTGGCTGAACATCCTAGTTTGGATGTTTCATTATTAATTGCATATAAAGATGTTTCACATTTCATAGATATAGTTTCAAAACCTGCACTACAGCTTACTGTACCTATTAATGTTGATTCACAAATAGAACATCAATTAAATTTCACCTCATTATCAAATAAAAAAGAATTAAAAGAAATTCTAGTACAGAATAAGGATGTTTTTCAACAGTGGGAAAATCAAGTAGGACACAGGAGAGACATTTGTCATCATATAGCAACAGGTACACTTGCACCTAAGAAACAGGCACAATATAAAATTAACCCACTTGCAATACCTGATATACAGATCGTAATAAATGACTTGCTGAAACAAGGTGTTATTAAGGAACAATATAGTTCCATGAATTCTGCCATCTATCCTGTACCAAAATCAGACCATAAATGGAGAATGGTATTAGACTATCGAGAGGTGAATAGAGTTACACCACCTGTAGCAGCTCAGAATACACATTCCCCATCCATATTACAGCATATGTTTAGAGGAAAATATAAAACAACATTGGATTTATCCAATGGTTTCTGGAGCCATCCCATCAGTCCTGAAAGTTATTATATAACTAGTTTTACCTGGGCAGGTAAACAGTATGTTTGGACGAGATTACCACAAGGTTTTATTAATTCTCCGGCATTATTTACAGCAGACGTTATTTCATTGCTAACTGACATTCCTAATGTGGAAGTCTATGTAGATGATATATATTTTTCACATGACACTGAAAGTGAACATTTGGATGTATTGAAAACAGTTCTTCATAGACTGAAAATAGCTGGCTATATTATTTCATTAAAAAAGTCACAAATAGCAAGACATACAGTAAACTATTTAGGATTTGAAATCTCGAATCAAGGTCGTGGTTTGACTACGTCCTACAAAGATAAGATATCGAATATTTCTGCTCCCAAAAATTTAAAACAACTGAGGAGCATTGTTGGCCTTCTAAATTATGCAATGTTTTTTATTTCAAATTATAAAGAACTGATAGTCTCATTAAACTCAGCCATCTCAAGAGAAATTAAGAATGAACGCAATACAATTGCTTTTGAATGGACAACAGAAAATGACAAAGCATTAAAAGCTCTTATTAATGCTGTGAATAACACATCATATCTTGCCCAACGAAACTGTGATACAAAGCTCATAGCTATAATCACATGTTCCCCACATGTAGCATATGCACGTTTATATAATGATAATGACGTGACTCCTTTATGTCTACTATCTTATGTTTTTAAAGCTATTTCGATTACATTATTAAAATCAAGAAACATAGCTCAAGGACAACAGATTGTGTTATTTACACCTGTTGCTTCACTAAATGCTCTGCAGAAACAAACAATTACAGAAAAAAAGGCTTTAAAAAGCCGTTGGCTCAAATGGTATGCTCTGTTAGAAGATCCACAACTAACCTTTATTCATGACAAAACACTACCAACATTAGATGATCTACCAACCTCATCAGATTCTGAAAATAAATGGGAAAGACAGACACACCCTAATGATTTTTATAAAGCTATATTTTATACAGATGGATCAGCTGTAAATTCTTTAGCCGAAAACAAAAATAAATCTGCAGGTTGCGGTATTGTAAAATGTGTACCAGGACAGGTAGATCAGACTTGGTCAATACCCATAGGTGATCATTCAGCACAGTATGCCGAAATATATGCATATACACATGCTTTAAAGGAAAGTATGTCAATAGTGGGGCCGGTTTTGATAGTGACAGACTCAGCTTATCTCGCAAGATCCACTGTACAAGATCTCTCAGTCTGGCGCTCAAATGGTTTTCTTACAGTGCAACGTAAACCGTTGAAACATATTTCTTTGTGGAAACAAATTGATGCATATTTGCAAAAGAAACCTGACATTGAAATTGTGTATGAACCTGCACACAGGAAGTTAGGTTCTTCACCTCATACAGTTGGCAACCAGCTGGCAGACACTTTGGCGCAAAGTGTCAGCCAAAGCTATTCTGTTAATGTGGTCACTAGATCACAGAAACATACCCTTTCTCTCAAAGTAGATGCAGAGTTAAATGCTTGCCTGAATAAGACCAGACATAATCCAGCTGGCTATCCTACCAAATACTCCTATCATTTAGAAGGAGTTGATTGTATAGTAACCATTGATGGTAATAATTTCATTGTTCCCCCTGTAAAGGAGAGGGAAAACTTGTAGTAGAGGCTCATTCAGGATTGGGACAAGCTCATTTGGGTAGAAATAATGTACTTATTACTCTGAAAAAAAGATACTGGTGGCCCAAAATGAGAAGGACTGTTGTTCATGTTATTGGTAATTGTAAGCAATGCGTATTAGTGAATAGACTGAATCATTCAGTCGTACCCTTTATTGAAAAATCAATACCCAATGTACCTTTTGAATTATTATATATTGATCATATTGGACCTTTGCCACCATCCCATGGTTATAAATATGTTTTAGTATGTGTTGATGCATGTACCAGGTTTACTTGGTTATACCCTGTGCGAAGTGCGACCTCTAATACCACGATTGCTAGTCTCACTTCCTTAGTATGCATTGGTAAGCCTAGGACCATCCACTCGGATGGTGGTCCTGCATTTACTGCAAAAGAAACCCAGAACTGGGCAACCTCGTTTGGGTTACTTTGGGAAATCAGTGCACCCAACCACCCTCAAAGTTGTGGGGTTGTGGAACGGAAAAATGCTGAGGTGAAAAGACTATTAACCAAGTTGCTAGTTGCTCGCCCCACACAGTGGTATCCACTTATTCCTATGGTACAATTGGGCATTAACAATATACCTAATACTACTAATGGTAAAACTCCATATGAAATGTTGTATGGTGTCCCTTGTAACACAACTTTTACTGAACATATTTCTGCACCAGGGAGATTAGAACAGCTGGTTCTGTTAGAGGAAATTAGAGAATTGTTTTCTCGACCCACGACGCACCACAATCCGTCACCTACTACTTGGGTTCCTACTGTTGGCCAGTTCGTCCTGGAGAGGGTCCATACACTACGCCCCCTGCGACCACGCTGGAAAAAGCCTGTGAAAATTGTGACGATTCTAAATCCGAGAACTTTTATTACGGAGAACAAACAAGGCCAACAGAGAACAGTAAGCATTGATAATTTAAAACCAGCAAAGTATTTCCAAGATGTCCACAGAACCATTGACCCTGACACAATGGATACTGTCGAAGGAAGCAAGAGAAACACAAAAGAGAATGGAAAAGCAACCCATCTCACAGCCTCGCAATAGACCAACTCATGATCAGATAATTGAAAATGCAAAGGAGAAGGATCTACGAACAGAAAATGATATATTTACAATTGCTATGGAAGAATTGGAACATGAATCATCATTACCAGAAAAACAGACTTTACATAAAGTATGGAACACAGTAAGAAAGAAATGCAAAGATGGAAGCAAATGGATACTAAAGAATTGGATGTGGTGTCTCTTTATTACTATCTGCAGCATTATCATGATAACATCAACCCTAGTAGTTGTTTTGAAACTGCATTGGGATTATGTTAACAACCAAGAAGCTCCTGTATTGAATTGGACTGCATACAATACAAGTTCCATGATCGTGAGGATGACCTCCAGGAACCATCTTATGAAAAGAGACACAATTCACAGCGAAGTAATCGCCAATGTGACGTATTCTGGTATTCCACAAGGAACCTATTGGAAACCATACCCAAAACCGATTATACACAAGAAACAAGTGATTGGACTATCTCAAATCCTAATACTAGACTCAGCAGTGATGGCTAAAGATGCTGGAATTAGAAGCGAGACGGGACAGATGCTTGTCAAAGAAACTTTGGATGCACATATGAAGGTGATTCAAGAAAAGACTTTGCCATATAATTTACCATTGGATGACTATCGCAAACAGCCTTCTTATGCTGAAAAGATGTGCTATGCTAATTTTGGACATTGCTATTATGTTAATATTCAGTCAAACAGAAGATGGCCGGAATCAGAAATAAAGGCTGATCACTGTCCACGTCCAGGTATTACTCAAGATGGAATACAATACAATAAGAATACCTAATTGATTATCTAAGCACCTCTCAGTATAAGACACAGATTTTTACCTACAATTCAGAAAAAATTGGTTACTGGGAAGGAGCAGAAGAAGAGGAATATAGATTTCCTGGTGGAGTGAGAAACCACACTGGAACCATATTCTGTAGTAATGAACTTTATAATGACTCATGGTGGCGTGTGAATTTGAATTCAGACGAAATACATCAATTAGTGAAAGAAACCTTGCAGCAGTTGATGAGCAACAATAAGACAGGCCTATTAAAAGCAGAAGCATTGCCAAAAGAATGGAATATGAATGGTCAACAAAAGCTTTTTAGAGACTTGACCCCATAGGACACTTGTACTAAACCCCGATTTGCAGCATTTCTTAACTCTACATATTATGTACATACCTGCAAAGCAAGGAATTCCTGTAACATAACTACAGAGACATTGATAAAACAAGGAATCTGTAATGGTTCTAATCCAGATATAATCTACCGTTGTGCCCCTTGCTCTCTCTGGTATAATTATACCAATCAGAACTTTAAATGGCTCCCTAAAAACATAGACCAAGGATTTTTGCTATATTCTGGACTTCCAGGAATGTGGTGCATCGAGAGGAAACCGATAAGTATTAATGCAAATTATTTAGTATACTCCCTGTATCAGAAATGTGTAAGTGACAGTATGATATATAATACAGATATTGTAATTAATGGTATAAAAACTCAAATGTATGTTTTAATCGCTAATGAAGATAGACCTTGTGAATTTCAGAATTGTACTTTACAGAATGTTGCAGAGATGCCATTTGCAATCGCAGCATGGTCTACTAATAAAACATTTTTAGATATTACATATAAAAATATACAAAATAGTGATCCAGAGGAATGTAACATGAGACGTGTCTCGCAGAAGAAGGACTTTGTTAACCAATGCAAACTCCTTCCTATATACTGGCCAATTACTTGTAGAAGCTATTCAGGTTGTATCCCATTATTCTGATCTAAATGATGAATTGCTACGTCAAGGTATATTGATTCTTAAAGACCACCTGATAACGCTTACTGCAGCATTAATATATGATATTTCTACACTAGAAGAAAGTGTGAAAATATCTATGTTGAATCAGAAGATTTTTGATATTTGATCTAATTTACAAAATGGTTTAATTGATACAAGTCTGGTTAACATAACTAAAGTGCTTCAAAGGTTAAAATTAACTAAAAAACAAATCGAAGTGTTATTGCACATTTCTCAGACCTTTGTTTATGATATCAGAGAAACAAAACATTTAAACAATGCCAAGGTTAGCCAGTGGGAAGTTAAAATTTATTATGAGTTAACTCTTCCAGGTGAAATATACACTACGAATTGGAAGCTTGATAATATAGGTCACCTGTTGGCAAAGATAACAATACAACATCCATATCAATATATATCAAAGACATGTGATCAGATATATTATTTGTCTGTTTCTAGATGCCAAGAAAAAAGTTATGTAATATGTGAAGATGTAAAAGTACAGACTCCTTGTGGAAACAATCCTGCCACATCAGCTGATTGCTTACTTAATACAGAACCAATACAAAATGATTATCTGTACTTTGAATCTTTAAGAAATGGTTCTTATTTAATTATGAGTCCTTATTCAGATTGCAAGTTACCTGCTTTACAACCATTAATTGTAACCACGGATCATGACATTTACTGTTATGGAAGATTGTTAAAACCTCCTTTACAAAATTATAAACTAACAGATATCGTTAAAATACACATACCCCCAATATCTTTAAAACTTCCATATATGAGTGCTTTCTTGGCTCACTTACAACAATTCAAAATCACCTTATGCTCCACCCACGAGCAAGTGCAAGATATATTAATAAGAGTTAGGCTTTCTCTTCTCAATATTCAAGACCACGAGAGAGATTTCCCATACTGGCTGAAAGAACTTGGTAAGATATTGACTCCTATTTTACCTTCAATTGGTAAAACTGTTTAAAGCATAGCTGAATCTTTAGCAAATCTTGTTAAAGGGGTAATAGGAACAGGATTTAGTATTTTTTGGTATTTGAAACCAATAATGATAACTATAATTATTATATTTTTACTAATTGTAACTTGGAGAATAATTTCTTTTCTCCCTCACAGGGCAAAGAAACATGAATAAATTCATTTCTACATGTTTTCAATTATCAACTATACCAAACACCAAGAGCAAAGGTGCCAGTGTCCTTATGGCAACCAATGATGTTAGAGGAATACCTGCTACCAATACTAACTCGGTATCCAGACGCTCCAAAACAATCACCACCACCAGAAATGCACCCCAGAAACTTGGATTACAACAGAAAATTGATGACTTTGACATGCTTCTCCTTTCAGGATCCAGCCATGAATATACTACCGAGGGATTTGATGACCTTCTTAAATTTTTGTCAGACAACAGCTCTTTTGACTCACTACAATCAACCATCCATTAAATGCATGGATCGAGCTAAAGAGATATTCCAGCTATACACTTTAATCAAAGAAATTGGTCATATTAACATTGTCTCTCATGGTGCATATGGGATCACAACAGTTATGGTGTGTACACGAAATTTTAATAAATGCTGGGGTGGAATTTGGAAAACTGACATGAGAAAAGAGTTTACTCAAAATGACATAACACATTATATACCAGGTGAATTTTATTATTTACGTACTGATCACGATGACATAATGTGCAATCACACAGGTATATATGATTGTAATTGTTTCATTCCTGTCCCTTCCACTGTGTCCTATTCACCACAGTCCCCTCCCTTACATGAGCAGGGAGGTGTTAAGCAAAGAAAGAAACCTTCTTCAAAGAAACCCTCAGTTTAAACAGGAGGGTGTGATGGGCAATTGTGGGTATAATACACATTGCTACATTGTATTTCTTTAAACTGCAACTGTTTCTTTAACTAATAACCTTTTACCTATTTACAGTACACAACATGTTTACTCCATCTTGTCTTAATTTAATGCAATAACAATTCAAGGCTTTGCCTATGTCATCCTAACGTCTAGTCCAAATAAAGATTAAAGATGTCTAGGTTATGACATTAGACTTATTTTTTATATATGACCTTCTCTTAACCCTAAAGTGTATGTCAACCTAACTTCTAGTCCAAATACAGATTAAAGATGTCTAGGTTATGACATTAGACTGATAAGGGTGTTTTTCTTTTATTTTTATATATGAACTGCTTTTAACCCTAAGATGAATTAACCCATACATTACCAGTAGTAATTAGAAATGCTATACTATATATACATGCATGATCAATGCTAGATAGAGACATACTGACCGACTCTGGAGGTGACATACTGAGAGATTACCTGTATAATCAGGAGGGTATGTTATACTAATTATATTGCAAGCATTTATTCATTTAATCTTATATACTCTGCTTTATGATATATTAATGGATCTTTATTCATTTATTCAATAAACTATATTAATAAGACAAACGTTATTGCTTCCAACTCCTATTTTTATTGTATTCTCAATTATTTATGTATTTTAAATAGAGAAACTCTATACCGACTATACAATATTTTTAGATATCTGTATGGTTAGCCCTGCTAAATTCTAAGTTATAAGACGTTATAGCGGTAAATTGGAGTACGAACGGTTACACTCCCAAAACAGTTCTAATGGTCCAACAACTGTCCAGGTTTGGTCAGTATCTCCTCTGGAATAAAAAAGCAAAATATATAAATCCTGGACTGTTGGTGGGCCATGAGGACTAGTTTGGGAACCACTGGTTTAGAGAGCTTCTGTGGTCAGGTTATTACAATAGTAGGGATATGTTTATATATTTGTCCTCAGTTTAATAAGCTTTCCAAATGATTCAATTTTGTTAGAAAAAACTTTTCACATTTTTAATCTACAAAAATGCCTATACACTTCAATGATGACTTCTGTAGATAAATCACTTGGAAAGTGTTTCTCGCAGTATTCTATTAATTGGAAAGCTTATTAAATTAAGGCCTTTGTCTTTTTGTGAGTTTCATATGGTAATTGTCTTTTCCTTTGCACACAAAATGTACACTTGTGGCCTCCAAGGGACAGTTAATACAGGCTATGAATAAAGGCTTTCCTTACTCTAATTTGTACACTTTCTTTGTTACATAATCCAATACAAAGTATATTACTAAGCAAAACGAGTTTTTGCCTCTTGCATGTAACCAGTGTTTACAAATAATGTAAGTGTGATGCCACGCTCCTATTCATACTCTTAGAATATGGTCATGATAAAATGATAGATGCTGTGGGGATATTTATGGGATAATAATAGTAAACAGTGAGAATTGCCCACTAATTCAATTCTCAGATCCCAAAGATCGTTATCGTGTTAAGTGAAAAGTATTTCATCTAAATAAAATCACAATGTTATAAAAATAGATTTGTTTTATAATAACAAAATTAATAATAATATGTAACATGCGTGACAATAATCAATTAGTATTTAGTACAACATAGTATACAATGCAATGGAATGGGTATACACGTTTCAATGGCTAAACAGCATTTTCTGTCAAGACTTACACGATTTATGAGGTATCCTTACAGACATAGAAAGCAAAGCTTTTCACAGCGATGGGCCATAAAACCCTGGCTAACAGTTAGATCAACTGAATAACCCTTTCAATGCTGGCTAGATCTCCTAGGTAATTAAGATCTATTCTTATGTAATTTTAAATAAAATAACATTTAAACCAGTTCATTAGTCATTTCCTGGAACCATCCAATAAGAGAATCTACCATGTTATAAGCAGATTTTAATTTGTCTAAAAGATATCTTATCTTATATTAGAGCAAATCAATACACCTGGATAAAAACAGCGGTATGCTAACACATGATAATATCACATTAATATATAATTATTCTTAATTCCACCTGCAGAATGGAATGTTTATAACTATATATTCTTTAGTTAACTAAGATTTCTTAATATGGAAATCTGACCGTGATTTATCCAGTCATATATCATGCTATTAGTAATTTTTAATTAATTTAATTAATTAAATGAAACCAGTATAATTACCAGTTGAGTAGATATTTCATCCGATTGGTAGTCTCAGGAACTTGTTTGGATGTCTCTCTGCATGGAGGTGCATGGGTAATAGTGAAAAGTAGTGTTGGTTAGAAAGTGTCAAAGAGTTTGTGAGTTGAGTGTTAGTCTCAGATGTTGTCCTGGGTTTCTCTGCATGTCTGAGTTGGAGTCCCCAAACTTCCAATTCCTCCTCCTCTCCCTTTTCCTCTCTTTGTCTTAACTTTTAAAGGGCCAGACTCTCTGTACGTCATTAGTTGATAACCCAATAGAAACACTGGGGGTGTGCCCAATCTAAGGATCGCAATTTAGGTATTTGATCCATAGATGGCAGTCTCGTCCCACTAAACATACCTATCCAGGAAAGAGTTAACTTTTCCTGGTGGCTATTTTGACGTCATTTTGGCTTATCTTTATCGTGGCCATAACTTACGTTTTCTTTCACTTCAAAGGGTTTTCTCTTAGTTTTGTCCAGACTTAGTGTCCGCAATTCCTGCTATAATTTCTAATATGGCAGTTCGTGAACTCTTCACCTCTTCTTACAATGAGATCTTGTACATATAGAAAGTAAAATTTTATTATTTAATCTCCTCTGTCACAAATGTCTGGGTTTAGAATTGATTATATTCCATTAGCATTTAGACAGTCTGTCCAACCCCCGTTCTCCTTATCACTTGGTTTGTATATACTATGCATTCCTTTAACTCTGGGAAAGTGGTTAGTTTTACAGATAGAAATCTTGTGTCTTTTGTTAGCTTGGAAATAACAAAATGGAGTCTGCTCTGTTCAAAAGTGACTCAGCATATACACTTTTAATTTCTATCATAGCACAAGATGTCTGCCGATATAAATACCCTGACAATGCCCACTCTGATTAAACCCATACATCATTCTTGTACCTTGCACATAATCCTTTCACCCCTGCCATATATTCAAGAATCCAGAATCCTTTCATGCCGGGGTCAAGTTTAAATTAAACAGGGATACCTTTAGATCTTGCTTTTGGTAGTCCCCTAAGACAGGTTTAAACTGAATAGTTTCATTTATGACAGTCGTACCCAGCCTAGTCATCAAGGAACCACAATGGTCCAGGTTTCACCAATGTCCCCATTGAAATAATCTTGTTGAAATTCCCAAATCCTAATTTGTTGGTTCCTTGAGGATTGGGTTGAGAACCACAGGTCTGGGGTGTGAAGATGACAGTGACATATAAAATATATGGATTTAAATTAAAGAGGAACAGTTACATCACCTATATTTAATAAATGGGGGTTTGTGTAGTCTACATAAAAAAATAAATAAATGCAGAAATTCACACTGCAATATTTTAGTCTCTGTTGGAACAGAGTGTCTCAACTATGTTTTCTTGTCAATAATTTTTTTAATAATTGGGTTAAATGTGTTCTATTGAATGCTGTAATTTCCACATGAATAATTGGGTTCGTTTTAAGTTGGTTTGTCTTGGCCAAGATATTCAGCAATACACGAGCAGATAGAAGATACATTTAATTGATGACTTTATCAGTTTCACCATTTGGCAACAGAGAAGCAAACAGACAAAGATGCATAGAAGAACTTTCAATGTATAACAAAGCAGGGTAAATTAAAACAAGAGGCAAATATACTGGTAATTGAGCATATGAATAGAAATATTTTGTTTCTTAATATCTAATATCTTGCTGTACACTGAGATAGATTGACAGCATCAGTTTACTATCAAACATTTTCTGGACTATGGACGTAGGACTCTTGATGGCATTGACTTATCTTACCATTCCTGAAAGAGATTGAAAAAGATGAATCTAAGTTGACTAGGTGACCCCACACTAAACAATAACACTATATACAGGTCCATCTTTAGTTAATGCCTGCTTTATTTCCAAGAAACCAGCCAGACTTGCAGGAATCTTGTATTCTATTTACTTGTCTAAGAATTTATTATCTAGATTTAGATTCCTTGCAAATAGTACGCTAGGGAAAGGTGAGAGTTACTATGCTTTATAACAGGCTATTAAGCAATATCCTAATGCCTGGGTGTGGTGATGACAGGAGATCTCATCAAAGTGAATGTGAGAAAATCTGGAAAGTGACACCATCAACCCAGAGGAAGACACCAGTCTGACATATATTTAATTGAGGCCACAGTCATTTCAGTTTGAGGGCAGAAATCAACCCAGAGGTGAGACCCTCTGAGAGTCCCGGAGAGGATGCAAGAAGGAGCTTGGAAATAAACAGATAGACAGGCACGTTTCATCTCTCTCTATATATTTAGAAAAAAAATCACACTCATAGCACATATACGTATACACACACCAACCTATTCTACATGGACAAACAGCAACGCAAATACACAACATACATATTCAAACACTAATTTACCATATATCATTATACATCTACCTGGAGACATATACACACAAATATGTGCACACACGCATACACAGACACCAAATAAAAACACATTAATTCACAATTATTTATTACATAAAAACTTTATATAGTATACGTGATGATGAATTATAAGTTATTTTTCTCTTTTTCAGAAAATTACATTTTGATTTTCAGGTTATTTTACCACTGCTTTGGTATTCAGTGCCTTGCAAAAGTATTCACCCCCTTGACTTTTTACCCATTTTGTTACACTACAGCCCTAAGTTCAATGTTTTATTAATCTGAATTTTATGTGATGGATCAGAACAGAATAGTCTAAGTTGGTGAAGTGAAATGAGAAAAATATTTACATAAAACTATTTTTTTGAAATAGAAAACAGAAAATTGGCATGTGCGTATGTATTCACCCCTTTGTTATGAAGCCCATAAAAAGGGGCAACCAATTACCTTCAGAAGTCACATAATTAGTGAAATGATGTCCACCTGTGTGCAATCTAAGTGTCACATGATCTGCCATTACATATACACACCTTTTTTGAAAGGCCCCAGAGGCAGCAACACCTAAGCAAGAGGCACCACTAACCAAACACTGCCATGAAGACCAAGGAACTCTCCAAACAAGTAAGGGACAATGTTGTTAAGAAGTACAAGTCAGGGTTCCGTTATTAAAAAATATCCAAATCGTTGATGATCCCCAGGAGCACCATCAAATCTATCATAACAAAATGGAAAGAACATGGCACAACAGCAAACCTGCCAAGAGACGGTTTCCCACCAAAACTCACGGACCAGGCAAGGAGGGCATTAATCAGAGAGGCAGCACAGAGACCTAAGGTAACCCTGGAGGAGCTGCAGAGTTCTACAGCAGAGACTGGAGTATCTGTACATAGGATGACAATAAGCCATAAGCTCCATAGAGTTGGGCTTTATGGCAGAGTGGCCAGAAGAAAGCCATTACTTTCAGCAAAAAATGGCACATTTTGAGTTTGCAAAAAGGCATGTAGGAGACTGTAAGGGCTTACCTTGGTTGGGAGTCTGTAGCACAGATATATGCTCACCCTTGCAATTAAACACAGGCCAAGGTGGTCAGGTGAGAACTCACCTGGCCTGTGAGTCTGTGCACGGGGGCTGTGCAGGTTAATGCTCCAAGTCGCAGTACAGATAGGACATAAACAGGAGAATAGTCGTGGGTAAGCCATAGGTCAGAGGATGCCAGAAATCAGGAATGCATGAAATAACAAGCCAAGGTCAGGAATCAACAGGAGAACATAGGAACATGAAACAGCAATACGAGAACCAGAGTCAATGAACTGACACTGCCTTCAGGGAGAGGCAGTGTCTTATACCTGTCTAATCAGTGATCAGCCACAGGTGAACCATGAGTGACAGGAGCAGTCTCAAGTAAATTCCAACCCCCAGTGCTGGATACAAGGCAAGATCCAAACTTCAGGCTATTACTGTATGGTGGTTCAGAGGAGAAACAGCAGGCCCAGGACCGCAAAGTACCCAGGTTCAAATCCCTTATTGGACACTTCTGGGGCGACCTCCCCTGGCAGTCTGGATGTTGTGGTGTTTCGACCATCAAAAAAAACGCTATGTCTGGTGCAAACCCAACACATCACATCACCCAAAGAACACCATCCCCACAGTGAAACATGGTGGTGGCAGCATCATGCTGTGGAGATGTTTTTCAGCAGCCAGGACTGGGAAACTGGTCAGAGTTGAGGGAAAGATGGATGGTGCGAAATACAGGGATATTCTTGAGCAAAACCTGTACCTCTCTGTGTGTGATTTGAGGCTAGGACGGAGGTTCACCTTCCAGCAGGACAATGACCCCAAACACACTGCTAAAGCAACACTTGAGTGGTTTAAGGGGGAAACATGTAAATGTTTTGGAATGGCCTAGTCAAAGCCCAGACCTCAATCCAATATGAAAAAAGACTTAAAGATTGCTGTTCACAAGCACAAAACCATCCAACTTGAAGGAGCTAGAGCCGTTTTGAGCAGAAATCCCTGTGTCAAGCTCATAGAGACTTATCCGAAGCGACTTGGAGCTGTGATTGCTACAAAAGGTGGCTCTACAAAGTATTTGTTATTTGCTTCACAATAATAAAAAAAAATCTTCAAAGTTGTGGGCATGTTCTGTAAATTAAATGATGCAAATCCTCAAACAATCTATGTTAATTTCAGGTTGTGAGGCAACAAAACACCAAAAATGCCAAAGGGGGTGAATACTTTTGCAAGGGACTTATTTATGTACTTAATCAAATGCTCATACAGATAACCTTAACGATGATATCATTAAAATTAACATTAATGGACACTAACCTTGTTTAGTTATAGAACCCAAATTATTATCTGTCAGATAGCCTGGGTACTGATTGCATGCACATGGGATCTTTTTGCACATTTCTGCTTTATCTCTTTTTAAATATTTAAGACATTAAACAATCCAGCTATAGGTTGAGAGTCAAAAATATATTTGCATCCTCGGTTATTTTTATCTCTAAACCCTAATGTGTTCCTTGCAGATCATAAGAAACAAGATATACTATTAGCATGACCCATAGCCATTATGTCACATTCTGTACAAATGACCAATGTCACGTACCCCTGTTATGACACACATCACGTATCAATGATTTTATCCACATTGATCATTACATCTTAGCTATTCATGCTGATTAATTGGTTGGTATATTTCTGGGAACTTATTAGATAGTTGTCTTCCTATTACATTTGGTTTCGTCCTCCTGTATAGGTTATTGACATTACACCCTGAGAGTTAAGAATATGGTGAAAAGACCAAGGGTCAGATGAAAAGGACAACCATTAGCTGCTAGAATTGATTTATTACTGTGCCAGAGTGACGTTTAACACATATTTGAACAATTCCAATTAATTAGAATGAATTTCTGAATCTAGTGCATCATGTGAGCATGGAAAATGCAAACAGGTCCTTGTTAAAGACATGGCAGATTCCACAGCTGTTAACTTTGTATTTATTTTTTTTACCTTTTCTTTTTCTTTTTTTTTTCTGGATCTGAGTAATAATGATTTATTTCATCAAAATGTATAAACTACTTTTAAAGCAAGTCATGGACTATTCTTTGTTGGGTAAAGTTCCGAAGTAGAACAATCAACACAAAGATTCCATTGGTTTCCATAGTGATTATTAGAACTTTATCTCAACATAGCATTTTAAAAACAACCTTTATTGTATTCCATTTGTACTGTCCAGCTGAGCAATTCTGAGAAAATGTCTCCCCAATTTAATGCCAAACAATGACAGTAATCAAAACTAGTATATAAGTATACTCAGCACGGATATGCATCACTTTCATTATTGTCCATTTGATTGAATGTGTGATGTTCTTTCCCTTGGTAAATTTAATTTTCATCATTCCCAGAACCATGTTATTATAATGACAGAAAAGCATCAGCTACCTGTGTATGTGAATATAAATATATCTACATTAAAGAACCACAATCAGCTTTCAGCTGTTATATCTTACACTAAAAAATAATAATAATTTTGTTAAAAAATATATATACATATATATATATATATATATATATATATACACATATACATATATATATATACATATATATAAATAAATATATATATACATATATATATACACATATACATATATATATATATACATTTTTTTTTTTTAAATGCTTTGAGCATTTAAAGAGTTACAATTAATTAAGCATGCAAGGAAAGCGTTAAGCGATTTTGCAGAATTATTGTTTTACTGGAGCCAAAGGGTTAAATAAAACATCAATATTTGTATATTTTCCTTAAAAATACAAGAGTTACTATTTATAAGATGTATTCCTTTCTATTAAATAAAGACCCTTCTTACCTTGTGACTCAAACTATACAAAGATAATGTGCATGTAAAATTCAGGTCAGCCCTTTCACCCAGAGATGCGTGCTCTGTGTTGAGGGCAGAACAGAGTCATAACTGTTTAAAATAATGGCTCATGGAAATTTGAAAGAGCAGCCAATTAAAACTCAACCTGCACTTTTAAGTGTTGGACTTTTTGAGGTAACTGTGCCATTATTTTTTAGAAAGACTTGTAATCAGCTTGTTAGTCTATTTAGAATCCAATTTCAATTTAACTGTCTGGCTTGTGTGATAGGTTTAGCCTCTTGATTGATAAAACAGAACGTTAACGAATGTTCACTTTTTTAATGACAGTTTTGATTGTTGCATCTGACTTTTGCTTGCAAGAAATTGCTTTTTGATTGTGGGAATTTATGTTTTCTTTGTTTCACATTAAAAATGTGAGAAATTATTCCCTCCATGACATATTCCACTTGTTTTTATGTAGTTGTTTGGGATTTTCCTTATGAACAGAGGAAAGGTAGATGATTTGTGGATGTTTCCATAGATGCATACGAGTTTCCTACCTTTTTAATAATGGAAGTCAGAAATTAACTAGCAGCAGGCAGTATTTATCGTGTTTAACCCAGTACAACTTGTTTGAGATTACAATGAAACTCAAGTAAAATTTGACTTTAAATATGGTGCAGATTAGGGAAACAAGTGCGCCCCAAAGTCACCAGACCAGGCAGGTATCCACTGGGGATATCAGCATGTGTCGAGAAACCTATTTCTTATCCCAAAAATCCTTGGCTAGCTTTTTTTCTGAAAATCTTCCAGTTCCCTCAGCCCCTCCTTGTGTGGCCATAAATATTGCCATTTTAAAGGGACACTCCAGATCCCTAAATCACTTTAGCTTGCTGAAATGCTTAATGTGTAAAGAGTGTGTCTTTTTTTCATTTTGCAAAAAATACAGATTTCAATAGAAAATAACACTTTTACAAATTAACTTACAAATTTACAAATTAACTTAACCAACACCCCCATTGGCTTTCATTCATTTAACAGGTCCTGCTACTTCCTTGTTTGGTTAGGTCAGTGGAACTAAAATCAATGGGCAACAATTGCCCAGAGCACCTGTCTTGCAAAGACTTCTCATTGAGCTGCATTGGAAAGTCTGTGATTGGACAGCCACAGATAGATTGGGTGGGGTTAGAGGGGAGGGATTGCAATAAAAAATGCAGTTCTTGTAACAGAAGCCAACCCTAGGCAGCCAAGTGCAGATCTCACTAGAGCCAAAAGTAAGAGGCCAGGAAATGGTAACTAAATGCAGGATACAACTTCCCACTGTTCTAAGAGTTCTTGAAGAATTCAGGTGAAATAGCTACTGGATAGAATGCCAGATACAGTATATCACAGTCACAGATTTGATTCATGGCAGGGACGACTCAGTTTGTTCTTTCTGAGGTTGATATGAAGAGTACTATTAAGTTGGGTAATGACCTCCTCTAGACATCGGGATGTTTTTGGAAAAGATTGATTACTGATTCATATTAATAAATGGGAAAAATAAATAGTAAAAAGGGTATAATCTGCATAACGATGAATATTAACGGGACAAGAATAACAGAGACATTTTTGGGATACTGTTGGGATTGCTGGACGAGGGCTGCCTTTCAAGGATAATATTCTCACTTATACCAAATAGTATATAAAACATTTCTCCTTATAGGCCAAAGGGAACATTTTGAAAAAATAAACTTATGAATATTGCTTTATGCTGATTACACTATAATAATTTTTACTTTGTTTATCCATAAAATAATAATAATATATAAAATGTACATGTATCCCATCCATAGCCACTTTCATTTCTATTACCATAGAACCGGAGGTTATAATGTAATTCTAGATTTTACTGCTGAATGCATACATAGCATGTGACTACTACTAGAAAATCAGACTAGACTTGTATATCATGTTATTTTTTTTTATTGAGTAATCAGTATGTGTACTGAAAAATATATACATAATATAAACATTAGAGGTGCATTGTTATGCCATCTATGTAAGAAAAGGTTACCAATTTCGGGAAAAGAGTAGGAGCAGTAAAATATATATATATATATATATATATATATATATTTTTTTTTTTTTTTTACTTCTTCTCCTCCTCTTTTGGTCAATTTTCACTTTATGAGCCATCAGCCATCTTTATTTCCCACCAATAATCTTTTCTTTGGGGGTACCATGGGTGGAACCCCTAATCCCAAAGCATCTGAACATATTCGGGCATCGCCTGGTTTGCTTGGCACTTCAGAGATATGAAGTTCAGTTGAATATCAATTCAGCTGAAATCAAACTAAATAAAAAAGCAATCAGACTATGACAGTGAGCAGCAGACAGTCAATATGACTGACAAGTATTCATATGTATCAGAGCAATAGCATGATGATTAATGCTTTACACAATTACTGGCTTTATAAACCCCCTTAAAGCATTAAAAAGCTAATTCAAAGCTAACATTAATTAAGGTATTTTTTCACACACAGCGAATCCTATTAATTATAGTTTTGTGGTTTATTTAATAGCTTTAGCAGCATTTTAACACTTTTCACATCAATATTGTAGTTGGATTGTTTCCTTAATAACTGGGCAGGAGAACAAGAAATGACCTGGCATGATGTTTTTAATAACTAGCTATCGAAATTAGTAGATATCCAACAAAAACTGTCATCACATAACCATTAGGTATGAAGCTCAGCATGACTGTATGAATAAATAATTAATTATTTACTTCTTAAATCTCTTTGTAATCAGGTTATGTGTAACCATACAGGAGGACCATCCTACAGGAGGACAATAATCAATGAGTGAATGATGCACCTTGTCAATCTGAGGATATTCCGAGAACCAACAATTTAAAGAAAAATCAAGAAAATCAGAGGCTGGTTTGAGTGGGGATCGGAACTGAGATGCAAGGTATTGGGATCCATTGGGAGCCAGGAACCGGTTGCTGGGTATCCACAAGTCAGTGTTGAGGATGGTTTATTGCCTGGTTTTACCAGTGGAACAGTTACTAGCTGAATTGGCTAGCAACACTGTTTAATTCCTATTTTTCAACAAAAAAGCTTTTTGTGTGCTCTTAAGTGGCATTGTGTTAAAGGAAAAATTCATCAGAAGTCAAACCTCTCTGTAATGTAGAAACTGATTGTGACCATCCCTGTTATTAGCTAATGACAAAGTTGACATTTAAATGATATTATATTAACTTGTATCACCACTGGTTAGTTAAAACCTTTTATGCACATCAGACTTAACCAAATTGACAATCAACAGATGTCCAATTAACCATTTATTTTATATCTAGATCCCATGTATGAAAAACTGAACTAGTAGCCCCGAGGAACCAACTGGCTTTACAGTCCATGCACTAACCAAGTGTGCTATCTTATCGCTGATTAATATTCAAACTACAGACTATTAATTGCCATAGGGTCCACAGGCAGTGACTTGCGGCAGATGGCAGGTCAATATTTCAATGGATTTCTTACAGCTCAATTGATTTATTAATACTTTGAACTTTCTTGAACTATTTTATTAATTACAAGTTCAATTTCATGCGATAGAATCTCACTAGATCAGGTGCTTTAATATTGTTTTATTATAATGAATAATACATGTAATTATAGCACTGACATTATGAGAGTTAAATTGACATCATACAGCTGAATCAGTTTTATTAAGATCACACATGAGGTAGTTGGAGAAGAAAAATAGAATTTCAAAGCTGCAACATTATATGATATTGGGAAGAGTTTTGTTTCAGGTGGATAAAAAGTGAAGAAATGGTGAATCAAGGTAATAAATAGTTAGAAATGTATAAATAAATGTAAATCCAAGAAATTGAGTTATTTGCCGATAGTTCAAATCGGAAAAATGAAAAGTTGATAGTTATCCTCATATATTAGTCTAACCAGTATTAGAATGGGATATATGGGATTAAGCAGAAGCATCGTAAGCAGATGGAATTGGATGGAGAGTTTAAAGTCCATTTGGGAAAGATCTTGTGACCACTTAAAAAAGCTTGTTTATGTAATATAACATCCATCGATTCACTGTGTCAGTAACCATACCATTATGTGATGGAAACTTCACTACCCACAAACTGACATTTACGGTGTCAAGCCACTATGGTCATGTATAGTACAAAAGGCGAGAGCTCTAGTGCTTGTTTGTAGAGCAGGTAGGCAGCTTGAACAATCCAAACCAGGGTATCTCCTTTCTGGTCATGGATGGTGTGGAAAAGGGACCATGAGTCTTTGAGAAAGCCTGTAATCTGTGGCAAAATGAATAAGTGTTTATTCCTTTTCTGGTTTTAAACTTTATTTTCAATAAATCTAGTTCTTTTTAACCATATTTGGGCATTCTTGATTTTATCCAGAAGATTTTATTCAGGTTATCCTGACATATTTCTTGGTGAGAAACATATCACCTAAGCTATAAGAACTGAGCAAAACCAATTTTTTAATTTCACTAGTGAGTATATCTCTTTTTATTACCTATATTTCCTATATTTATTTTACTACAAAGAGCACTATATATTTTTTTATTATTTTATATGTGGTGAAAATCCTGGTGACCCTTTGCGGCTACATTCCTGTGCACTGACAAGCATAAATACTGAATACCTTGAGGCTAGAGAGCTCATACAACACCAGCTACCAAAACAACTGCCAACCGTTAAAACTCCCAAACTCAAGATTTTTCACAGATCCATAGGTGAAGCTTATACCACCTGAGCGCATATATTTGGAGCTAATTACTAGCTCCAAAAAAAGTGCAAGCATTTTCCTTTTTTTTTTTTATCTCACCAACTAACTGTAAATACTAAACCATATTTTATTTTTGACCCCTCTTTTGCATATTGAATTTGTCTGATTGGATTTTAAGAATACTTTTAAGACACTGCTTCCCCATAGTTATGTGACAGATACATCTTTATTCAATAAACTAACATTCCAAGAGTCAGTATTCCTCCATTATATAGCAGAGAGAGGATTATCCACGTATTATCCAAAGTGCTGCTTGGGTCCAATGGACCCATCTGGATGTCAAAAAGGATGGCTTTGTCTCCTATTATCTGCCTTGTTTAATAAAAGTATTTATGATTAATAAGTATTTATTTTAGCTAGAAAAACTATACCTATTTATTTTGTAAAATAAAAAATAAATCAAATTTGTTTGAATTGATCAATGTATGTCATTATAACTTGTGAACATATTATCATTGTGTCACCTATGATTTGTTATGGAATCTGGTCATGTAATAGACATCAGCATTAAATAATATTGCTGAAATTTGTCCTTTATCTGCACAAAAATATGTACATCAGCAAAATGCAACTTTAGAAATGTATTTAACCTGACTGGATATTTGATATTAATGTCAAGATTTAATTATACAAGCTCCTGAGTCATGAGATGAATGAGTTAAGACATAAGGATGGTCCAAGTCTAAACTGCTAATCTATTAATTAATGCCCATTTTAATCAGCTAGATGGGGTCACCTCTAATTCCTTCATGTGTTGATGGCCTTCCCAACAAGGTCTTCTGAGTCTCACAAGTTGTTTCTTTGAGAAAAGAGAACACATAGTAAATATTATAGATCCCCTGAAAGTACAGAATTTATAGTCAAAAAGTCACAAGTTGATAAAAACACAATACAATGCTCAACAGAAAAAGAATATGTGGTTAAACCCTACTAAGATCTCAGTGAAGTGATCATTCTCAGCCAACAAGATAGAAACAGAGAAATCAGGGCATGATGTAACCCTTTTAAAACATATACTTATTATACTCAAAACTAAACTTGTAAGTTTACAAATGTTTATATACTCTGTATATTTCATCAAATGAGCAGATTATAATTAGCCAAGAAGGCATATGGAAAGCTGTAAAGCTGTCGGAAGATTAGAATAAGCTGGTGAATCTCATGGTATCTTGATACAGGAAGCCCAGGAGAGTAATGAAAGCTACAGAAATTAAAATGTAAGTTAGTAAGTATACAACCACAGCTGTTATAAAATAAGCGTGTTAGGTAGCTTACACTTTTGGATATATTCACTAAAGTCTCAATTATAGTGAAATTATTATCTGAATCGCAGAATTCAGGTCTTAAATAACTGAGCTGGAAAAAATCCCAGACTAAGCTATAATCACATTTTATCTAATTTATTTTTTGCTATTCAGATTTGCTACAATTTGGAGTTCAGTGAATAAATCCTTCTACCAAATAACAATTTCCCAAACAGCTCACTATACACAGCGATACACCCCACTCACCCCACTCACTCCACTCACCCCACTCACTAGTCTCTTAACGTAAGGCTTAAGCAAACCGATTAGTTTTACATTGGTGTCCAAAAGGGATGGCCTTCATAAAGAGAATAAACATATGATCTTGCAAACAGCAAAAATCCAATGTCTTACCCCATGACGCATTAAGATCAACAAATATTAAAAAAAAATATATAACATTCAGTCGACACATTTTGTTAAATACCTTTTTTTGAGGCGTTTATTTAGTAGACTTGTGCACAGCAAAAAATGTCAGCTTGGCCAAACCATTTCTCCAGAAAAATATTTTTTTTTCAGGAATTCCAGTCATATATCAATTTGGCTCTGCAGAATTTCATTAAGGGTGCCAAAATGGGCCATTCAGCATACTGCAAAATGTATAATATAATAAATATTATGTTTATTGTGAAGTACACAAAAAGGAGCATTTTCCCACCATTTGGTTCTCCTCTTTTTTTTCCCAATAGAGCAGTGAAAAAAAGTTTTTGTTTACCTCTGTTGCACACTTCTCATTTGATCTGTGAATAAAATCAAAACATTAAGTTATGATCCCGTAGCCATCAATCATCTTTTTTCCCCATCACTAATCTCTTTTTTTGGTGCCACTGGCAGAATCACAAATTTAACCACACATGCTCATAATTTGTGCCTTTCAGTTGGTTCAGGTACATTTTGGCTCAGAATTTGGGAGTTCAACTGATCACCCGATCGGCCCAAATTTAGATGAATTGCAGTTTGGACCGAGATGAACCTCCAAGTCGAATTGTCGTTCTTTACCAGGTGAATGTGGTCAAGTCAATTCATGATTCTAGGTGCCCTGTCTAACCCTTGGGTCCTAGGCCTTAACCATAACCTTATGGTCACCTTATGGTTAGTTCCTCTCTGATAAAAACCTTCACTGCTACATTTGATGAGGTTACAACGTGTTTAGGAGTAAGAGCTTACTATCTGTATTGAAGCTAGTCATGGATTTGCTCACCTCCAGATTTTAGGAATGTTTCTTTTTTTAATTTGCTGACTGTGTGGCAACAGATATATTAAACCTTTAGGGAGAGAGGACTGATCAACTATTTAGCCTTAATTTTGCAAGTCAGTTGGAATTTACTTTGGATAGATCCTGTGACATGTTTTCAATAACTCTTTTCTTGTTTTATTTTTATTTATTTATTTTTAGTCTTTATTGTTCTTTTCAATGATGTTTGAAACATTTCCAATTTAATATTCATTTTTTTTCAGAATAGCCTTCAGTATAACTCTTCAAACCCGTATAGCGCAGTAAAGCTACCCAAGGCATGCATTTCTCAAAACTCTAAAAATGACTAATCATTGACACAAAGTTTAAATGGTTATACAATCCTCTGTTCCCCTGTTTGTTCTGACGTTTGCTCAAAACAGTTTTTTTTGTTACAACGTGATTTGAGTACCGATCCAGCAATCTTGGGGCAAGGATGTGGAATTCTGTTTATTACTATCAGTGTGTTTGAAATGCCAAAAGCAATGAGCGCATTCTGAACATCAATGGCTTTGCTTTTTTGCCTACCCTTCCAAAGGTAAATGTCAAATTTGAGAGAAAAAGATTATTTTTTCATTCATGTGTACTACTTTTAACATATTTTATTTCCCGTAATCTGTTTCTCTTCCCTGGTCTGTTCTAATGGATTAAATATAAAAGACAGAATTGTTAAGCTCTAGAAAATATTTTTTTTTTGAACTGCACTTTTAATTATAAGGTTTTATTATTTTTTTTTTTATTTTGAGCTAAACCAAAGTAATTTTTTTTTTTTTACATCCTCCCTCTTCAGACACTGGGAAATGTTATGCTTTATACTGTCTAAACTTTACATAATCTATGGATAACTTTGGTACTGCTGGGTGAGCTTCGTTAGTTTGTGATCCAGTTAATATTTGCAGTACCAAAGTTACTGATCTAATCAAATGTTTACTGATCAAATGGTTATGTGGCCTTTTTTCTATACTCTATTTATAGAAAACATCATGAGATTCCATATATTCCCAGAGTATTCTGTGATAGTACTTTAGCTGCAGAACCTAATAGTCATTATCCCTGCCTTTCAGTGTTTTTTTTTTCCACTTGTCTATGCAGAATAATGTGTGGCAGATGATAAGACTATATAGAAATCAGAATTAACATTATTTCCAGCAACAAGTTGTCAATGATTTGAGTCTTGGATACATTACTAGACAATTACCAGATTTTACTAATTACATGACGTAAAGTCATGATTTTATAAAGGACACGGAGGCGAGTATTAGGCTTTATCTCTTTCTTTATTCCTCAGCAGCAAAGAAAGGATATTGATATTTTTTAATATAGCAATAACAAAAAGAAAAAACAGATACCCTTAAGGGTTAACCATATAACATTCCATATCCATTAACCAATAGGATCAGTCCTTGTACTATATCCCTTCATGTGAGGTAAACTACTTCCTCTTTCTGGCTGACGCCGAAGCTGAACACATCAACAAGGGAAAAACATTTTCTCAAACTTGGATAATCTTTCTTAGGGGATTCCGGCGAATGTTCCAAATAATGTTGAGATATTGGACGATCCCGGTTATGTCATCACAGGGTTAAGCTGTAGGAGACAGAGAGATATATGGTAAAATGTATTCGAATATCGTTGTCATACATATATGTTGTACCGGTCCGTAGACAAACGTTTATATCTGAAAACATTGCTTGCGACATTCTAGCATAAATCAGTCTAAATCGCAATTTTACCCTAGAACTTTGATTCTAAACATCCAAAATGCTATAGCTTGTTTATGAGTAAGTGGGTGGGAAAAAAATACATGTACGGCTTACCTTTCAGTGGGCGGGCTAATACTCGCCTCCGTGTCCTTTATAAAATCATGACTTTACGTCATGTAATTAGTAAAATCTGGTAATTTTATTAAAGGACACGGAGGCTCTTATTAGGCTAGTTTAAAGCTGTGATATGACCCTAGACGAGATATGTTCTGTTGGTCTAAAGTAGTATTCCTTAAACGTCGATTCTCGGGACCAGTCAGCTGTGCGGAGGAGGTCTTCCAGTTTACATCCAATGTAGAATGCTTTAGAGGCCATAGCGCCTCTAGTAGAGTGTGCCCCGTAAACGGCTGTGTCGATATTAGCATTTGACATTATCCATTTCACCCAACGTGTCAGAGTTCCCGTGGATACTGGTTGATGAGGTTTTCTCACTGCCAAGAACAAATTATGTGTTGTTGGGTTCCGGAATGGCTGTGTCCGTAATTCATATTCCTGCAGGCATGCTACCGGGCAGAGGTTAGCGTTGTGAGGAAAGGAGGGATAGAAGACTGAAGTGGTGTTCGACTTCGTACGTCTGGTGATATTAAACAGGACACCATCCGGTGTGAATGATCGTGCATCGATATCTAAGGCCCTCACGTCTGATACCCGTTTGCAGGAAATTAAGCATAGGAGCATCGCCAATTTTGCAGACACTTGCTTGAGTGTGAGGTTCGAGTTTGGGGGCCAATCTTGCAACAACCGAAGGACCATATTCACATCCCATAGGGCCGTGTAACGAGGTTGTGGCGGACGTGCAAATTTTATGCCTCGTAGGAGACGACAGATCCATAAGTGTTTCCCAGCCGGGAAGCCTTCCCAACCAGTGTGCCCAGCTGAAATCGCTGACCTGTACACATTTATGGTGCGATAAGCCAAGCCTTGGTCATAAAGGGTAGTAAGGAAGCCCAAAACCTGGTTTATAGGAGCACGTATGGGATCCACGTGCCGTTCCACGCACCAACTACACCATGTGTTCCAGGCATGAGCATAGGAACGTCTTGTCCCTGGGGCCCAAGCTCCTGCCAATAATTCCAAAGTCGTTTGTGAAACATTCGGCATGGTCCAGGGTCCCCGGAGAGGAGCCATGTTAGGAGTCTGAGATGACCTTGCACCAGAAGTGGATGAGAGTTCCCATCGGGATCTGATAATAATTCCGTGCTCCCTGGAATCAATCTGGGGAGGTCGATTGACATTTCCATGAGGGAAGGGAACCATGGCTGTGCCGTCCAGAACGGTGTTATCAAAACCAACGATGCTCGGGAGCGCTGTAAGTGTAGGAGAGTCCGCGCTATGAGTGAGAAAGGGGGGAAGGCGTATAGCCTGGTGTTCGGCCAATTTTGTAGGAAGGCATCCACTGCCGTGGCGTCTGGGTCCGGTCTCCAGCTGAAGAATGAGGGGAGTTGAGCATTCAGCCGGGAGGCAAAAAGGTCGATGTGCATCGGTCCCCAGAGTTGGTGGAGTTTCTGGAATACTGTGCGATTCAATCGCCATGCACTGTTGTCTCGTAAATGCCTGGAGTGCCAATCCGCTACGGTGTTGGAGAGGCCTGGGAGGTATTCCGCCTGTACGGATATGCTGCGACTCAGGCAGAAATGCCAGAATTCTTTCGCCAAGTTCGTGAGGATTGAGGACCTCGTGCCACCCAAGTGGTTGATGTAGCGGACGGCTGAGACATTGTCCATGCGTAGGAGTATGGAACAATTGGTCGTGTGTCCGAGGAGGCTCCGTAGGGCGAATGACCCAGCCAGGAGTTCCAAACCATTGATGTGGAGTTCTTTTTCTTCGGAAGACCATTTTCCACCTGTAGAGGTAGGACCACAGCGGGCCCCCCAATCTGCTCGCGTCGGATTCTATGACTAGATCCGGAGTGGCGCCGAAGATTGCCTTGCCGTTCCATGCTTCCATGTGTTGAAGCCACCATGCCAGTTCCTCTTTTGCCGCGCAGTCTAGAGGTACAGAATCTGAATAGGAGTGACCCAAGCGTAGGTGGGTTGCCTTGAGTTGTTGTAGGGATCTGTAGTGGAGAGGGCCTGGGAAGATCGCTTGTATAGAGGCCGAGAGCAGGCCAATTATCCTGGCTAGCTGTCGGAGGGTTAAGACTGGTCGAGCCAACGTCCTCCGGATTTCCTTCTTGATAAGTTTTACTTTTGCGGTAGGAAGACTGAGCGTTCCGTGTACTGCGTCTATATCGAAACCCAAAAACTCTATCGAGTGTGAAGGTTGTAGGATCGATTTGTCCCAATTGATTAGGAAACCTAGGTTTTGTAAAAGGGTTATTGTCCAGAATAGGTGTTGATTCAGTAGCTGTGTGTCTTGGGCCATGATCAGCATGTCGTCGAGGTATATGATCAGACGTACACCTCTGCTGCGAAGGAGGGCAACTACCGGTTTCAGCAGCTTGGTGAAGCACCACGGGGCTGAAGACAGGCCGAAAGGGAGGCAGCGGAAACGCCACATCGTCTGGTCCCATTGGAATTGCAGGAATTGTTGACAGTCCTCGGCAATCGGTATTGTGAGGTATGCATCCTGGAGGTCCAATTTTACCATCCAGTCTCCCAGTCTTAATAGGTCTCGGAGGCAGTGTATTCCTTCCATCTTGAAGTGATGGTATGTGACAAAGGCGTTGAGAGGCCGCAAGTTTATTACTGGCCTCATGCCCCCACCTTTCTTGGGTACTAAGAAGATGTTGCTTAGGAACCCGGGGGCGGTAATGGGAACCCTGTATATCGCACATTTTTTCTCCAGTGCGTGAATCTCTTTTAACACTAGCTGTTTGTCTAGTGGGGAAAAAATAATCCGATGTGGCAATGAGAGTTGAATCGGCTGTTGTGTAAATTCGATGTGATAGCCGAGGATGGTCTCTAGGACCCATGTATCTGAGGTTAGGTTGTGCCACGCATCCTGGAATTGAAACAATCTGCCCCCCACAGGTACAAAGGGAATGGTGTGTAATGTGGAGTGACTCACCATAAGGCCGACGGCCATAGGAGGATCCCCTGGTTCCGCGTGGATGCCATGATCTGCCCCTGGTCGGGAAGAATGGTGATTGTGCCCTCGGTTCGGGTGGGTGGAACCGGGTTGTGGCGGAGCCTCGATAGCCCCGGAACTGAGTCCGGGAGGGGCGGCCGGACAGACGGCCCCGCTGTCTGCCGGCCCCCCCGAAAACCTTTTGCGAGAACACTCGCTTCATATTATGTTTTGCCTGTGTGCCAGGCTCGGAGATTGCCAAATGCACTAGTTTTGGCTCGATTTTCAACAATATGGCTTTACGCCGTTCCGTGGCCAATGCGGTGTTGGCATTTCCTATTAGGCATATGCCCCTCTGAATCCAGCCTCTGATGGCCATCAAGTCAATTGGGGTCCCCCCAGTAAGGGCCGCTTCGACCATATCGAAGATTTTAGCTATAGGCCCGAGTATGTCCAGGATCTTGTCCTGGCAGTGTTTTAAGGAGTAGTCCAAACCCTTCTTGGCCCTCCATCCTGACTTACCCAGGAACTGGGCGACTTTGGGATCCACTTCAGGGGTCACGCAGGCCATGTCTGGGACAGTGGGCCTTGGGCATTCCGCCCTTAGTTTGTTTCTTGTGGCCTTGTCGAGGGGTTTTCTGACCCTAGTCGCAATATAAACGGCCACATGAGTCGTGGGATACCACTCCGCTGAACGCGGATTGTGTAAGGTATCGGGATCAAAAAGGGGTTCCCCTTGGGGGTCTAACACAGCGGACTCATCCGTCTCGCGCTCCGCGTCTAGAGCTGGAGGCGCGGTGTCGCTGCGTTCGGGGGATGAATTGTCAGAATTAATTGGGTCGATGTCATCGGACCCATCTGATACCTCCTCTGAGTCCGAGTCGGAGTCGGACGGATCAGATAGGGCTTTTGCCCTCTTCCAAGTCCGCACCGTTTTTGCCCGGCGGGGGGCTCTTTTACGTGGGAGCACCACGTCATCACTCTCAACAGGGCGCAACCTGTCCGTCTTAGTATTTCTGGAGGTAGCACCTGACAGGTGGTGCGATTTACACGTAGCCTTGCGGCCGCTAGGGACCATTGGCTTGCTATCACTGGATATAGGGGGTGCCGAGCCCGGGTTGTGACCGGATGCCCTAATAGCAGAGGAAATGGAGTGGGACAGGGTGTCCGACATCGCCCCCATGGCAGTAAAAATGGCCTGTGTGACAGACCTACTCATCGTGGCATCCAGGAGCGCCTGGAACTCCTCTGAGTTCACGTGCTCCTGGGATGCGTCCCCAACTCCCTCAATGACAGCAGCGTCTGTAGACATGGCTGTCTTATCACGTTTGCTGGGTTTAGTAGAGGTGGGAGGGGGGGTAACTGTCTGCTTATCAGCAGGGGACTGCATAGTGATCAGGAATGTGCACAGTAGTAGTATAGGGAGAAAGGTACTGAAATAAAACAGTCACTTTTGGACCAAATGCACACTGGCAGCACTGCAGAGGTTAATATACCGGCAGTATAAGGTAAGTGGCTGAGCACTAGACTAAAAGTAAAGGCAGGCACAGTTCTACAAGGCACAAGTATTCTGGCACAATAATATGGCAGCTTACCGAGTGTTCCCTCAGGAATGACTCCTGGGGGACACTGGGAAGCTGCCCAACACTTCCCTCACCCAATCAGCTCGCGCCCCTCCCTGTCAGAGTGGCGCGGACCGCGGGCGAAAAGAGCGGCAAAATTGCCCTCAGTTAAGATGGCCGCCGCGATGCGCGAGTGTAGACCGCGCATGCGCGAGCGGCGGAAACGGCCGCCACAGTAACAGCCGCCCGTCCGGCGGCAAAAACGGCTCGTTCTGGGCCGGAGGGGGTGAGGGGGGGGAGGGGAGGGGATGCCTGAGCGACCCCCACCCGGGGAAGTGAAAGGAGGAACGGGTTATAAACAACCCGAAAAACGGCAGTGCAGGATGGGGCTTGCCTCAGGGAGGAGGCAAGCACCCTGCACTGGGAACAGGAGGAAAAAGCAAAACTTCAGTAAAATACACAAACAACAGAAAAATAATAGACACAAACAAAAACAGCAGATATACCAAAGAAATAAATAAATAAATAGTAATATGAATCTAAACAACACAATATTTGAGGAGCTGAAAAATATGTGGTACTTAGCTGAGGCAGCAGCAAAGAAAGAGGAAGTAGTTTACCTCACATGAAGGGATATAGTACAAGGACTGATCCTATTGGTTAATGGATATGGAATGTTATATGGTTAACCCTTAAGGGTATCTGTTTTTTTCTTTTTGTTATTGCTATATTAAAAAATATCAATATCCTTTCTTTGCTGCTGAGGAATAAAGAAAGAGATAAAGCCTAATAAGAGCCTCCGTGTCCTTTAATAAAATTCTAATTTGCAGGTTGATTCACTTGGGTTTCAGCAGAATTTGTAAATGTATTAAAACAACATTTCTGACATACCACAGAGGGGGCATGAATAAAGAATTAAAGATAAAGATAAAATGTTATTTAAAAAAAGAACTGATTTGTGCTTTGTTTTTAGTAATGTCCACATTGTAATACACAAATGTAGGATCTGTGATTTATTATTTAAAGGACTCTGGAGAATGTGATGTTTGTGATAAAGTGTTTATTGTACAAAAGGAATGTAAGCATAACATTAAAATTACCAGTAACTTGGATCTGTAAGAGAGGTTTTCAATTACTGCATTTTTTTGATGGAGCTGTACCACAAAATGAGATTGTACCATGGATGATTGGTGCAGTGTCCCAGTGAACCAATCCACATCTGACTAAGCCACAAATTCATGGACATGAAATGTAAATGTTGGTACACTAAGCTTTTCATTTTTATATGGAGGTAGTGTGTCCTATGTCTGAGGATGTAGTGGAATCTGTTTTTCAGAAGGTAGTGTGTTCTCTGTCTTAAGAGCCAAAGGGTTCTATGTCTAAAGAGGCATTGAGCCCTGTTTCTCAGAAGATAGTGGGTTCAGTGTTCCAATAAGTAGGTGTTCTGTGTTTAAATAGGTAGTAGTTCCTATTTCTCAGCAGATAGTGTATCCTGCTTCGGCAGAGGTAGTAGATTATGTGTTCCAGGAGATAGTAGGCCTTATGCCTCAGGATGTAGTACATCCAGTGTGTTAGGAATTAGTGTCCTCTGTGTCTTCAAAAGTCTTTTGTTCTGTGCTTCAGAAAGTATTGTTTTCTGTGTTTCAGGAGGTAGTGTGTTCTTTGTTTGAGAAGGTAGTGTGTTCTGTGTTTCAGAAGGTAGCATATTCTGTGTTTCAGAAGGTAGCATATTTTGTGTTTCAGAAGGTAGTGTGTTCTTTGTTTGAGAAGGTAGTGTGTTCTGTGTTTCAGAAGGTAGCATATTCTGTGTTTCAGAAGGTAGCATATTTTGTGTTTCAGAAGGTAGTGTGTTCTTTGTTTGAGAAGGTAGTGTGTTCTGTGTTTCAGAAGGTAGCATATTCTGTGTTTCAGAAGGTAGCATATTTTGTGTTTCAGAAGGTAGTGTGTTCTTTGTTTGAGAAGGTAGTGTGTTCTGTGTTTCAGAAGTAATATTCTGTGCTTCAGGAGTAGTGTTTCTGTGTTTCAGAAGGTAGCATGTTTTGTGTTTTAATAGGTATTTTATTTTTGTGTTCTGTGAGGGTAGTAATATTTCTGTGTTTCAGGAAGTAGTGTTTTCTGTGTTTCAGGAGGTAGTGTGTTCTGTGTTTCAGGAAGGTAGCATATTTCTGTGTTTCAGGAAGTAGTGTTTTCTGTGTTTCAGGAGGTAGTGTGTTCTGTGTTTCAGGAAGGTAGCATATTTCTGTGTTTCAGGAAGTAGTGTTTTCTGTGTTTCAGGAGGTAGTGTGTTCTGTGTTTCAGGAAGGTAGCATATTTCTGTGTTTCAGGAAGTAGTGTTTTCTGTGTTTCAGGAGGTAGTGTGTTCTGTGTTTCAGGAAGGTAGCATATTTCTGTGTTTCAGGAAGTAGTGTTTTCTGTGTTTCAGGAGGTAGTGTGTTCTGTGTTTCAGGAAGGTAGCATATTTCTGTGTTTCAGGAAGTAGTGTTTTCTTTGTTTCAGGACGGTAGTGTTTTCTGTGTTTCACGAAGGTAGCATATTCTGTGTTTCAGGAGGCAGTGTGTTTCAGTGGGTAATGTGTTCTGTGTTTCAGAAGGTAACATGTTCTGTTTTTTATGAGGTAGTTTTTTTTCTGTGTTTCAGAAGGTAGCATATTTTGTGTTTCAGGAGGTAGTGTGTTTCAGTGGGTAGTGTGTTCTGTGTTTCAGAAGGTAGCATATTTTGTGTTTCAGGAGGTAGTGTGTTCTGTGTTGAGGAAGAAGTGGGTTTTGTGTCTCAGGAATATTGGGTACTTCATTTTATACATTTCACCTAGTATCACATCTAAAGTGTAAGACACTGGTGAAAAAAGGCTGTCCATTGAACAAATAGGAAAAACATTATTACCATTTGCACATAAATGAACATACAGAAATGTAAGGTGTACAATTGCCTGGATAACACCTTAACCAACCCCACTAAAAAGTCCCTCTCTTTTCACACACCACACACATACCAACATTATTCAGATGTCATCAGCTGCCTAAGTCTACTTTATTCCCTCTGCTCAGCGTTCAAGTGTAAAAATAGGGCACACATATTTATGTTCAGAATATGCCTTAAGTCTTTGGAGTCTTTTCACTGAATGACAAATGCAGTTACTTCATGCTTGATTCAATTCGGATACTAAAAGTTTCCCTTTATTCACTATACTTTGAACTGACCCACATTGAGCCAAACAGTTCCCTACTATTTTCAAATAGCTCTCAGTGCTGTAGTGATATTTGTTTGAATATAGTTCAGCCTAGTTGCTACAATGTTGTGACTGAATGGCAGCCATTTTTTTCTGATATAAGAAAAAAGATGCTGCTAAACTATGAAAAGGAATTGGGTTGATTTAGAGTCAGGGTCTAATTATAGCCTATAGGGGACATAGGGCTCTCTCAGGGTGACATAGTTGTATAGATTTATGTTTAGGTGTTCAAATCCCCTGGACTCTATCAGGAGAATAGCAACACACAAAATAAAGTCTGTTGCATTTTGTTAGCATTTCAGCTGTTTGAGAAAAGACATTTAGCAAACATATAAAGAGATTGGCCTAATTGTAACAGCTAACTGAATGACTGTGAAACAAATATTAAAATATGACTAAAAAAAACCCAACAAATTCTCCTTTTGTCAATAGCTGAATTGATTTCACATTTGGGCACTTATTAAATAGAATAATTCAGAATTCTTATTAATTTCCATTTTTATTGTTTACTAAAGAGCTTTGATTTCATTTATAACTTTTTGTGTAGAACATTTTTTTAAGTTATTCCCTCCTGCAACAGGTTACTGTTATTTGTTTTGAAGTTGTGTTTTTTGTGAATTGTGTTTTATGTAAGGAAGAGTTACTGTTACCTTTCTGGAGTTTATACACCTACCTTAGGGCAGTACCTACCTTTATAAATTGATCTATCGCAAAGCCCACTTCAGAATGTACAAAACATGTAAAATGTGTTAAGATCTTTAAAATTTCAGTCTGTAGTGATTAGTTTTAGCTGCTGAATGTCAGCTGTTTTGAAATGCAGCAGCCTCCACTATATTTATTCCTAACATGAGTAAAAGTTAGAAAAACACTGCAAGTACCATAACTACTACAGAGGACCATGGTGCACATGGAACATCATTTTATTTTATTACTACAAATAATTTTGTGCACACATATTTGATGAACAATTTAGACATTTTAAAACTTGTGTATATATACTGTATGTGTATGTGTGTGTATATATATATATATATATATTTATATATATATATATATATATATATATATATATATATATATATATATATATATATATATATATATATATATATATATATATATCCGTATGGAACTTTATTGGAGGTTATGTCAACTGAACAATTTTTTGAAAATGTATGTGATATGTGTTGCTCTGCAGGTCACAAAAATGTTATTTGTCCTCCGGGAGGCATAACCACCTAGCAAAGCTAGTGGGTATGCGGCAGCCTCCCGGAGTCAAATGCCAGAGCTGAAAAGGCTCGCGCTGTGCATCTGCACAGCAACAGCCTTTCAGCCAATCAGGTAATCAGGAGAGCTGTGCTGAGCGCGGGAATCCTGATTACCTCAGATTTTTTAAAATGGCATCATTGATGGAGGACTCTATTTCTGTGTCTGCCACAGATTTAGTGGATGCCTCTCTTAAAGGCAGCCCCATCAATGTTAGAAAGCTCCATAAGAGAGCTTTCCTTGCCAGGGATCTATCCTCTTCATCATCTGAGGAGGATTTGGTCCCAGTTTTAAATAAAAAGCATAAAGGAAGACGGCTGGTCTCTTCCGCCAGTTCCTCGTCTGAGGAAAACTTCTCCGCTCCTCCTTCCCCTCATACTCGTTTGAGTAAGCGAAAATTTAAGGGGACAGGACCTCAAAAAAGGAATAGCGTGTTTCCCTCGTTTGAGCACCAGAAACACCTCCCAGAGGAAAAGGGCAAATCTCGCTGGAGGTTAGATAGTCCCTCTCCTTCCTCTTCTAGAGCGTTCGCTCACTCTTCTTCCCAAAGCCGTCCCAGTTCCAGATACGGCTCTCCAGAAATAGACTGGGAATCCGAGGAAGTGGTTCGTTCAGCAGCTTCCACTGAGCGAGGGAAGCTAAGCAATGTTCAGATGGCCAGAGTAAGTCTCCTAGGAAAGACTCTCCCATCAAAATTATTTCACTCCAGATGGGCTATGGAGCACGATTCCGAGGTTAGAGATTTTGCTAAACTAGCCTTCAGATCCCCCTTGGTTAAGGAAGATGACCTTCTCCTCAGGAACCACATCGGTATCCCGGACATTCAGGCTCTAATGGCCCCAGAGGTAGACCCTTCGCTGTTATCCATCACAGGGAGCAGCGTATCCTCTGATCCCACAGACCAGACTTTTCGCAATATACAGTTTAAAATTGCTGATGCTGTGGGACCACTATTACTGATGCTGGATAAAGCAGAAAAAGAAGGCAATGCTCAGAAACCTTCCACTTCATCCCTGTTAGCATCTAAGATGGCCCCTTTAAAAGCGTCTGGCAGGGCAGTGCTAATTATTGGCCAATCCTTTAATTACATTTCAAACATCCGCAGATCCCGCTGGCTCCATGCAGCTGGTCTGTCCGACCTAGCCCCCAAATCGCATGAGTTCCCAAATTTGGAGGATTCTTACCTATTCGGTCCCTCGTTCATTCAGGAGGTTAAAGGCCGTTACAAGGCAAGGAGATCCTTTTCAGAACTCAAGAAGTCCGTCCCTGGCTACAAGAAGCCCTTTCGGACGGAGGGTCGCCCCTATAGGGCTGCAGGAGCGTCCCGAGAAGCCTCTCACCAGGCCCAGTACCGCCACTACAGTGGAAGACATAAGCTCCCAGGCGGCGGCAGAGGAGCGCATTCCAGAGGCGGTTCAGCTTCCAAAAGGAAACCCATGCATTCAAGTAAGTGTGCCTCCTCATATGCCACTAAATTGGAAGGATATTTCCTCAGACAAATGGGTTCTAAAGATCTTTCAAAGGGGTTTACAACTCCCCCTGTTAAGGTTCCCAGTCCAGAAATTTGCACCCCACAGAGAGGTGAACCCAGTGCTAGATGCCTCCCTTTCCTTAGCTTTAAGTCAAGGAAAAATAGAGTTGGCAGACATGTCTATTACAGGATGGGTCAGTCATTGTTCCCAATCCCAAAGTCAGACGGTTCCTGGAGACCGGTCCTAAATGTGAGGCCTCTGAACGCTTTCATCAAAAGGAAAAGGTTCAGGATGGAGAGTCTATCAGATCTTCCAGGCTTAGTTCAGAAAGCCTTTTTCTGCATAAAAGTAGACCTAAAAGATGCCTTCCATTCAGTCCCCATAGCCAAGAAACACAGGCGTTTTCTCAGGTTTCAGTGGAAAGGAAAGGTGTGGCAGTGGACTGTTATGGTGTTTGGCCTCTCCAACGCACCATACACATTCTCCAGAATTATGAAATCAGTGATAGCTCATGTCAGACTAAAAGGTTTCATGTGTCTATACTACCTAGACGACATCCTGCTCATGCACCCAGATGGGGAAGCCCTTGCTTCTCAAAGGGATTACCTTGCTTCCCTTTTACAAGATCTAGGATTCGTAGTAAATCTTCAGAAATCAGTCCTAATTCCCACTCAAAGCATCCTCTTTCTGGGTTTCATACTGAACACCAGGACTATGTCCCTTGGAATCCCTCAAGACAAATGGGACAAATTATTGGTACATCTGAACTCATCTCTCAAGCACCAGAGTTGGTCCTTGAGAGACCTAGCAAAGATCATAGGGAAATTAATAGCTTTAACACCAGCATACAACAATTCCCCCTTACTTTGCAGAAGAAGTCAGCTGTTTTTAGGGAACCGACTGAGACAGGGTGGCCATTGGGAATCAAAATTTGTTCTCCCCAAGAAGGTCAGAGAAGAATTGAAGTCCATTCTGGAGTTAGAAATTCTATTTCCTCGTCCACTGTTAGAGCAGCCTGCGACAGTCACTCTGACGTCAGATGCCTCAAGTCACGGTTGGGGTGCGTTTACAACCCAAAACGCCATAAGAGGAATCTGGTCAGACCAAGAGAGTCACCTCCATATAAACATCTTGGAGTTACGAGCTATAAAATTAGCTCTCAAGGGCCTAGTTCCTCTAAACGAGTCACCGACATTGGTAAAAGTCCATTCGGACAACAGGACAGCGGTGGCTTATATAAACCACAGAGGGGGTACAAGATCAAGGGGTCTTTGCTTAGAGGCTCTAGATCTTTGGTCCTGGGCCTTAGCAAGCAATGTTCAGGTTTTCGCAGAATATGTTCCGGGAGAGGCGAACGAGCTTGCAGACTCTCTCTCTCGCCAAAGTTTGTCCCTGGCAACGATCCAATTAAAGATTGCTCTTTTCCAAAAGATAGAAAGCAATTTTGGCCAGAGACAGGTAGATCTGTTTGCATCCCAAACATCCGCTCAAACTCCCAGGTTCGTCTCCCGGACCTGGACAAAGGGAGCTTGGAAAATGGATGCAATGTCTTTCCAATGGACGGATGTTCCAGCCCCTTATGCTTTCCCCCCTCCATCTTTACTGATGAAAGTGCTGGAGAAGATCCGCAGGGACAGGGTGCAGAGCTTAGTTCTCGTTTACCCAGTATGGACCTCCAGACCCTGGTATCCCTTGATCCATCAGTTAGTCAAGGGAACCAAGATCCCATTAGGCATGACAGTGGACTGCTTTCAGGGAACCAGCGATCTTCTGCTCAAGCTCCCGCAGCTGATGTGGATTGCAGCCCTGGTAGGCTGTTAACACATCCCCATTTATCGGACCAGGTCTTGGATATTATTAACTCATCTTTAAGATGTAGAACTAGGGTAAGATATAGAAAGATGATCGAGGAATTCAAAGAATGGGAGGTTTCTTTTCTGTCTAACACACAAGGATCTGATACCATTCCTTTGGCGTTAGAATTTCTTACCCTTAAGTTCCATTCTGGTTTATCTGTCAGTTCAATCAAGACCTACGGATCTGCCTTAAACTTCCTGATCCCCAACCTTACTCAGGATGCCCTGTATTTGAGATTACTAAAAGGGTTAGCCGTCTGCCGCCCATATACCTCACGCTACACATCTACTTGGGATGTAGATGTCTTATTAAATTTCCTAAAGTCTTTGGATAATGCTAAAATTGATTTAAGATGGACTGCTATTAAGCTGGCTTCTCTGCTGTCCTTGGCCCTGGCAGCTAGAGGAGCAGAGTTAACTCAGATCCATATTTCAGAACCTTGGTTGTCCAGGACCCCGGGAGGTTTCCATATTATACTAAAAGGCAGACAAAAAACATCCCATTTTTCTCCTGGTCCGGTAGAATTGGACTTGGTCCAAGATTCTTCCGAACCAGGCTTATGTTTGTCAGTTTGTTACAATCGTACCTTCAACTTTCTGCTGGATTTAGAAACGATATCAGTCAATTATTCATTACATCAAGGAATCCCTTTCGTCCAGCCAAGGTTAATACAATTAGAGGCTGGATACTTTCCGCCATGTCTACGGCTGGAATTGATGTTTCAGTGTTCAAAAGCCATTCAATTAGGGGAGCCTCGGCTACTAAAGCAGCAGGAAAGGGCCTTCCTCTAGCTACTATCTTAAAGCTGCAAGATGGTTGTCCAGTAAAACCTTTGTTAGATTTTACTGGAGGCCATCAGAAGTTGAACGCCTTCAGTTTCTTAGGACCACCACCAGGTGTGTGCTATTCTACCCACTAGCTTTGCTAGGTGGTTATGCCTCCCGGAGGACAAATCAGAGTTTGCAGGAATCTATGATCTGCAAACTTTCTTTGTCTTAGGGATGAGCATAACCACCTAGCAATAGCGCCCGTCCCACCCTCCTCCTAGTTAAGGGTTTTGCCTGCTGGTGGTAGTTGGTTTTTCTAAAACATAAGGTTATCTGGTGATTATTCAACCTTTTGATAACTGTTCTCTGTTTTGTTTTTTACAGACTATAGCCGTACTCCAAGACAAGACCAACAAACCAAGGATCCACCTAAGTAGAAGGATTGGATGCAAGTAGTCTCGTCGGTTTAATATTCTCATGGACTCCCTGCATAAAGATTATGTCTGCTGGGACTTGTTTCAACATTTCTTGTCTCTTTTATTGAACTTATTTTGTTGCAACTTACGTTGAATGTTTCCAGTGGTCTTTGGATACTTTCCTTTGGCACACATTGTTGCCTTGTTTTTCAGTTCAGCTGTTTTATACAAAGTTTCAAGTCTATCTTGTATGTCTCCATGACTTATTAAATATTTTCTTGTTCCCCTGTACTATTGGCATCTTGAATTATTTTATTTTGTGTTTAGAAGTTTAATTATATTCCTGTACACTGTGGGAAATATTTATCCTTAGTATTTCATGGGATGTGCTAACCATCCGCAGTTTCCCAATTTTAAAAAATCTGAGGTAATCAGGATTCCCGCGCTCAGCACGGCTCTCCTGATTACCTGATTGGCAGAAAGGCTGTTGCTGTGCAGATGCACAGCGCGAGCCTTTTCAGCTCTGGCATTTGACTCCGGGAGGCTGCCGCATACCCACTAGCTTTGCTAGGTGGTTATGCTCATCCCTAAGACAAAGAAAGTTTGCAGATCATAGATTCCTGCAAACTCTGATTTTTCAGTTTAGAATAACTGGTTTCCAGGAAAGTGAAGTACATAGCATATGCTGTCAAAAGACCAACTGTTACCATAAATACAAAGTCCCTGGTGTTTATTTTAAATGCTTTACTTTAAAGGCTTTTTTTGCATAGAATAGCTCAGTGAGAAAGGGTCAACTATGTATACAAATTGTGGGTTTGCCTGTTTTGCTTTTTACCGTTGCAAGAAAACATTGCATTTCGAGAAAGAAATCAAAGAAATCTAAACAGATAAAAATAAAGAAAACTGAGACATTTTAAGAGAAAAAAATATCTTCTAATTGGCTTCTCGATGTGTTCAACCAATCAGAGTTTAGTAGAATGTATATCATGGTGACACATTGAAAATGTACAGAGAATGAATTAAAAGTGTCCACATGTCTGCAATAAAACACATAAACCATATATTTTATATATTTGCCCTTTAATTTAAATTCCAAGTATTAGTGTGTCTTTTTTAGGGCAAATGTTTCTGAAAATGCAAAAAAAATGGTGTAACCCTTGGCTGAACTTTTAGTTGGATAAATGCATTTTGGAACTAGCAGCCAGTCCTGACCCTGTCTATAAAGTAGCAGCATATACACTGAAAGAAATTTGTGATGCTGTTGAAGACACTCTCCAAAATAGTGACAGGTAACAATCTTCTATTAACCACACAATTTCTCCAAAAGAACAGACCTGTTTTACTACTAATATTTATACATGTAGAATTTCATATACCACAAACTGTTAGCTATACATTCATAACTTTTGAGGTATTTACCTCGGCAGCAAAAAAACTCTAGGTAGTGATTTACATAGTTTAATTATTTTGCAGCAAATAACCATGTTTGCTGTTCTCTGTAAATATGTTGTTGTGTATCCTTTTTATACCTTAAGTAGTAAGCTTACCTTTGGGTATAACATTTCCACAAAGTTATGTTTCCACAATTCTTCGAGAATTCTGAAAATGTTTATAAATCAGTTGTGAGTTTTTTTTTAATTTACAGATATATATAAGACCACATTGAGAGAAATTATCCAATACCAATTAGTATTGTCAATAAACAAACTATGGGGTCTATCCACAAAAGGTCTAATTTTACTGTCTTCGCAAAAACTTGTATGGTGCCAATGTTATACGTTGCCTCACAAAAAAATAAATAAAAGCAATTTGGTTGCAAAGTCACCTATTTCCTAGATTGGTCTAGTGCAGGGGTAGGCAACCTTTGACACTCCAGATGTTGTGAACTACATCCCTTATAATGCTCTTACACTGATAATGCTGGCAAATCATCATGGGAGGTGTAGTCCAAAACATCTGGAGTGCGAAAGGTTGCCTATGCCTGGTCTAGTATATAATTATATCAACAATATTTACTATACACTGCTTTTTACCTGAGTCTAGAAAACCAAGCTGGTTACATAGTCACATTGTAATTTAGTTTGAAAAAAAAGACTCAAGTCAACTCAAAAAAGACTTCAACCTTTAGACCACATCTTTTTACTTGGGTGGTCCAAAAGTTCAGTAGTTGAAGTCATACATACCAGGTTGAATGTTCCAGAGATACCCTCATCATTACAGCTGTACAATGAACAAGCAGTAAACATAATATGACAATACAGCGCACTAGGAGGATCTCTCTCCTTTGTATCACAGCACTTTGAGGACAAATCATGACCCTGACTATTTTTACTTTTTCTTTTGCTCACGACACCACCACACATGGTTTGAAGAATGAGTATCCTTCTTCACTGCTGCATTCTTCTCATTAATTCTTTAACTTATACTGTTTGCCATTGATAGCTCTACATTGTCAACAATTTATATTTCTTCATCATACTTTTGTTGATGAGTAGCTCCTTTACTGCTGAGTTTGAGAAGATAATCAGTGTCAATAGAGCTCTTACAGCTAATTCAAATAAGTCAGATTTTTTAAAAAAAAAGTTGTCTTAAATATTTGACCTGTATGCAAAAAAATAGGGGATGATCTGCTAAATCAAAGAAAATAGAATAACATAGCGTATAACTGTGTTTTAAAGTGAACCACAAATTATTTCTACACAGTGGTTTGTGCACACTTCTTGTTTGTGTTTTGTATTTAAATATTTGACCATTAGTGAAAGTTGTGACATGGGTTCATTTGAAAAATGTATTTCGACATTTGTCTGTAAAAGTCATTATTTAGGACATAAAACATAGTGATTTATAGTAATTCTAACAATAATCAACATTGTTACTGTGAAAGATACATTTAGATTTTGTTCATTTTGCCCTGTGAATATAATATATTATTACACAACTAAATAGTACTTATTTTACTTATTTGGATGCAAGGGGCGCTAAACACATCTAATCAAGGAGAAAAGCTTAATCAACACTGAACTAAATTCCTTCTCTTATATGAGTCCCAGTTATTTTACTGTTAGTTTCATTACTAGTTTTGTCTGATTAATATACTTTGTTATCTTACGTTGCAAATTAGCTGATGGACTAGAATGTTAACAGCAAAGGTGGTTCTGTTTTAATTTCCCAAAACAGAAATGTTCCAACCATACAGGTCAAGCAGCTTCTGATAATAAATGATGTTCTCAGATACTGTATCCATGCATTCAAATAGAGATTTGGACAATCAATAATTCAATGCTCCGTCTGTTTGTATTATGTGGGATATCTCCGTAAAACAAGCTGCAGCCAAATCAGATCTGGCCCATGTCTTAAATTGTAAAAAAATATATATTTTAAGGAAAGCAAATACATAAAAATAAAAAGACAGAAACCACTATAGAGCACCATTATTAATATTTTAGATGGATCATGGCTTGCATTAACTTGGACACACAGCATGTGGGGGAAGGCCCTTGAGTCTTATTATTTATTTTTTCCTTTACAAGGAAAGATTCAGATATAGACTAAACTTGCTTAGCTTCACGTTATTAATGTAGATTCTACAACTTGCAACTAACTATTTAGTGACAGTGATATAAGGAAATGTTGATACTGCAGAATACTTCTGGTGTACCCAGAAATTTCCCGTTTGTACTCTTATAGAATTCCCTGTATTGCTACCATCATAATACTCTAAAAAAACACAATAGTTATTGAAAAGAGGCCACAAAACTACTTTTCCTTTTCTTTACAAACCATCTGTCTTTTATGCTTCTATGCTTTATTCTCATCCAACCCCAAGTTTGTTTATCAAGCTTAATATCTTTATATTCTACTCTCTTTGTCTAGTATTTTCCAATTTCTCCATATTTCACTTTCTATTTTTACCCCTCTATCTACTCTGTCCTTTTGAAGCTCACTCCTTCCTTTCCCTCTAATTGTCTTTCTTCAACACCTTTTCATTCTTTATCTTTTTTTCAGTTTATCTTCTTTTATGTCTCAATTATTTTATTTTTGTCTTCAACACTTTTTATCATCTACCTTATCACCCTTTACCTGTGCCACTCCACAACACATCTGTCAACATCTATCAGTTCTGATTTTGGAGATTCAGCCAACATCACAAACTCAGAAATGCTACATAAATAAACACAAAACATCTGAAACAGACAATGGATGAGCATGTTAATTTTGATTCCTGATTCAAAGTTCCACCTGTGGCTCAAGAATGACACACATAACACCCTTTCCCAGCCGTGTCCTACTTATAAACCTCATCACATTAACAAATCCAGTCAAAACCTCCCAGCAGAAAATACCTATTAAACAGAAGGGTGAGATTTCCTATACTTCCAGAAATCAGAATATTGCTTTATACATTTAAGGGAAAAAGTACAGCTTCCAAATGTTTAAAAATAATGTGACCTAAAACCACGAGTAGCTCAGGTTTGACATATGTTAAATAGTGCATAATTCAAATCTTATATGAAATAATAGCCCAAATGTAATATTTTTGGATGCACTTTTCAAATTATTTAATATTTTAGATTTTTGATAAATTATTAAAATACTTTTTCAAAATATAAAAATATAGAATAATCTATCATATATATCATATTGTAATATTCAAATATTTTTCAAACCGTTAAATAATTTAAAAAAATATCCAAAAATATTAAATCGAGGCCAATAATAATTATATTTGATATAATGCAAGATAATGTATAATTTGCAATACTAATATGTGGTGGGAGAAGGTCATATAACTAAGAATGCTATTTAAACTACAACATTGCTATACTATAATATATGTTTACACATTGGGAACCGTAAGATAATGTACAGCTTACTTCAATAATTAAATTGCTAAATATGATAGCATTACTTAAAAGCGACTGTGTATAACCCCTAAATAGATGATAGAATATTGCATATTGCATAAACTTTGAAATAGAATGCATAATAAAACTTTAGCAAGCACAGAATGGTTATGTGATCTGAAATAGACAATGTTTAAAAAAACAAAACAAAAAAAAAACACAATTGGAATTTTACTGGATAAATACAATACTATTACATATATACAATATGCATCACCCGTAGAGCCCATGCATTCCTGCATTTCCCTTTTTTTTTAACTATATGCTCAATTTTAAGCACAGACTGACAAAACTTCCTGATACCAACATCCTTTTCTACCAATGTTAAAAAGTTTAACACATAAATAAAAATAGAATAGAAAAGCATCAGTCTTATCACAGCTTCTCATATTCTACTTATGGATGCAAAACACAACAACTTGATAACAGGCAGTTTGCATTAAATTGTTAAAACCCGAACGCTTTCAGAAGTCAAAAATAACCAGCATACTTATGTTTTTTGTTGTTGTTTTTTTGGTGGGATATTTCACCCATCATTGTGTTGATTAGGATGAAAGTTAGTTTGATCTGTATTGAAATGCTTGCAAGCTGTTTGGGTTGGCTTAGAATTAAAACAGAGCGTCCGAATTAAATTAAACATCCCTAAGGCTACTCTGTGGATCTAACAACCAGTGAGCATAAATCTTAGAAGAGGCGAGGGGGGGAGGAGAGAGAATTGTACTTCTTCCTGGGCTTGTAATTTGCACTTAAAGTCTTGTTGGACTGTACTTTGCATCTGTCCATCCCAAGGTCCAACTCAATTTTCACTGTTATTTGAAGCTTGTGTCGCAACATTTAAAATTAACTTATAGTACTTTTTTTCTACTCATTAAATGTATCTTCCTAGAGCCAACATGCAGCAAGTCCAAAACTGTCAGCACTGTTTTCCTCACCACCGCTGACTATATTTGAAACTTACATATGTGAAAGAATGCGTCTCACAATGGGACGCAATCATGAATCTGTAAACATAGTGAATGAATCATGAGACAAAGAAAATGGTAAAAATAATAATAATAATAATTTACATTTAAATAAGCCACTCTCTCTGTGCTTGTGTTATATATTGATACAGAACAGAGAGAAAAATATATTTTTTTCTAACAGGACGAAATGTACCATACTAATTATGAATATTTTATATCAAAACACTATTAAGAAGACAATATTCTATTTTCTACATGAGGTTCATTCGATCATTGTGTAATCTGCTTCAGGCTGTGAAATATTCATTTGAGGTTTTTTTGTGCAGCTTTGGCTCTCTCTGAGACTCAGTGGTGTTATTTGGCTATAATCTTACTGTATCATTATATATATTAGTTCTGGATGTTTCACTCCTTCCTTGAACAGCATGTTACACCAATAAAATAAGGAATGCAAGGTTCAAATTGACAAGTTACACAAAAGGCTTACATGTCTCCAAATCACAATCCATCTGCATCTTATAACTTTATATCAGAAATAGTTATTAAGTAGAGCACTTGAGAATACAGGAAAATTATTAAACATATAATACAATAACCCATATTAATATAGCAAATTGAAATATATAGTGCCAGAGCACACTAATGGATAAATCAGCATTTATAGTGGAACATATTTACTAAACCAGATCTCCCAAATTCATAACAAAATCATTTAAAACAACTATTAATTACATGTATAGATACAGTATGTACAAAATAACAAAACACATCAACAATGTAGTTTCTCCAGATATTATTGTGATGCTATTATGAAGATCATTTCAGCAATACCTCATTATAAGAATAAGCATAATAAGATTTTTGGCTATACACTTAATTCTTTATTATAGTTTTTATTAACATTTCTGTGTGCTCGGTAACAAGGTGCTTCACACTACTTGTACCATTTCATGGTGAATGAGGGGTTATAGCTACGCCAGAGAAGTCAATGAGGTTTATACTACATATATTTGGTAAACACTTTTATTCTTATATGCAGCCAGGCATGGAGTTGGAGGGCCTTGCTGATTTTTGGCTATACATGAGCAATCACCCGATTCGTGACCTTAGCTACAGACATACACCACTGATAATGGTATTTCCCCAGCTAAACCAGCATTATTCTAAAAATTATTGCATCCTGAATAACTTATGATGGAGTCACCTGCCGGACAAAGATGTTTTGTTTACTGTCGTCAATTCTTCGGTTAATGATTTGCAATTAAATTTCATCATTCTTTGTTTTCCATAGAGGCAAAAACAGTTGCGTGTTCATAATCAGAGATGAAATAAATATTTCCTACTTTGTTACTGTGCTGGTTATATGAACTACTTTTTAGATTTTTTTAGAGTTCAAAAATGCACTGTTTGGATAGATTAAAGGATTAAGTGAAATTGAAAAGAAAACATTATTTTATGGAAATATAAGAGCAGAACTTGAACAAGAATGCATTATTTGCAATTGGAAGTTTAACAACAATAGTGTATAGTCGGAGAGGGCTAAGATCTCTATAAAGTATGAAAAGGTTAAAGGAACACTATAGGGTCAGGAACACAAGCACGTATTCCTAACCCTATAGTGTTTAAAACACTGTCTAGCCCTGTTGGCCCCCTTGCGCACCTATAAATATACAAAAATCTTCCCTTTTTTCTAGTCTGCTGCTGCTGGCCCAGCTCTTGATCTGCCTGCTTGGGTGACTTAATCAGAAGTGGTGATCTTAGACAGTCACAATGATTTCCCAAAAGAAAGCATTCGATTGGCTGAGCTTGTCAAGGAGGCAGATCAGGGGCAGAGCCAGTATGATTGAAACACAGCCCTGGCCAATCAGCATCTCCTCACATAGATGCATTGCATCAATGCATCTCTATGAGGAAAGTTCAGTGTCTCCATGCAGAGGGTGGAGACACTGAATGTCAGTGCTGCTCACTGTGCAGCACTACCCCAGGGAGCCCCTGTAGTAGCCATCTGAGAAGTAGCCAGTGGAGGTATTTATCTTTTAAAAAGTAATTCATGACACATTGAAGGGTTAGAAAGGGTAAATCCCCAAATTATCTTGAGACATTTTCTGTCTGACCTTCTCATTGTGTCATTATTTACTTTAAGAAAGTTGAAATAAACAAAGTACACGTTAGACTAATTTGGATCTTCATTGAATTGGAAGTCAAGACCCAGCAGTATGGTTGCTGCACCAACTATTGAAATTTTCTAATGCAGTTACTAGCAGTGACTGGAAACAGCATTGTTAAGGGATCCCAGACAGCTGAGGTGGAATTTATACTTATCTTTAAGAGTAAAAGGAATACAAGTTTTAGCAAAATTAGGAAACGATAAAATTAGATGAGCCTTTTGATTAATTTGTTTAGGAACCTGTGTTTAGCACAACTGGAATGGTCAGTTAGAATGAATTTATTCACATTCTGAGTCGTTGATTTAGTTCTTTACAACATCCTGATTTTACAATTTCTGTTTAACTGTCCACCCGAGTAAAGATTTATTGTGCATATAAAATGGAAAGCATAGAATATATTTAGAATATTAAAGTAAAATTAACAAAATATCCTTCCATATAGTAAGTGTTCTTTTAGATACATTCATTAATTTCAGTATTTCTGGTAGTTGTATAGGCATCCTAAAATATGCATGGTTTGTTAGAAAAGTTCTGTTTTGATTGTCTTAATGCTTTTGTTTATAGAATGTAAAGTAGATTAGTAAAACATATAAAATATGTTTTTGTCAAGTAATTAGTAGTGGTCAAACAATATACTCCATTTTACTTATTTGTTGTTAGACGAATATTTTTGGATAAACGTTTAACATATGTAATATTTTGAAAATTGCTTTACTATTCTAATATTTTGATAGTTTTATATTTCGATATATATTGTTTATATGTGATATAATTTTTGATAATTTCATACTTTGAAATAATCCATTTAAAAGTTTGTCCAAAAATATTACATATTTTTAAAAGCTTATCCAAATGTATTAAATTGAGGACACAGTTAGTAATACCTTTATTTTTACTGTTAGCACAAGATAGCAACCATCTATGCATATTGAATATATAAAATTGCAGGGCATTTCTAAAAGGTTTGAAAAGAGAAAAGTAGGCTATTTTCTAAAAGCATTACTGAGATAAATGATGGAAATCAAACTGATTCTACTGATTCTACTAGTTTCTACTTCTTTTAGAATGATGTCAAACTATTTAATTTAATTTTAAAACTTAAATTTCACCTGTTGACCATGAGGGCCAACAGAACAATGGGATATATTTAGGTCTCCGAAAGATTGTGTTCTTACATTCACTCATTCTGGATCAACTTACCGTACTTATTTTATCACTTCAACTCACTTCAAGTTTTTATGATTGTGAAATTATCTTCATAAATATACCAAGGTTGATGTATGGCGCTTGTTCTTAAAACGTAAAAAAACACATTTATTTAGAAAAAAAAACTTGAAGCTATAAAGTATGCCATCCTGAGTACCTTATAACCACCCGAGTATCATCTCAAAATCATTAACATACAAGGTATTGAAATTAGCAATTAAGTTATTACAATGTCTTAGGGAACAATCGCTCTAAAAATTCTCTTGTTAGTTAATAACACCCTATTAATTCTGTCGTTAGTTTTAGAATTAATGAATGCACAATACTCTGGTGAAATGTTTTTTGTCTTGGTACTCTCATTAAACAATGCTGATAATTTACAACATGAATTGCAAAAGATATAAAGTAACAATTCTCACAAAAAAATTGGGTTCAACAAATCACATTCCGTTTCCACAAAAGGCATATATAAGCTTGTCCTTCTAAAGTGCAAAGTATAACTAGACATTACCTGTGATGAATATATTTAGAACTAGTAGGAATGCATTCCCCAAATAGTGATTTATTAGTAACGTTTATAACTTTACAAATAAATGTCCAAATTAGAACTATTTAAGAGAAATGCGCACAAATCTAATTGACAAAAAAAATAACGACGTAATGTCTTAATGTCAATGATGTGCTGTTGCCAATCAGTTAAAAATATATTTTCTTTATTCCAATTGAGTTAAAAACAATTCTTCACAAAAAGACAAACAATGAACGGCGATCAAAGATTAACGTATTTCATAGAAAATGGACTTCCACAAGTACACAAGTTCAATTGTGGACGGGTTTTGGGGCTGCAGGTGGCCCAGTCACTGGATACCCCAGCTGGTATAGATCAGATAAGCTCAACTACAGCAACCTGTTAGGATCTGCCTGTCTAGAAACAATTAGCTCCCACATAGAACATTATATTATATTGCACGAAAAGGCTCTCAATAAGTAAATAAATAAAAAAAATCAATACAGCCAGAAAACAATTGTACCCAGCATACAAGAAGAAAACAAACTAGAATGAGACAAAAAGAGAAAACAAAAAGAAAATCCATCTGCATTCAAACAAGTCCATTGAATGCATGACTAAATCAGTCAGGAAATCAATCGTGAAACTCTATCAACCCTTGAAGTATCCACAATCCTATACTTAACAATATAGTTATTCTCTTAGCCACATTTGATGATGTCACAAAAATATGCAAGGATAGTTATTAGTAAGTGATTGGATGGTTCTAGAAGTATGTGTATAAAACTAACCAGCATAGTAAACCTTTATGACCCAAACTCTTGATCTCTAATGATCTAGACCATCCCAGTAATGAAAGGGGGAGTGTTGCCTAAATGCTAGAATGCTTCCAAAGTTTAAAAGGCACAATAGGTCTGGAAAACATATATGTGGGTCTACATGATGACAACAGGATCACATTCCAACCTCAGCTTGCATCTACCAGAATGTGATGTGGACAATATTCTATAATAACTACCTGTATAAACCAAACTAACTTAACAAATATATATATTAAAAATATATAATAAAAATAAAAGACCAAAGCTTAATAAATATACAAAACATCCTAGTCCAAGTTTAAACCTTTAGGAGTTCTTGTTTGGAGAGTAAAAATCCAAAACATTTCTCTTTTGCGTAACAAATTAAAACGATCACCACCTCTTAAAGGTCTTGGGACCTCCTTGGGGATAAGTCTAATTGGATAAGGAATGCTGCAATTCACATATACAGTAAAATGACAAACATTATTTTGGGGGGAAATAAAGCACCATTTGGCGATCTTCCAAAACTTTAGATGTACTTGTTATATATCAAAAATGTCTTTGGACTGGTTCATCGAAATCACATTCCTTTTATTCAACACACAAATGAATTGGTATGTCCAGGATTTACCTGTGGAGTCTTATTCAAAAACTAAGATTTCACAGATAACTTCTAGATGGATTAATTTGTTAGGGGGTGATTTAAAAGGAACTGAATTCAGACAAACTGGTGCAAACTAAATTTAAGCCTACTATCTAACTATGCATGTTGGCTGAATATGTTAAAAAAAAATACACATTTAACATAGTATTATTTATCACACTATTTTATATAAGTAATATTTATTCATAAATTCACACATGTTCATTTATTATTATTATTATTTCGTAATTACATAGTTACATAGCTGAAAAGAGACTTGCATCCATCAAGTTCGGCTTTCCTCACATTTGTTTTTTGCTGTTGATCCAAACGAAAGCAAAATAAAACAGTTTGAAGGACTTCCATTTTTGCAACAAGCTAGGAAAAAAATTCCTTCTTGACCCCAGAATGGCAGTCAGATTTATCCTTGGATCAAGCAGTTATTACTCTACATTGAAAGATTATATCCTTGAATATTCTGTTTTTGCAAGTATGCATCTAGTAGCTGTTTGAACATCTGTATGGACTCTGATAAAACCACTTATTCAGGCAGAGAATTTCACATCGTTATTGTTCTTACAGTAAAAAAAACCTTTCCTTTGCCTTAGACAAAATCTTCTTTCTTCCAGTCTAAATGCATGTCCTCGTGTCCTATGTAAAGTCCGGTTTGTGAATAGATTTCCACACAATGGTTTGTACTGGCCCGAATATATTTGTATAATGTTATCATATCCCCTCTCAGGCGACGTTTTTCTAAATTAAATAGGTTTAAATTTGTTAACCTTTCTTCATAGCTGATATGTTCCATTCCATTTATTAATTTTGTAGCCCGCCTCTGCAATTTTTCTAGTGCCATAATATCCTTCTTTAGAACTTTGATTTTGTCTTGTTAGTACATGCACACCAGACCTGTTTACATACAGAAATGTTATTTTCAGATGAAAGCTTGCAAGTTAAAATGTGGATTTATATGGTTAAATGTAGAGTTATATGTTGAGATGTTTACACATTGAGATGAAAAGTTTTGTATTTAGGTTGTTCATCAAGTTGTGCAGTGAATTCAAAGGTAGTTTCAAAATTTAGACCTCATTTTAAATTGAAAAAACAAAAACCTGCAATTCTCATATGCTTTCAATTTTGCTATTTTGGCCCAAAATTGTAAGTCAATTCCCCACAATTTACTCTTTTTTTGAATAACCACAGAAATGTTACTTTGGAGGTTTTGTAATTCAAGATGAAGGTTAAAAAATTGAATCTTTAAGATGAAGGTTTATTTATTGAGATTAGAGGGCCAACATTCAGAGTAGGATTTGACAGGTAGGGAAATAACTTACTTGTTAGTAGTTCATTTTTTGTTGTTGCAGGTACATATTATACCTGAGTCTTGGGAAAAGCATCATGGGTAATCATGGGTAATTTCACAAAAGAACAACAAGTAAAAAGAATGGAATTTTATTTTCAAACCTGAGACAGCTGTTTGGTAAGTGGATAACTCAAGAAATTCCCAGTTTAATTATCTGCAATGTTTGCCCAACCTTTCGGCTACCGATTATTTCCTGTAGGGTTATCTGAAAGACTGGGTGTACATGAACAAACAACATGCACTTGAGCGGCTCAAGGAGAATATCTCTGCAGAGCCTCAAACATAAACTAATGTTATGACCAATGCAATCAAAAGCGCCCGACTTTGCGAGGTGGCAAATGGAGCTCATTTACAAGATGTAATCTTCTGTACCTATTTAAACAAATCTCCATATGTTAAGCATTCATTGTATGTAATGGCATGGAAATTGGTTCATTAATAAGAAAAATTATTGACTCCTCAAACAGTACTATGAATGTTGGCCCACACTGTACATGAAAGAGAAACTGTAACTTTTCTAAAATCTTCACAATTGATTAAAGTATTGAAAATATCACCACCTATAATTTATTAGCCTTTGGTTAATATGACACTCGAATTTAAAAAAAAAAAAAATCATTTTTTTTTTTTAAAGACGTCACGTAAAAAAAAAAAGACAACTGATGAAGACATATTAGCAAAACACGTCTATAGACAGGGCATACAATTCTAATATCAGCTGTGTTACACAGAATTTAAAAAAAGATCGTAAGACACAGACTAAATAGTTTGGGTGCGGGTCACCAATGGTTCAGCAGAGATCAGAGGGCACAATTTTTAAAAGATTATTTCCTTAGAACTTGATACACAAATTCTCAACCTAAGTCGTGGGGTAATTTATAAGAGGAGTAATATATTTAATCAATTGTCCTGGAATGTCGTGTAGCTAGAATATGAGTCGTAATGAGAAGGCTATTCAATTAAAGTCTCAATCCAGGTAAGCCACCTTTTATCAAAAACTGAGCTTTCACTTAATTGAAAATAAACACCCCTTTCCATATTATATTGATATTTAAATTGTGAAAGGACCTGATAACAACTAGGGACAGTTTGTTGTAACCAATGCCTTGATATGACTATTTTATAGATATCTTATTGTTAGTGGAAATCTGGACAAATTGAAATGAAACAGAGCTGTTGTAAAATCAAGATTCCAGTCCTCCAGAACCAAACAGCAAATTTATTTTATTACCATAGACCATAAAGGTCTAATCAATGTACAGTCCCACTAAATATGCTTTGAACTACCCTCTGCACGATGACATCTCCAACATAACATTGAATTATTAGAATGAATTTTATTTAAAACATTTGGAGTCAGATGCCATTAATGCATTATCTTATAGTGGAGTTCAACAATATTTAGACAGTGAATTGATTTTTTCATTCCTTGTATAGATTTAAACCACATATCAGGCTGTGTAATGTAACCAATAACCTGGTCTCAACTTTTCCATGCTCTAGGCTTAACTTCCTCCTCCTCAAGGGTCATTTGCAATATGCTATTGATCGAAGTGTAGCTTTATTTTTAAATAAATCATATTTTTTTTTTACTTAAAGGATCACTATAGGGTCAGGAACACAAACATGTATTCCTGACCCTATAGTGTTAAAACCATCATCTAGCCCCTCTGGGCCCCTCATGCCTCCATAAATATAGTAAAATCTTACTGTACTCAAGCCAGAAGCTGTAGATCTGCATGCTGTTTGCCTAAAAAAAAACAAGCAGTCTGCTGACATCATCAGAAGTGGTAGCCTTAGGATTGGCTAAGACTGACAAATAGACAGATCAGGGGCAGATGCAGCATGATTCAAACACAGCCCTGGCCAATCAGCATCTCTTCATAGAGATGAATTGAATCGATCAATCTCTATGAGGAAAGTTCAGTGTCTGCATGCAGAGGGTGGAGACACTGAATGTTTAGATGCATTTTAGGTAGTCATGACCCAGGATGGATCTCTAACAGCCATCTAAGGAGTGGACAATGACGTTATCACTAGGCTGTAATGTAAACATTGCATCTTCTCTGAAAAGACAGTGTTTACAGCAAAACGCCTGAAGGTAATGATTCTACTCACCAGAACAAATTCAATAAGCTGTAGTTGTTCTGGTGACTAAAGTGTCTGTGACAGATTCATCTGTATTGCTGGTTCGTCTGTTTCCCTTTGTTTCGCTGAATTTCCTGTTCGTATGCCCCTGTTCGTGTGATTACAAAATACCAATTGAAACTACCGAACGAACGACCACCCAGGAGAGGAGTGTGCTGCTGGTTAACCTCTTGGCCCCAATTAGAACGTGTGGTTAACCGCAGACACCTCTCCATTCCATTCGTACGGGTGGTCATCGTTCACATGTCGACCATGAGGCAGCGGCCATTTTGGGACACGAGGAAGCGTAGCGGTGTTCGGTACAAATCCTATGGAACTGAAAACGGACACTTTAATCTACCGAACACCGCTGGAAGCTGCTGCCCACCTTCTATTTCGGCGAGGCGCACGAACGCCGGTCATTCGGGAGTTTTTATACATTCGTATGGACCTTTACCCAGATAGCCGTCCCATGGAGTCATTCGTATACCGAAGGATTGGTGAAAGACTTTGACTTCATGGCGATTCGACTAGATACATCGGATCTGAGCGCTATTCGGTAGAAATATGCACTCAAATCCAGGCTGTCTGGGGATACGTTACACGAACTATATTCATTCGGTATTTCCTCAGTTATATATTTTAATGTATTTTTCGTACTGTATTTTAAAATGGCGATTGTCTCTATCCTGGGAGATAATTAGGTTTCTTCCTAATTATCTCCGGGGTAGAGAAGAAGGGTTTATGGGAAAGATGGGAAGGGCTTATATTGAAGCCACTGCGATTGGCTACTGTCCAATATGTTTTACAGTCTTCCACAAGGTCCCCTCGGGGAGTGTCCACCTTGTGGAGACCTGCATAAATACCGGGCAGGTAGCCCCCATTAAACAGAACCTTATTTGACCCTCAAGACGGAGCTTGGTCTCGTTTGTGGGGGAATTATTACTGGGACAGCGCTTTTGTTATTTTTAGCTGTGGAAGGCGTTCGACTGTTTTGCTGATCGGGAGTTGCTGTGTTCGTGAACTTCGTTCGGGAGTTTGGCAGTCGGCTGGATATAAACTGCATTTCTGGAGAGGGGGATTATTCACTAAACGGCAGCTTCATCTACCTGGTGGTGAGTGTCGTAACAATTGGTGGCAGCGGTGGGTTGAATCCTACCGCCCAGAAGGCCAGCTACACATCCCAGGTTGGAAATGCAGTATGAAGAGTTAAGGCGTGCTACCCTTAAAGATATATTGGAATGCAGAGGACGATCAGCGAGTAATCTCAAGAAAAGGGAGATTATTGCCATATTATTGGAAATGGATGCAGCACAGGGAACGGGAAGAGCTGATGTGCCTGGCATACTGGAGTTAACACCCGAGGAGATACAATTTAACCGGGCAGTTCAGATCAGGCTGGCACACTTTGGCCCCAACCCCGCAGCAGATATTGTGGTTCAAGTGCAAGCAGCAGTAGCAGCACAACAGGCGCTTCAGGGAAGAGGAGCTGCAGCAGCTGAGGTACCCTATAATAATAATGGAAGGAGGAAGGTACCCTTTGCTGCATTTAGAAATTTTGTAGAAGCCGAAGGAGAGATTGATGGGTTCCTGGCTGATTTTGAAAGGCAATGTGCCTTACACCAGGTACCCGCAGAAGAATGGGTCACCATCCTCTCTGGGAAGTTATCCGGCCAGGCCAGTGAGGCGTTTCGGGCCATCCCAGAGGAGGAAATTACCAGCTACAGGGCAGTGAAAGATGCCCTTTTGGCCAGATACGCTGTAACCCCTGAGGCGTACCGGCGGCGATTCCGGGACACTAACAAACAAGCTGGCGATTCTTATGTGGAGTGGGCATGCCGAGTACACCGCACCACAGCCCACTGGATGGCAGGGTGCCAAGCGGTAACTGGGGAAGAAGTGCTGCAAGTGTTTTTGTTGGAGCACTGCTTTGATCGCTTACCTGCAGGAGTCAGGGAGTGGGTTAGGGACCGCAAACCCGCTACCTTACCCGAAGCTTCTCGTCTGGCTGATGAGTACACTGATGCAAGGAAACTGGACCAGACAGCAACCAAGGTCCCTACCCGAGTGGAGTACAAACCAGCAGCCCCTCCAACCACTGCAGTGTATCAACACCCAGCGCAACGCACCCCCACAATGCCAACAGAGAACAATTATGTTCAGCCAGCCCGGTTCAACGCCCGGGATTACTCACAGCCTATCCGGTGCTATGGGTGTAAACAGTTGGGGCACAAGAGACCGGAGTGTCCATTGAATAATTCCAGCCAAGCCCAGTCGTGGAGAAGACCAGCCGGCGGAAATCAGCAGCCACCCCAACCTTCCGCTCACTGCCTTGAGCAGGAGGAATTTTGGGGTATACTACACGAGGCGGATCCAGTACAAGCAGCGCAGCAGGATAACCGTCAACAGCACAGGCAGACCGTTAAACTAAATGGCAAAGCAGTAACTGGTCTGAGAGACACCGGAGCCACTATGACCTTGCTCCAAAAGAACCTTGTTTCAGAACACCAGCACACTGGAAATACTGTGGCAGTGAGGGTAGCGGGAGGTGCAGTGTTCCGCCTGCCTGTTGCCCGGGTTCATTTGGATTGGGGAGTGGGCTCTGGACACGTGAATGTGGGGGTCATGAAAGACTTACCTGCTGATGTTTTGCTTGGGAATGACTTGGCCCCTTTGGTTTTCGCTTATGCTCCAATGGGACCTGCTGATATCAACCCAGTGACTACCCGTGCCCAGACCCGTGCTGCTGGAACCAGCCCACCTGCTGCTGAGACCCAGGTAAGACCCGATTCCCCGACTGGTACCCTAGAACAGACCTTTGTTAGCTGGGATTCCCCAGAGGAGTTTGGGAGGGAAACCCAGACAGATTTGACGCTCCAGAAGTATAGGGACAGAGCGGATACTGGAGAGGAAGGAGTAGATGGGGAACGGTATGAGTGGGTGGGGGACAGGTTGTATAGGATCCCCAAGCTTTCCCCGAAAAGTGTTGCCCCCCCGCCGAATCGACAGCTGGTGGTGCCCGCAAAATACCGGCAGGAGATTCTGCGGATAGGGCATGATGTTCCGCTAGCTGGACATCTAGGTTCTCACCGCACAGCCTATAGGATCATGCAGAACTTCTTTTGGCCAAACTTTAATCAGGCTGTGCGGATATATTGTAGTACGTGTGACACATGTCAACGGGTAGGAAAGCGGGGGGACCACCCAAGAGCTAGGCTTATGTCTATGCCTATCATTGGGGAGCCCTTTGCCCGCATAGCCGTTGACATTGTGGGTCCACTGGCCAGGGCTAGTCCATCCGGTAAGAAATATATTCTCACCGTGGTGGATTATGCCACTCGCTATCCAGAGGCAGTAGCGCTGTCTAATATAGAGGCAGAGACAGTTGCTGATGCCCTGGTTAGGATTTTTACCAGAGTCGGGTTCCCTAAAGAGATTCTCTCTGACCAGGGAACCCAATTCACTGCTGTGCTCACTCAGCAACTGTGGAAGGTGTGCAGCATTAAACCGCTGCTTAGCTCACCTTACCATCCACAGACTAACGGTCTCTGCGAGCGATTTAACGGTACCCTCAAACAGATGTTAAGGACCTTTTCTGACACTTGCAGAGACTGGGAGCGATTCCTGCCTCATCTGTTGTTTTCCTACAGAGAGGTGCCTCAGGAATCTACTGGGTTCTCCCCCTTTGAGTTGCTATATGGGAGAAGGGTCCGCGGACCCCTAGATCTCATTAGAGGCCACTGGGAGGGGGAGACAGAGCAGGAAGGGACCCCCATAGTACCGTATGTTCTGGAGCTCCGGGACCGCATGGAGAAACTGTCTCTAATGGTAAGGGAGAATCTCCAGGTGGCTCAGGGGAGACAGAAGAGATGGTACGATCGGGGTGCCCGACAGCGAGTCTTCCAGGTTGGGCAGAAAGTGTTAGTGCTCAAACCTGTGAAGGCGAACAAGATGCAGGCATCTTGGCAGGGCCCGTATAAGGTGTTAGCGCAGGTATGTGATACTACCTACCTTATAGCCAGCTGTTCAGATGAAAGGATCCAGCGATCCTTCCATGTGAACATGCTAAAGGAGTATCAGGAGAGACCGGAGAATGTCGCTGCAGTATGTGCCCCTGCTGCAGATGATACAGAAAGTTTACCCTTACCAGATTTGTTAGAGAGGGACTCCCAGACGGATCTTACTAGTCTGGTACAGCTAGGGGACAGATTGAGCTCCACCGAGAAGGACCAGGCAAGACAGCTTCTGTGGGAGAAGCAGGCGACGTTCTCCCAAGAACCTGGCTACACTACCCTAGCTGTACACAAGGTAGAAACCCCTGGACAGAACCCTCTGCGACAACCCCCTTACCGTATCCCTGAAGCAGTCCGGGAAGGAATGCGGAAGGAGATACAGGAGATGACCCAGCTGGGGGTCATTGAACACTCCGATAGCCCTTGGGCCTCGCCTGTAGTCCTGGTGCCCAAGAAAGATGGGACCACCCGGTTCTGTGTGGACTACAGGCGTCTCAATGAGCGGACCACCACTGACGCCTACCCGATGCCCCGGGTAGATGAATTGTTAGATCGCATTGCCAGGGGACGCTATCTGACCACCATAGACCTGTGCAAAGGCTACTGGCAGATTCCCCTGGCTGAGGATGCTATCCCCAAGTCGGCCTTCGTCACCCCATTTGGCCTGTACCAATTCAAGGTCATGCCATTTGGGATGAAGAATGCCCCGGCTACCTTCCAGCGTATGGTGGATAGACTTCTTGATGGATTCCAGGAATTTGCTTGTGCATACCTGGATGACAGTGCGATCTACAGTGGGTCCTGGGAGGAACACCTGGTACATGTAGGGGTAGTACTGGACAAAATTCGGGCCGCTGGCCTGACATTGAAGCCAGAGAAGTGCCATTTAGGCATGGCTGAAGTGCAGTACCTGGGTCACAGAGTGGGGTGTGGGAGCCAGAGACCAGAGCCAGCCAAGATAGAGGCAGTAGCTAACTGGCCCACACCTATCACTAAGACCTATCACTTAGCCTTCCTAGGGACAGCAGGGTACTATAGACGCTTTGTCCCCGACTACAGCACTATTGCTAAACCCCTGACTGACCTGACAAAGAAAAATCTCCCTAAGCAGGTCCTGTGGTCTCCAGCTTGTGAAGCTGCGTTTCAAGCACTCAAACAAGCTCTTGTGAATGCCCCTGTCCTGGCTGCCCCAGTCCCTAACAAACGTTTTCTAGTCCATACAGATGCTTCCATGTATGGACTGGGGGCTGTGCTGAGCCAGGTCGGGGAAGATGGAGGAGAGCACCCTGTCGCATATCTCAGTAGAAAGCTGTTACCCAGAGAAGTGAGTTATGCGGCAGTGGAGAAGGAATGTTTGGCCCTGGTGTGAGCATTGAAAAAATTAAGCCCGTACTTATATGGACAGGAAATCTCCCTTGTGACGGACCACAATCCCCTTGTCTGGCTCAACCGGGTCTCAGGAGTAGTGATGTACCGAACGGTTCGCCGGCGAACGGTTCCTGGCGAACATAGCATGTTCGCGTTCGCCACGGCGGGCGAACATATGCGCGGTTCGACCCGCCCCCTATTCGCCATCATTGAGTAAACTTTGACCCTGTACCTCACAGTCAGCAGACACATTCCAGCCAATTAGCAGCACACCCTCCCTAGCAGACCCTCCCACC
>OW240922.1:95106211-95132516 GCA_933207985.1 Pelobates cultripes | reverse complement strand
TGTCAAAGCGAGCACTTAATTATAGTCTTCTGTATGTACCCAAGTAATGCTTTTTTTTTTTTGCATTTTTTTTCTATATAAATAAATTATATATTTAACTGGCTATATTGTATTGCAGGGATCACTCAGAATATTTGTTACAATTTTGATAAAATAGAGTTATTTCTAATCTATATATTTCCCCATCCAGAATTTCCACGCTTGATCCAAATCGATTGCTATAACACTTTGCATTAGTCTTAACAAATTACTAATTTAAATAATTTGCTCTAGAACCTTTAATTGACATATGTACTAGATAGATAGATAGATAGATAGATAGAGAGACAGACAGATTGTATTTATCAGCTAATAAACAGATTCTTGAAGAACCCACAGTACACCTGACACAATAAACAAACATGAAAGCTTGGCATGCTCCCAGCTCAGCAACACACACAAACGCTACATCCTGTCTTATCAAAATCCCAGCCCAGATATTTCTCCAGTGTTAAATAGTTATATTGTATTTGCAGTTCTGGATGTCTACATTTTATAACTTTCTGTTTATTTTGCTGGTCTCCAAAGAATCCTGGCAACTAACAAGGAGAGCAAAATTGTTACCAAGGAAAATTATAAACAAGTATACACAGGTTTCAGTCAGTAGACTGTGTGTCAGAAATTATTATCATTATTATCAATTATTATTATACTACCAAAAAATGTTTGGTTTAAAACCACACTAAAGCTGACTCCTCCACAGTAAAGCCACCTATGTGTTGATCATTTTAATAACACAATGTAGGTATACTCGTTCACAACTTTATTGCACCTATCACTTAGCCATACTTTCTATGACTAAGTGATATGAAACAAAGAAATAAAAAAAGCAGATGTGACACAGTTACAATAATAACATATTTGTTTTACTCTATTGAATACCTGTACCAAAGCAGGTGTTAAATGTTACCCAAGTCCACGTCCCAGGCCACATATGTCAACACAAGGTCATACCCCATCACACATGTGTACGAATAAGTCCATGCCCCATCCCAGATATGTCCACACAAGACCATACCTTATCCTGTCCAAACAGGTCAATGCTCTATCCCACCTGTGTGTAAATAGGTCTATATCCCATCACATATATTTCCAAACAGGTCCATACCCAATTCCACATGTCCATACAAGACCGTACCATAGAATTATTGTGCAACACCTCTGCCCCTTTAATACATTAGTTCTTTATTTTGTTTGTTCTGTATGCAAGGTGTCACCTTTTATGTATTGTTCGTACAGCAGGAGAATAAATTGGCCAGCATTAGCTATGCATTTAGTGATTTGTTTCTGTGACACAGCAGGGGACAAATAATTCTGACTATCCCTGAGTTTGCTATTTAGTGATGAAGAGATCTGAACGCTCTCTGCACATTATTTAAACATGAGTAAACAGTTTGGTTGACATTTCAAGTAGAGGAGACCACAGTATCAGCGGGGAAATAAACACAATTTGTCTTAAGAATCCACCCAGTCACCAGAATAACTTATTCAGTCATCTTTCATTCCATTATTTTTTTATGTAACATCTATTTCCACTGAAAGCAAATTACAAAGTCTCTCTGGAGAGAGTGCGGATATGTGTTGTTACATATCAAATTATTGATTTCCTGGTCTCTGTCCTCAAACTTTTGAATTCTAAAAAGTAACCTATATTCATGAACCCATCACATCTCACAGGGTATTGTTTTTAAATTTGCTTTTGCTGACGCGGTTTATTAAATCTTTCTAAAGTCATCAATAGTTTGCAATTCGATTTGACAAAGGTTTCATTTTTATACAAGGTTACAAAATGGTGCTTTCAGCATTCTTTTTTCCTTATATTTAACCTTATAAATATCCGACAAGAAAATTTTAAATTTTTGGTCTTTCTCACTAAAATAATAAATAAATAAAAAATCAAGAAAAAAAAACATTAATTGAAGGGATATTTAGTTATCCAAAGAATCAAAATGTTGTAAAGGCTACCCATTGGTGGCTGAAATAAAGACTCATTGGTGGGTAAGAAGTCTTCGTGATTTTGTTTTTTTTTTTAGTATTGACTACGAGTGATTAAGTTGATGTCGATTGACATCTTTCTGCATACTCTCAGCAATATATGACTAGACACCAGCATTTCCCAGGTGCCATCATTCTCTGTTATTGAACTGAGCTGGCAGTTGATTAATAGTGTGATAAAGTACTTTATAAGTGAATAAATGAAATAATATAGAATTTTTGGAGTAAACTGAGACATTCATGTAAACAATGGGCTAATCAATGACTTTGTATTCTACATGCCAGGCTAAAAATACACAGTAACCAATTATTAGCACGTGCATCTCAAAGATGGGCAAACCTTCTCCAGTTTTATTTGCAAAATTGTATCAAAATGGTCCAGAGTATTGTGTTCCAACCAACATTTTTATGGAAAAACTGTAAAGGGATAATTTGCTGTAAAAAAATAGAAAATACTAAGAAATAATGCAAAACTAAAAAAAGGATTATCTTTTGTCCCTGATTATTGTGATTTAGTGGTTTGAACATCAAAAAACAAACAAACTAGGAATTGCTGATAATGACAAGAGATTTGCAATTTGTTTTTTTTTGTTTTTTGTAAATTTTATTTATGTTGTGGAATCATACATTAATGTCAGGCAAAGACACATTTTGATATTATAAAGTTACATAAATCCATCCATTGTATCCGCCCAGTGCACATAGTGAAATTATGTCTCCAAAGAAACCTCGCTGGTAGGTTTTAAATCAAAACAGACAAGCTTGAATAATCCTCATACCAATCAATAATTTGTTTATTTTCATGTAAATTCTCTTGACACTTCTCCGTAGTTCCCGGACTAAAAAATAAAACACATGTAATCACATTTCCTTTGCTCTTTTTGGCTAAAATTAGCTAAAAAACTGCTTCCTGATTGTCAATTTGAAACAGTACAAAATTTACACATCTGAAACACTGAAACATAACTCATCATTTCACTCACCTGTAATTTAGATACAAATAAGACTTATTGTCAGCTCAGACTACTAATTTATAATCTTTTTTTTTTTTATTCTGCATTCAATCACATTTTTCACTTGAAAACCATATTTTTGTTATTCATTATATAATAAAGCACAATCTATTATATGAGGTATAATGTAGTTATTATATAATAAAGCTCAGAGATAATTTTACAGTACAAAACATTAGTTAAAGGACCACTATAGTGCCAGGAAAACATACTCGTTTTCCTGGCACTATAGTGCCCTGAGGGTGCCCCCACCCTCAGGGTCCCCCTCCCGCCCGGCTCTGGAAAGGGAAAAGGGGTTAAAACTTACCTTTTTCCAGCGCTGGGCGGAGAGCTCTCCTCCTCCTCTTCTGCCCGTCGGCTGAATGCGCACGCAGCGGCAAGAGCTGCTGGCATTCAGCGGTCACATAGAAAGCATTTATAATGCCCATAGACTGGCGTGCTCTCACGTGAAAATCACAGTGAGAAACGCAAGCGCCTCTAGTGGCTGTCAATGAGACAGCCACTAGAGGGAATGGGGGAAGGCTTAACCCATTCATAAACATAGCAGTTTCTCTGAAACTGCTATGTTTATGAAAAAATTAGTTAACCCTAGCTGGACCTGGCACCCAGACCACTTCATTAAGCTGAAGTGGTCTGGGTGCCTAGAGTGGTCCTTTAATATTTCCAGGGCGGGTGCGACCGCTAGGGAGGAAATGCCAGTTTCCTATCAGACTGGGTAGAGGAAATAGAAGATCCCCTACCGCAGTCCACTCAGCCATACTACATGAGGGAGGTTAGCTGGAACAGGAGGGAAGAAACCACAAAGGTGGAGAGAGACCATAAAGGGACAGTGTAGAAGAGAGAAACCACAAAGGGGGGAAAAACCATAATGGGACATTGGGTTGGAAGAGAAACTGCAAAAGAACAGGGGAAAGAGACCATAAAGGATCAGGGGTGAGACAAACCATAAAGGGATGGGGAGACCACAAAGGGACAGGGAAACAGGCACACAGAGGGCTGAGGGGGTAAAAAAACACTCAGAGGGGCTTGGGATGACAAAGAGATACACATAAGGCTGAGGGGAGAAAGAGACCCACAAAGTTGCTGGTCGGGAGAAAGAGACTTACAAAGGAACTGGGGTAGAAAGAGACACACAAACGGGCTGATGGAAGAAAGAGACACACAAAGTTGCCAATTTTTGTTTTTGGTGAGATGGTGCAAGTAGCTGGTCTTGCCTAGGGTGCAAAATAGTCCTGCACCGGCCCTGTACATTTTACAAATATATCCAACAACCAAATCACATGACATTCTACCTTTTGACTTTCAGAAACATTCTTTATTGTTCACTATTTTGGTATGGCAAAATGGGAAAAAGTGAAAGTAAAGTTGATATATTGTTGTATGTGTAATATAATCTTAAAAGAAAAATAGCTTGGAGTAAAATTTTGATCACAATAAGATTAATCTGTTAAAATATTTGCAATGAACTGGTGAATATTTCTGTGCTGTGCACAGTAAGTAAAGCATAACCTGCTTATTGAATCCTTCATTTAATGGAGTTCTTATTCAGTTAAGATTTGAGATACTGTTTACTTTTGCAAGATTATACATCACCACTTAAATCACGATCATTTCAGAGACAGCATTGTTTGATTCTTTGCACAGTGCTACTCTGTGAAAGGCACAACAATGAAAAGCTATTGAATTTTTCATAGAGAAAAATGTACTTTTCTTTAAAGTAATATCATTGGTTTGAATTGAAAACCCTTGTAAAAGTGTTCTTATTTGTGAACAAATGGTTGTTTCTCGTGCTGCAGGAATAAGAAGCATTGGGAAGTAACAAGAATTATAAATATTTATTCCCTCTGCTCTCTTCGGCTCCTGACTTTCTGAAGAGAGATAACAAAGAGGCTCGATAACACAGCAAACAATGCTTCCAGTGAGAGGGAAACACAGAATCTGGTAAGGAACATTAACTGATGAAGACTTTATTCACCTAATAAAAGGCCATAAAGACTTGATGATATTATTAGTATTATGTTATTATTTATATAGTGCTAACACATTCCGCAGCGCTTTACAGTGGGTGGACGAACAGACATGCAATTGTAAACAGACAAGTTGGACACACAGGAAAGGTAGGGTTGAGGGCCCTGCTCAATGAGCTTACATGCTAGAGGGAGTGGGGTAAAATGACACAAAAGGTAAGGATAGTATTAGACTAATGACAGTTGCAGAAGAGGAATCAGTCAGGAGCTATTAACAGTTTAATTGATACGCTTTTATGAAGAAGTGGGTTTTTAATGAGACTGGGTGAGCATCTAACGGAGGAGGGAAGCGAGTTCCACAGGAACGGGGCAGCCCTCAAGAAATCTTGAAGGCGAGCATCAGAGGTGGGAGTACGGACAGAAGAGATGTAAGTTTTCAGCAGAGCGACATGGGTATAAAGAAACTTTTGGATGGTATGAGTTCTTACTTGACATGAGAGCACCTGCAATTTTTTGTCTCATGCCTACTGCTGAGTAACTTGGAACAAGTCCTGCATTTTTGCTTCTTGAAGCAATAATTTATGGATTCCTACTGTCTGCATGTCCTGTATTGTTGGAGTTTTCTTCAAATCTATACCTTTAAAGCAGGCCAGTCAATTTTTTTTATTTTTTTTGGATTACCTTTCATTATGTCTTCTGTATGTTAATGATTATATTCCACCCATAGCCAGTTGCCTTTATTTATATGTATTATCTTTTCTTCCTTGCCCGATCTCAATAACTGGGAGCAACCACTTTGTTATCCTCTCCCCAGAAATCTGTTGTTTGCCTTCTGTGCTTCTGATTTTACTGAAGTTACTGTGGATAAATTTGATTGCCAACTGAAAGAAAAAATTGCTTTAAAAAGCTCCACCTATTGGAAAGTTCTGTCAACTTTATTGCTATACAGAAGGAAAAAATATTTCCTACTTTTCTGTATGTTTTCATGAAAACTAGAATGCTTGGAATAAAACCTGAAGAGAGTCCGACAAAGGGAGCTACATAGAAGCAGTTTAGATGAAAATTATTTTTGGTGACGGATCGGCGTTAAGCATAAAAAAATGTCCTGACAAATAAATATTAAACTAGTGCACAGGAAAAATGTTGGTTCAGGACAATAATTTTTTTGAGAAGATAGAAAATTTTGGGGACACCAAAAATTCAGTTGGATTTTGGTTCGGCTTGACTGAATGTCGATTTGGTAACTGAAACCAAAGTGCAAACTAAAAAGGTGCAAACATAGGCTAATCAGTGTGCTGCAAAATATATACATAATATAATAGTTTATATATGTTTTGCATAATTCATGCCGTTTTGGTTTGTTGATCAACTGAGAGATCTATCTGTTACTCGATTCCAGAGACCTTTGATATTGTCGTGTCCATAAAGTCCCCAGTTTTTTTTCATTTCTTGCTCCAGTAACATGATCAGAGCATTTTCTATTCCTCACTAAAACGTCTTGATCATTTTTAGTTTAACCGAACTACCCATCTGCTTATAGAGAAAGCAGTTTGTTTTATTAACGCCATGCAAGATAGCATCCAAACATCATTCAAATATTTATTCATATTTCCTGCTTTAGGAAAACAATATCTTCAGCCCATGTAAACCCTGCTGGTACTGAAAAAAGTATCTGCCACGTCTAGCAATAATTGGCCAGCTGGTATATTTCCCAGAGGAAAGCTGAAGAATGTACTTCTCATGAGAAAATGGAAACATCATCTTAAATGCTTGTTACTGCTCAGAATGGCATGACCTATACCACGTTGTAGACTGTACTTCTCATCAGTCCTTATCAGACTGCCAAGCAATCACAGTTACCCGTTTATTAGCATTCAAGACAACAAGATAGGCAATAGAACACCAAGTTAAGGAAAAATCAAAACAGTTTGTTAGATATTTTATGAAATCTATTATCTAGAATTCTATCACCATATTAATCTCACAGCACAGCTGATTTTGCTATTAAGCTGCTGCTAGATATTAAATATTTGCTTTTGCACCTGCAATTAAGAGAGACTAGTAAAGTCTGCCCCTACAATATGTGATAGAACATTAAAAAGGGGAAAGTCGCAGTTCTTTAATGACCTTTGTTTTTTTCAGTTAACATTGGGGTACATGCAAATTTTATTGTCCAATTAACTATGCAATAAATTATTCCTGTCTTTTTGCAAATGCAATAGGGGGAGTACTTTACCCCTTTACTTTGCTCTTGGTGCTAGTGATATTTTTGATGCTGGTTATTTTCCTATTGCACTACCTTGATGGGTCATATGTGTCCACGGTATCTTTCATCAATGGTTACATGTGGCCCTTTATTAATGGATGCCACTACCAAGTAGCTGGAGAGCCACTGTTAAGAACCAAAAAAACTGAGTGATGATGTTCATTTTAATTACTGTTGCCATAGTGTTGATATGCTCTGTTTAATAATGATTTAGTCAATGGCCTGGCTTGGCAGATTTCTACTCTTCCTCTCTATCCTGGTTTGTCGATTCCGTTGTATTTGGCTAACCAACCATTTTGCTTGTTCTGGATGTTCACATTATCTATCTTCATGGTCTTGGCTTGTGAATCTATAAGCTAAAATTATAAAATAACTACTCATAGTCCGGTCATCACTCAAAACATGCCGTGTAGCTGTTCCACCATGTCATGTTGGGTTCCATAAGCCACTTTACTTCCACTTCACGTCTGGTGCTACCTCTCTCATCAGTATCAAGACAGGAGTCAGAGAGAGCCTCTTGTGTTTGAACATGTAACATGACATATTGTTATACTTTCTGCTCCAGTTGCCATAAAAATCTATGAAAAGTTTTTTTAAATATATTTTTTATCCATCCTTATTCTATAGCACAGTGAGCAGATGTAATGCTGAAAATATATTCTCGGTAGTAGTTTTATAATGCATTTTTCCATAGAAAGGTGAAGGTTTATAGAGAAGGACTAATGGTGCAGATTCAGTGCATTATAATAAATGGTATTAGATTATGTAAAAAGCAGATATCTGGCTGGCATTAACTACAGTCACTAATATATGATAACAGAGTATTTAGTGTGAGGAACACTGGGCAGTAGTATATTGCACAGTACTTTACAATTATAGAAAAGGGGTATCTAGAGGTAATGTAGGACCTGCTCAAATAAGCTTACAATCTATGAGGATTTGAGGTAGACAGATCTATATCACTAGATGTCTTGGCCAAGAACACTTACTGGTAAGGAGGTCTGACAAGAATTTTGGACCTGCTCTAACCAGCTGACATGTGTTGGTTTTGCTTATGTGTATCTTGCTCTTTCTTATCTGTATTTCTCTGTAGCTTTCCCCTGTCCCCTTGTAAATAATTTGCAGAACTGAGATTAACTGTCCAAACCACGTTGAGTAAAATGCTGATGTCAGGTGATGGTCCTGTACCTGGTCCATGATAAATAAATTTTGCTGAAATCAACTTGGGTGTGCTTCAAAAAGCATACTCTGGTCCTTCTAATGCTTCATTCTCTGCAATTGCTGGTACATGTTGAGTAAAATCTTCTTCATGTATTTGATCCAAACCTTTTTCTTCACTACAATTTACTTCTGAATTCAACCTCCAACTTTCTGCAGCTGTCTCTACTGGCCTTTTATCTGTTTTTCAACATATAGAGTATTCAAAAATGTATTAATTATACCTGCTGTAGAAAAACATGTCAGAATCCTAGACATTCCTTGTTATAGGAAGTATACTACTTTACCATCAATTAAGGAAGCAGTGATTTTAGTGCTCGATAACAAAGGGTATTAACTAACGTTGAGGCAACCCTCACCTCAAAAAAGAAATTTGCAGTTTCATTGGGGCGCCTGGGAAAATGATATAAGTAAAGAGTTTCTCCAGTAGACAATTCCACACGCCTTGTTACATATTGATATACAATGTATTTAGACATACAATTGGTTATATTACTCTCTATAATATATTTTGATAGGAACAAATCCACTATTTTATTATTGTACATTTGGATAGTACCAGTCCCCTTCATCAATTGATAATTATTTTTTTTCACCTTCTCTTCTTATTTCTACTAGTTTATATTGTTAAATGTTGATTTCTTTATATGCCAAATTAATGTGAAGTCAGTTTTTTTTTAAAATACTGTTCAATAAAAATAGTTTGAAAAGAATCCTAGAATCCTAGACAGTTTTTTTCAGTTTAAGTGTATTACCATAAATTGAGCAGTAATGTGCAAAGTTTAGGACATCTGCCCAATAAATCTGTCACCATAACATTTCACATTTGGAGAGATCCTCATGTGTAAAATAAATGGGTAGGGAATTAAATAAGATGAGCTTTTGGGTTATTAGACAACAAATATCCTACAGATAAAATAACCAAGATACTGGAAAAGGAGATGATGGAAATAGAAAATGTGAGCAGAAATAAAGAGGTGGGAAACAGATCAGATAATGGGTGGACATTTTGAAGCGTGAAGAGCACAAACAGTTATTTTGATGGAAAAAAAATCATTCACATAACATTTATTTTTACTTTATTGTTGTCAGTTGAAGGTTACCTATCAATGGTAGTATTTTCTGAAGTCTTTCTTGAAGTAGTCAACTCAGTCGATTCTCTGATTGCAAAGAAGACATTATAAATGTCTATGGTAGAAACATTGCTTAAATTGTCAAGCTGAATTGTGAGCTGAAAACATACCAGTAATATTTTGGTCATATAATTCTTGGGGCCCACACCAATAACGCAACTCTGTAAGTTAATACCACTTTCTAGAATGGCTTATAGAAATGCATTCAACAAACTCAGGCTATTAAATGCAGAGTGTATCAAAACAGCTATCAAATCATCTTTAACTTGTCTGCTACCTCATTGCCTTAGCATCTGTGGGTCATCATCAATGTTTCTGACTTGTTAAGTGAGCTTGTTGACAAATCACTAATGATAACTTGCACTGTTGAGCCAGAATGCAATCACACACAAATGGCCTTAGCAGAACACAAGTGTTTTGTTGACAGAAAATATGTATTGGAGCGTTTCTGGAACTGTTGATTATGCTGAGGGAAAGTAACTTACGTCTATGGAGGACAGCAACAGTATCAGAAGAGGTACATCAGCCCACATTTTTTGTTTCTGTGACCAATATGAATAGCCAGGACCAGTTCTAAATCTATCTATCTATCTATCTAGCTGAAATTTAGAGTAGGATTTGACAGGTATATAACTTATTTGTAAGTAGTTTAAATGTTTTGTTGCAGGAAAATATTAGAATTGGGTCTTTGGAGATTCATCATGGGTAATTTTACAAAGGAACAATGAGTAAAATACATTAATTTAATTTTCAAAATGACATGTCCATTATTGTGACTCAAATTTAAGATTATTATAAGAAATTCCCAGATTAATTGTCCGCCATGTTTGCACGACCTTTCAGCTCCCAATTACTTCCTGTGAGGATATCTAAGGGACTGGGTGTACGTGAGTAGCTCAAGGACAATGAGAAATCGGAGCGCCAGAGCCTTTAGAAGTTAACTAGTGATATAAACAATGCAATTGGAAGAGCTCGACTTTGCGATGCTGAAAATTTAGCTCATTATAAGATATCATCTTCCGTACAGTCAAACAAATCTCCAAATGTTAAGCATTCATTGTTATTGGCACACTCGGTATGTCTGTCTGCCTGCCTGCCTGCCTGTCTGTCTGTCTGTCTGTCTATCTATCTCACAATTCACTTTTTTACAAATAGTGACAAAAAAAAATAATTCTGAGTCCCCGGTATGGACCAAATGGTGTATGTAGGCTAGAAGTAGCTACTTAATCAGCTTTTATGGTAATTCCACTAATGCTTTAAAAAGAGGGTGGTAGGTTGGCGATTGAGGACAATTTGCAAAGGTTTTTGCTAATTGCAAAATTCCAAGCTAGGTAATGTTACCTGCTCTTTTGGCCATAAATACAATTTTTTACATATCCAGGTTTAGAAAAGAACACCATGTATTTTCTCTAACCCCATTACATATCTTTACTTACAAACATTCTTTAAAAACAAATGTGCAGCAGTACTTGTGGTCTAGAACATGATATGATTCTTAGTTTAGTTAGACCACGGGACCATATCAGAATAGAATATAAACCTATTATCTCTACAATCAGAGAAGATATCTCTCATCTTTCTTCTTCCCCTTACAATACTTCCCCTAACTTCACTCCCTCTGCTGTTCTATGTTCATTCGCACCCGCTACATTGGAAGAGGTTTCTGCTCTGCTCCAGTCCTCCCGCCTCACCACCTGCTCCCTAGATCCAATTCCCTTGCATCTCATCCGTACTCTGTCATCTTCTCTTTCTCCACCTCTCACTAAAAGAGAGGTGACATGTCATGATTCCCTTTTATTCCAGAAGTTTGGTCCTTAAGGGGTTAAACTAAACTTGACCAAAACTTAAATTCTGGTCTTTCCTCCCTCAAGTGTTGTTACTCCTGTGTCTGTCTCCCTCCAAGTCAACGGTGCTACCATCAGCTCCACCACGTGCTCCTATGTGCTCTCTTTGACTCCGACCTCTCCTTCAAGCCTCATGTTCAATCTATCACCAAATCCTGTCATTTTCATCTCAAAAACATTGCGCACATCCGCCCCTACTTAACGCCAGATGCGACTAAGGTGTTGGTCCATTCCACTGTCCTTTCTCACCTTGACTACTGTAATCCGCTTCTCAGTGGTCTTACGTGCTCCCAACTTGCGCCGTTACAGTCCATAATGAATGCAGCAGCGAGGCTCATCTTCCTGTCCGCCCGCACCTGCCATGCCTCACTCTTCTGTCAGTCCCTACATTGGCTTCCTATAAAATATAGAGCTCAATTTAAAATTCTGGTTCTTGCTTTCAAATCTCTACATAATGCTGCTCCCACCTATCTATCCTCCCTTATACTCAAGTATGTCCCGTCTAGGCCCTTACGATCTGCTGAAGACTTACGTCTATCTTCTGTCTGTACTCCCACCTCTGATTTCTCGAGGGCTGCACCATTCCTGTGGAACTCGCTTCCCTCCTCCGTTAGATGCTCACCCAGTCTCCACTCCTTCAAAAAATCGATAAAAACCCACTTCTTCATAAAAGCATATAAATTAAACTGTTAATAGCTCCTGACTGATTCCTCTTCTGCAACTGTCACTAGTCTAATACTATCCTTACCTTTTTGTGTCATTTTACCCTCTAGCATGTAAGCTCATTGAGCAGGGCCCTCAACCCCTCTGTTCCTGTGTGTCCAACCTTGTCTGGTTACAACTACATGTCTGTTCGTCCACCCATTGTAAAGCGCTGCTGAATTTGATGGCGCTATATGAATATCTTAATAATAATAATAAACCATTTTTTAATGGAATAAAATAGATATTTTTGTATCATGCCTATGGAAATACTGTGGTTGTCTTTGTCAAGGTTGTCGCAATAGCTTGAATTAATGAGGTGTAACAGAATAATAACAGTGAAGATATTTCAAAGTGATTTAATATTGGTTAGTATCCTGGGGAACCCCAATTAACTGATAAAACAACATTACATCAAACATCTCAGGCTCACAATGGATCTGTGAGAATATATCTGTATTAATTGTACAGTTATGATACAGCCAGCAAGGGGTATATAAATATACATCAATGCCCTTTGAATTTTCTGTAAAATCTGTCAGCCGTATTGTTATTCTATAATTTGGAAAAAGATTTATGGACTCATTGATTTGTTTCAGGTATTTGATTGAATTTGACATTCATTTATTGATTATAGAATACACTGATTTCTTATAAAAAATATTCTATTGTTTTATTTTTCATTTATTAATTGACTCTACCGATGTTTTATGTATTCTGGAATGAATTGATTCTATTCTAAACATTAGGATTATGGGTGGCCCAACATTCAGAGCTTAGTGACAATAGAACAAGTATGATTAAAAAGAAAAGACAATACCTTCTGTAATCCATCCTATTATACTTTGCCCAGCCACTCGCTGTGATGTCGTGCAGCATTCTGACATCATGACTGAAGCTTGACACTGTAGCTCTGCGTACTTTTATGAGGCATTCTTCTCTCCATAAATACGCAGACCATGATGCGCCACTCCTGTGACTTAATACTTGCACGTTCTATGGTTGCAGTAATGACACTGACCAGTCATATCTAATTTGTGCCTAATTGTACCTGGTTCTCTGTTTTCTTGGTACCCTATCATGGTTTCCACAGTAGTATCGAGGAGTTCTTTTTTTCTTTTGAAACCTTTTGGCGTTTTATCCTGGCTTGTTCCCATTATAACTGATTTCTGTACTCCTTGACCATTGCCTTGTTTGCTGTTAGTGTGGTTCTATGTATTCCTGAACTTGGTTTGTTTCTGGTTAAGCCTTACCTTCATTACATTGCTTCTCCTGTTACCGTATTAAGCCTGGTCACGTCAAAGGACCGTCAAGATGCTCTATCCCTGTTTCTGTTTCTGGCTTACCTAGATGTGCATGTTAGACAATAGCTGGTTTAAAAAAAACAAAACAGGATAGAAGCATGTCTATCCAGGATATCCAGGATAGAAGCATGTTTGTCCTTAGCCTGGCTGGACTTACTGCAATCTTTAAAATTGAAAAACCTGTATACACGGATTAGCATAGTCAGGAACAGGTCAAGATCAATGGGAAACAATGATACACATAAACAACAAAACATGCCAAGGTCAAGAGGAAAACAGAGATCAGAATATTCAAGGATTAGTGGGTTAAATATAAAATATATTATAAACATGCCCTCATATACAAAAAGGAAACCATGAGGGGACACTGATTTTGTGTGCATGTATAACCTATTAGACCATGCGTCTAAAACATTGCATAGACAAGGAATGCTATAAAGGAATGCACAGGTAATATGTTGGGTATGACACTAGAAAGTCACACTGATTCACATTGAGAAACATGGTTACTCGAAGTAGGGGGACCAGGAGATATGTGGCACTAAATCATTGACTGATTCTAGCATTAAGGTTTTTGACAGAGCCAATATTTAGGCTCTATCAAATGTGAGTTGGCATTTTGAACGACACTTTGTGTTAATTGTGTCTCTTTGATTAGATTATCTGCACTATTGTTTGTTTTGTTTTTTGTTTTTTTGAGGATCCACAAAACTTCTGAAGAAGATTGGTACCTGTAATTAAGTTTCATTGTGTGTGACACAGGCTTTTCCCACTATTAAATAGTGGCACATTTTTATTATATAATATTGTTTTGGTTATATGCTCTTTATTGGATTCAGTTTATTAATTGGAAAAATAAGACATTTGCTGAGTATACAGACACCCTTTATTTCTACATTAAACAATACTATTTATTGGATTGCACTTCATTAATTATGAAAATAAGACATGCCCATTCACAAGAAAGGTAGTAGGGAGGAGTCAGGCAACTATAGGCCAGTAAGCCTTACTTTGGTAGTGGGGAAATTAATGGGAACCATGTTAAAGGATAGGATTGTTGAACATCTAAAATCACATGGATTTCAAGATCAGAGACAACATGGGTTTACTTCATCAATACATCTTATTGATTTTTTTGATTGGGTAACTAAAATAATAGATCAGGGTGTTGCAGTAAAATAATAGATCAGGGTGTTCTTGCTTACCTAGATTTCATTAGAGGCTGTTGACACTGTTGCACATAGAAGGCTTATCAATAAACTGCAATCTTTAAGTTTGGATTCCAATATTGTTGAATGGGTTAGGCAGTGACTGAGTGACAGGCAACAGAGGGTTGTAGTCAATGGAGTATATTCGAAGCATGGGCTTGTCACCAGTGGGGTACCTCAGAGATCTGTACTTGGACCCAAACTCTTTAATATTTTTATTAGTGATATTGCAGCAGGTCTTGATGATAATGTATGTATTTTTGCTGATGATACTAAGATATGTAACAGGGTTGATGTTCCATGAGGTATAAGCCAAATGGCAAAGGATTTAGGCAAACTAGAAAAATGGTCAGAGTTGTGGCAACTGACATTTAATGTGGATAAAGGCATCTTGGACATAAAAACCCAAAGGCAGAGTACAGAATATATGATAGAGTCCTAACTCAACATCCGAGGAAAGGCATTTAGTGGTAATTATTTCTGATGACTTAAAGGTAGGGAGACAATGTAATAGCGCAGCAGGAAATGCTAGCAGAATGCTTGGTTGTATAGGGAGAGGTATTAACAGTAGAAAGAGGGAAGTGCTCATGCCATTGTACAGAACACTGGTGAGGCCTCACTTGGAGTATTGTACGCAGTACTGGAGACCGTATCTCCAAAAGGATACTTTAAAGAGAGTTCAGAGAAGAACTGGTTCATGGATTGCAGGATAAAACTTACAAGGAAAGGTTAAAGGATCTTAACATGTATAGCTTGGAGGAAAGACGAGACGGGGGGCTATGATAGAAACATTTAATTACATAAAGGGTATCAAAAGGAGGAGACTATATTTAAAAGAAGAAAAACTACCACAACAAGAGGACATAGTCTTAAATTAGATGGGCAAAGGTTTAAAAATAATTTCAGGAAGTATTACTTTACAGAGAGGGTAGTGGACGCAAAGAATAGCCTTCCAGCTGAAGTCGTAGAGGTTAACACAGTAAAGGAGTTTAAGCATGTGTGGGATAGGCATAAGGCTATCCTAACTATAAGATAAGGCCAGGCACTAACAAAAGTATTTAGAAAATTGGGCAGACTAGATGGGCCGAATGGTTTTTATCTGCCGTCACATTCTATGTTTCTATGTTTCTGTTGAGTTTACATATATTCTATATTCCTAACAGCACTTCATATGTATTACAGTAATTAGATATATGGTGATTTTTATTGCACATTGTAACTGAGTAAGCACCTTATATTTATAATATATTATTGGTCTTACACACAATAGAAATGCGTTTATTTACAGAGTGGAAAACAATCATTATAAAAATGTATAAAGTTTTAACTTAAAATTCTTTTAATACAGATATCATATAATTCTGACAACTCACAACTGTCATGTAGCCATTAGGCTAGGCAATATTGTAACCATTTTTACATTGTAGTACAGAAATAATTGCAAGGATGAAATTCATACAAATTGAAACACGCCATGAATGAAACTCAGTTCATCCAAACCAAACATTTCTCAGATGACTCAGACAAACCCATTTTTTATTTTGCTGTGCACATGTCCATTACATACTGACAAGCCACAATTCCAGATTTCTCATTGTCCAGCCGAAGGAAAACTTCACATACCAGCAATCGACTATACCAATCATTGTAACTCTTCAAACATGTATTTTGCGTATATTTTGCATTTTTTTTATTTTAATCTCACAATACCAGCAACTAGTTTGTCAGAAATTTGAGAGCACTGTTAGAAGCTTCCAGTAAACTAACATGTAACTGCATTATCGGTCAAGGTATGTCTTAGTTTAATATAACTAAAAAACAATGGTGCGCTCAGAAAAATACTTAATAAATCATCTTCTTTAACCTCTTCAGGACCGAGGACGGTTCAGGACTGTCCTAACGGTCCAATGTACTTACCCGATTGCCGTGTTCCCCCGGCGGCGATCAGCGTTGCTCCCAGTGTGGGGAGACTGCCTGCAGCCCAGACAGTCTCCCCATGGCGGATTAGGACGCCTGGGGCTATAGGTGTCCATGTGTCTGCCTGCAGGGGGACTGCTTGTGCTGACAGGTAGTCTCCCTGCTAGTGTAAAATCAAAAAATAAAATAAAGGTTAATGTTAATAAAAATATATAATTATATTTGTGTGTGTATATATGATGTCTGTATATGATGTCTCTATATCATATATATAATGTCATACTAAGTGTATTTATATATTAATATATACATATATTAAAATAAAAATACACTTATAATTAAATTACACACGTATAATATATATATATATATATATATATATATATTGTGTATATATATATATATATAAAATACAAATAATAAGTAAATTAAATTAAATTAAATTTTTTAAAAATAATAATACAAATTAAAAAAAAATTATATATCTATATGAAATTTTATTCTAACTGTATTTTGATATTAAAATATATATATTTATATCAAAATACACTTAGAATGAAATTGTATATATATATCTATGTATATATATATAAATAAAAATAAATATAAAATATATCTATATAATATATGTCTATATATCATATATATAATGTCATACCCCCATGATGACATACCATTTGCAAAAGAAGACAACCCAAGGTATTGCAAATGGGGTATGTCCAGTCTTTTTTAGTAGCCACTTAGTCACAAACACTGGCCAAAATTAGCGTTCAATTTAGTTTTTTACTTTTTTCACACACAAACAAATATGAACGCTAGCTTTGGCCAGTGTTTGCGACTAGGTGGCTACTAAAAAAGACTGGACATACCCCATATTGAATACCCTGGGTTGTCTACTTTTAAAAAAATATATACATGTGGGGTGTTATTCATAGATTTTTCACAGATAATAGTGTTACAATGTCACTATTGATAAATTTAAAATAAGTTATGTTTTGAAACCGCAATATCCTACTTGTACCTATAGCCCTATAACTTGCAAAAAAAAAAGCAAAAAAGCATGTAAACGCTGGGTATTTTAAAACTTAGGACAACATTTTGAATCTATTTAGCTGTTTTTTTTTATTCGCTTTTATAGATGAGTAAAAGATTTTTCAAGTAAAAGTAAAAAAAAAAGTATTTTTTTCAATTTCCATCATATTTTTTAATTTTTTAAAATTAAATTACATGAAATTATATAAATAATGGTATGTAAAGAAAGCCTTTTTTGTCCTGAAAAAAACAATGTATAATTTGTATAAGAACAGTAAATGAGAGAGCGGAAAATTACAGCTAAACACAAACACCACAAAGGTGTAAAAATAGGCCTGGTCGCAAATGTACAACATCGCAAAAACAGTCTGGTCCTTAAGGGGTTAAAGTAAAATCTGTGAATAATAATACAAACACATATAGTGCAGACCGTCTGTTTCTCATATAAATATTGTGAAAAACATGTATCTACGGTCTCACTCATGTACCAGAGCCCTATCACCCCCACCCCACAGCTCTGGGTATGAATCGCTCCCCTTGAGAGGGGATATGTTTCTGGGTAAGAATGGTCTGCACTATACGTGTTTATATTATTGTTCACAGATTTTAACTTAAAGAAGATGATCTGTTAAGTATATTTCTGAGCGCACCATTTTTTGGGAGGTATTTTGGTTTAGTTGTGTAATTTAGTTTGGTGAGTACACTGGATTTTATACACTTTATTTTTTTTATGTGTTTTTGCACATTTGCACTTTTTTGGTAATTCATATGTTTTAATTTAACTATGTTTAATCGCAGAAATTAAAATTAAAAACAGAAAAAATAATTTGTAAGAAGTGATTTAATAACTTAAATCAAACACACTGCTTGAAGAGCTCATCAGAGGTTAGTCTAAGGGATTTAAAGGTTCTATTTGGTTCCTCAGTATTTGTTCATTATACTTACTCGGTCTTGTTGATTTTGCTTTGGAGCTTATAGGAGACTTTAATTCCATCAAACCCTCGATGTCCTATTTTGTAGTTATGAAAGGATAAGAAAAATGTAGTACTGTAGAAGCATTATCCAAAAACAAAGAGCAGTTTTAATGTAGAAAAAATTTGTTATATGTGCCTTTATGTTTATGTGTAGTGTGTGTGCATGTAAATGCTAATGTAATTCTATATAAATATTCTTCCTTTACATCATATACTCTGCCTTTTAAATGGACAATCATATTGGTATTTGCCCTTTTCTGTTAACACTTTTTTTCTATCTTCAGATTGTAAGTCAATTTAACTCACCGTTAAATATGTAAAACCTCCAAAAGGTCCATCTAAGAACCAGAATCACCTTGCATTATTGCAAAGTGCTTGGTACACCCTGATCCCCTTCTCATTATGAGTCACTGCTGCTAAAGACAACCCATCAGGGCTGTCAATCAAGCAGCCTGGAATTATTAGTTTTAGATTGCTTACCGTATATACTCGAGTATAAGCCGACCCGAATATAAGCCGAGGCCCCTAATTTTACCCAAAAAAACTGGGAAAACGTATTGACTCGAGCATAAGACTAGGGTGGGAAATGCAGCAGTTACTGGTAAATTTCTAAATAAAATTAGATCCTAAAAAAAATATATTAATTGAATATTTACAGTGTGTGTATATGATGAATGCAGTGTGTGTGTATGAGTGCGTAGTGTGTGTATGAGTGCAGTGTGTGTGTATGAGTGCAGTGTGTGTGTATGAGTGCAGTGTGTGTGTGAGTGCAGTGTGTGTTTGAATGCAGTGTTTGTGTATGAGTGCAGTGTGTGTGTATGAATGCAGTGTGTGTGTGTATGAGTGCAGTGTGTGTTTGAATGCAGTGTTTGTGTATGAGTGCAGTGTGTGTGTATGAATGCAGTGTGTGTGTGTGATGCAGTGTGTGTTTGTGTTGCAGAGCCTTGGTGGGGGGTGGGCATTTTTATAAAAAAAAAATTATTTAATTTTTTTTTGTTATATTATTATTTTTTTTTATTTTTTTTATTATTTATATATTATTAATATTATTTTAATTTTTTTGTTATATTATTTTTTTTATTTTTATTATTATATTATTATATTTATTTATTTTGTCGTCCCCCCCTCCCTGCTTGATACATGGCAGGGAGGGGGGCTCTCCTTCCCTGGTGGTCCAGTGGCATTGGCAGTTCAGTGGGGGGAGGAGGGGGGCTGGCAGAGCTGTTACTTACCTCTCCTGCAGCTCCTGTCAGCTCTCTCCTCCTCCGCGCCGGTCCGTGCAGCTCTTCTGTCAGCTCACACTGTAAGTCTCGCGAGAGCCGCACTATGACCCCGCGGCTCTCGCGAGACTTACACTGGGAGCTGACCGAGGTGCTGACCGGACCGGCGCGGAGGAGGAGAGAGCTGACAGGAGCTGCAGGAGAGGTAAGTAACAGCTCGCTGCCAGCCCCCAGTCTGTATTATGGCAATGTAAATTAATGTAAATTGCCATAATACAGACAGTGACTCGAGTATAAGCCGAGTTGGGGTTTTTCAGCACAAAAAATGTGCTGAAAAACTCGGCTTATACTCGAGTATATACGGTATTTAAATTCTGTCCTTGTTGTACATGGAGTGTGTTTGCACTCTGCATGCAAAATAGAGTAGGCTTTGTCTCCCTGTCCTTTCTACAGAGTTGAGCTGTGGAATAGATATGCATAGCACACTACTAGACAGTAATCCAGGTGTGTACAAACTGATAGCATCCTTACTATGGTTACTACCAATTTAAAAAGCCATTCAGATCAGGCTACATGATTATTTGAACTTCATTTTGGGTATAAATGACTATTTCCATAATATCATCCAGTTTTTATATCGTAGCTGTTTGCATTGTAGATTTGAGTAACTTAGAATTCTTTTACCTGATTGTACATTTAGTGGATATATGTTTGTGGTTTGGCATCTGTCTTTTGGGGCGATATCATTTGAGAGACTCTCCTTAATCCTATTGAAAGGTTATAGGATATGATCTGTTCCCCTTAGATCAGAGTGAAACACTCCAGACTGGAATATCTCATCCCGGTGTGGGAAAGGGCAGTTGCAGAGAGATCCAGCAAGAAGTGATTCAGGTGGGAAATTCTAAGGCAGGTGTGCCCAAAACGTGGATCCCCAGATGTTGTAGAACTACAACTTTCATAATGCTTTGTATGCCTTTGGAATGCATTTAGTATGGCTAAGCATCATGGAAGCTCTAGTTTTAAAAAATCTGGGGATTTACCCTTTGGGCACCCCGGCTCTAAGGTAACTATCATATTTGTGCATTACCAATATTGGCTTACAAGTTCATCAAAATGATATAATGAAAAATAAGTTCTGGGCATGCCTTCATGCTACTGGGTAATGCTTTCCAATTATTTTTAGTCATTATACTACATAAAGCAGAAATAGATCTCACTCAATGTTCTTAAAGAACATTGTGTGCAGTGCTTAATAAATAATGCCAAGTGTGGTAAGACATGGCAAAAGTTTCCACTGCAGTCTACCAGGAGGAAATGGATTAAAGAAAGAAACAGCCTTTAAAGGCACTAATAAAATGTAATAAATAAAGATTACTTTCTCTATTAACCACATAAAGGCCATCCATGTATTGATTTTTTAAAATAATATTACAATATTTTGTCCACTGTCAAAACAGAGCTACTGGGTAGGGACTCTAAGTTACAGCCGTTATTAACAGGAAAAAAGAATAATGGTAATTTTATTAAGGATTCTAATCCCTCATGGTTTTAAGCTTAAAGTTGTATATTTCATACTCAATACGAATCCAACTGCAATATTTGTTTTTAAAGGGACAGTTAACAGCTGAACATAATTTAACGAATCCTTTATTTACTAGACTAAGCTTCACAGCTAAACTTAAAGGAACACTATAGTCACCAAAACAACTACAGGTTAAGGAAGCAGTTTTGGTGTATAGATCATGCCTTTGATGTTTCATTGCTCAATTCTCTGCCATTTAGGAGTTCAATCCCTTTTGTTTCTGTCCATGCAGCTGTAGCCACACCTCCCCTGGCTTGGACTCACACAGCCTGCATAAAAACAATGGTTTCTCTTTCAACCAGATGTAATTTACTTTAAATCGCCTGCTCTCTAAATTGAACTTTACTCACACAGGAGGCCCCTGCAGGGTCTAGCAAGCTACGAATGGAGCAAGGGATAAGAAATTTTAAATTAAACAGAATTTGCAGTAAAAGAAGTATAAAGATTAGATTACTCTTTACGGGAAGTGTTTACAAAGGCTGTGCAAGTCACATGCAGGGAGGTGTGGCTAGGGCTGCACAAACAATGTGATTTAACTCCTAAATGGCAGAGAATTGCGCATGGAGACTGCAGGGACATGATCTGTACACCAAAACAGCTTAATTAAGCTAAAGTTGTTTTAGTGACTATAGTGTCCCTTTTATAACCAAAATCCAGAAAGTATTTTAAAGAAAAATAGTAGTCATTGGTGAATATTTGGAATATTCAGAGTTTAGTGAGCTTTTTATTCAGGAAAGGTAAATAACTATATTCTGATCTCTTGGGGGATCTTATGATGGTTTCATCATTTTCTAAATTTCATGGGCACCTTCTGTATGCAATATGACAATAGTAATTTTGGGAAAAGTATTTTGAAATGACTGTGATAGCTTACTGTAGAAATAAATGTCTACAAATATAAAGAAAAGTACCCCGGCATGTAGTTTCAGCATTTATACACAGCCTGAAAGGTTGTGTTGAAGGACAATTTAACATTTCCCTCGATTTAAACAATAACAGTGTTCAGTGTGGCTATTTCAGACAAATTATTACCCAAGTATAATCCATAATGAAATTTTTTTTGCCAGACGTATCATACTCAAAGTGTCATAACCACCACTACCCGCTGTAGTGGTTATGCTTCCTGGGTGAGCAGCATGATCCTAGAACAAATTTGAAGACCTCAGCATGAACAGAGAGGTGGGGATGTGAGGACATAATTCCGCCTCTCTGTGTATGGTAAATACCTTTTAACAGCCTGCTGCTGATGCTCTCTGTGATCTCAAGAAACTCATTGCCTGAAAAAAAACCTATACTGGCAGCCAGGTATTCAATGTGATCCAACCACACTACATAACTTATAGAGAGGTGTGCAACTGGGTTCTGTTCCCCAACACCCAGTGCAGACAGTCACCTGGAGGTCACAACTTCTTTCCCCTTAGTAGCCTGGTGGAACACTATATTGTACTATTATTTTTTTAATCTAGCAGTTGCTTTGAGTAAAATTGATAAAATAAAAGAAACACACTAATATCTTCTTGCCCACTCACTACCTGTTGAGATCCAGAGTAGAAGTATCAAACATCCAGGGCTTCTGCCTCCAAAGCTCTACAACTTGCAACATCTATGTCCAGGAGTAGAGATGTCCCGAACAGTCCGCTGGCGAATAGTTCCTGGCGAACATCGCATGTTCGCGTTCGCCACGGTGGGCGAACATATGTGATGTTCGGTCCGCCCCCTATTCCATATCATTGAGTAAACTTTGACAACCCTTTTCCCACGCTGTGTAATTTGACTCATAACAACACTCTGATTGGTTACTTTCAATCCACCAATCAGAGTGTTGTTATGAGTCAAATTACACAGCGTGGGAAAATTCCAAAGAACTTTCCCACGCTGTGTAAAATGACACAGAGCACTCTGATTGGTGGATTTCAAACCAACCAATCAGAGTGCTGTGACAGGTAAATGTAGAGACTTACCTGTCAGTCTCTTCATTTACCTGTCAGAGCACTCTGATTGGATGGCTTAAACCCACTAATCAGAGTGCTCTGAGCCTAATTGCAGGGTGGGGCAAGGCTTCATAAGCCTTCCCCCGCCCTGCAGAGCTCAGTCTGCGCGGAGCCCTCGCCGGGTGAAGATGGATTATTTTTTTTGCACTCGTTTTTTTTATTTATTTATTTTTTTATTGCGTCGGTTATTATGGTTTTTTATTTGGCCTTTTTTGGGGCTGAAAAAAGAAGATTTAGAAGAAAGAAAACATTGAATGGTAAGTTGTTTTTTTTTTTTTTTTTTTACAGGTACTTAGTTAAAGGTGCCCCCCCTTATTATTTTTAGGGTGAGGGGGGTAGGTAGGGGGATAATGTTTTTTTTGGGGGGGAGGGGGTGACTAGGGGTTTGGGGACCCCTAGTCACCTGGGGGTATTTTTTTAGGGCCCCCACCCGCCGCTCAGGGGTGGGGGCCACGGGGGGAGGACCTTAGGTCCCCCCACTTTTTAGTATTTAGGGCCCCCACCCGCCGCTCAGGGGTGGGGGCCAGGGGGGAGGACCTTAGGTCCCCCCCCTTTTTAGTATTTAGGGCCCCCACCCGCCGCTCAGGGGTGGGGGCCAGGGGGAAGGACCTTAGGTCCCCCCCCATTTTAGTATTTAGGGCCCTCACCCGCCGCTCAGGGGTGGGGGCCGGGGGGGAGGACCTTAGGTCCCCCCCCCCTTTTAGTATTTAGGGCCCCCACCCGCCGCTCAGGGGTGGGGGCCGGGGGGGAGGACATTAGGTCCCCCCCTTTTTAGTATTTAGGGCCCCCACCCACCGCTCAGGGGTGGGGGCCAGGGGGGAGGATCTTAGGTCCCCCCCATTGTGATTTATTTGCCCCCACCCACCGCTCAGGGGTGGGGGCCGGGGGGAGGATATTAGGTCCCCCCTTTTTAGTATTTAGGCCCCCACCCGCCGCTCAGGGGTGGGGGCCAGGAGGGAGGACCTTAGGTCCCCCCCCTTTTTAGTATTTAGGGCCCCCACCCACCGCTCAGGGGTGGGGGCCAGGGGGGAGGACCTTAGGTCCCCCCCATTGTGATTTATTTGCCCCCACCCACTGCGCAGGGGTGGGGGCCGGGGGGGAGGACAGTAGGTCCCCCCCTCATTATTTTTATGGCCCCCACCCACCGCGCAGGGGTGGGGGCAGGTGGGGAGGACAGTAGTTCCCCCCTCATTATCTTTATGGCCCCCACCCGCCGCCCAGGGGTGGGGGCCGGGGGAGGACAGTAGGTCCTCCCCCCCATTGTAATTTATGGCCCACCCGTCGCACAGGGGTGGAGGCAATAGGTTTTTTTTTTGTTTTGTTTTTTACAGTGAGCAGCCACTGGCTGCTCACTGCTTACTAGACATGCCCCTACTCGCTGCATAGATCGGAGTTTGCATGCCACAGTCCAGGTGTTAGTCCCCTTGAAACAACTTTTCCATCACTATTGTGGCCAGAAAGAGTCCCTGTGTGTTTTAAAATTCGCCTGCCTATTGAAGTCTATGGCGGTTCGCCCGGTTCGCGAACATTTGCCGAAATTCGCGTTCGCCGTTTCGCGAACCGAAAATTTCATGTTCGCGACATCACTAACCACAATATACAATTTTTAAATTATTCTGTATGTGACCAGAACCCATTATGCCTTTGAGAGCGGTAGTGAAGACAAGCCAGTCCTCCATAGAAACATGGAAACATAGAATGTGACGGCAGATAACAATTCAGCTCATCTAGTCTGCCCAATTTTCTAAATACTCCAGTTTATATTGAAAACCCAAATCCTTTTTCCATGCAAGCATGCATTCTGTTTTTGTCACAAGATTAGGCATGGCACATGAGTAGCAAAGGGATATGTCTACGGCCTGGATCAAAAAAATATATATTTTACTAATTATAGATTTCCAATGTATCAAATCTTTGATCCAGGGCAGAAATAGCACCCCTTTTCAATATTTTAATAATCATATTATATTCAGAAAATAATAAAATAAAGTTAAATTTTATTGTAATTTCTCAAAATACAGTATATAGTTTTCCAAAATAAAATGATTCAAATTACAAATTGAAGGCATATGCCAATAATTTTGGTCGAATGTGGTAAACAGTGTTGTAAAGCTGATAATGGCATAGCTCTAGATAAACTGGAGGATGACCTGATCGCGCCAAACACTATATTTTTTAAAGCACTTTGAGAGTCGTTCTGGTTGTAGGGAACATTTCTGATACATGGGGATGTTTACAAATTATCTTTTATAGAATAGGAGTGCAAATTGTTCACCTCTGTTTTCAACCAACTAGGGCATTGCGTTCCTAAGTTAAGCTTAAGTCCAGAGGCTATGTTGGTGGCGTAGCAATATTTCTTAAAGTCAGGAGTTGCCACTCCTCAATTAGACCTAAGAATTTGCAGTATAGTAAACTTAACTTTACTTGTTTTTTTCTTCCATATGCATAAGATAAGGGCAGAATTGATCTTCTGAAAGAAGTACATCAGTAGAGAAATGGCTCTAATAATAAAGTATCTTGGGGAGGACGGTCAGCTTGATGGAAGGCCAGGCCATGTCCCAGCTAAATTGTGTCTGTGCATATGTGCCAAATTTTTACATCGTTTAATTACTAAATAATAATAAAGCAAACTCTCAAATCACATTTAAAATCTTCTCTCAAATCATCCAGATCAAACCATGGAATATGGAAAGGTAAAGCTTGAGCTTTATTTGCATTCATCTTGTAAAACAAGATGCCACTAAATTCCTCCAAAATTGAAAATAATGGTGATGTTGATGTAACTGGATTTTGAATTGACAAAATGATGTGGTCAGCAAAAAGGCCTATTTTATGTATTCCTTTACCGACAAGAATGCCCACAATCTCAGATGAATCTCCAATTGCTAACACAAAACAAA